>OY720292.1:12830000-12831000 GCA_963082995.1 Noctua comes
TGGCCCTTTGAACCCGTTCGATAGTATTGAGGCCAGTGTGCGCACCTTGGTTCTGTTGTATTCGCCAATTTTGTGCGCCAGCTTTTGCCGCAGATCTTTCGCGGCCTCGGTTGTAGTAGTGACGATGACGTCGTGATCCCTATCGAAGTTATTAACCACCCAGGTCGTCTTGCCACATCCTGGAACGCCGTTTACCCACTTTATTTTCGGTAGTGCCCAACCTCCACTTGGACTTATGCCCCTCGAGATTGCTTCCGCTTGTTCGAGTATCTTGTCGTCCATCATGATTTTGGTACATCGGGCCACTACCACTATTGGGTCACTTTCGGGTGTCACGAAGGTTATGTGGCCAGTCTGTGACGTTGCTGACTTGTCCAATGGCACGAAGCCATGTGTGGCATTGTACGCAGCCATGTACGTGCCAATCATTTCTCCTTTGATGACTTGGGAGGTGACGTTATCGTATATGGCTGCTTCGGCCTCTTCGAGTCTCACTTTAAGCAGACCTTCAATCTCCAGCTGGTACGACTGCATGATTTTCTTGCAAGTCATGAGACTGACTGCTTTTGTTGCTTTAGTGATGGCTTGAAACTCAAGAAAGGCGTTCTCTACGTGGTCTGCGGGTTCCTTTGCCGGCTTGAGTTTCGGCGCACTAACCTCTCCTTTGTCGGCCCTTGTTGGAACTGGCCGCTGCTCTTTAGGCGGTTTCGGGGTAACCCTGGTGAAATCTCGCAATGCGGCCGCTTGGCTGTTATGGTGGGGTTTTCCTGGTCTCATACTGTTGGCTCCTAGTAGCCTACTGAAGAGGTTAGAGATGGTCTTTAATGGACTGTCGGTCTTGGTTTTGTCGCTGGACCTGTCGCTTTTCTTGTCTGAGGCGGCTTTCTCCGCGGCAAGCTTCTGCTGTAATCGCTCTGAACCGCAGGGCGTGGTTGGGGCTGACATGGAGGATGTCTGCCGGTCGGTTGCGGTCTTTTCGGCATCGTTACACGGAGATTTT
>OY720294.1:1800000-2350000 GCA_963082995.1 Noctua comes
TATCATAGAAATTTCTGTAAATTGAATTAAAAACACTGTACTTATAATTAATAATTGTAATGTTTATTTACTTAACTTTTTACTTCATAATTAAGTAAGAGTAAAAGTGTAGCCAGAGGCGTGAAGACTATTAATTATCTTTTGTCTGATGTAATTAAGTTTAGTTTCATTTTTATTATAACAGTTAAATAACGAGAAAGATTAAAAATGTCCGCTTTCTACTCTCCACACACCGGTCTATCTATTATTTTTATTTATCACGCAATTTATTTAATGCTATATTATTATCTTGCCTGTCATTTGTAGATCTTTGACAGTTGTTAGGCAGTCAATGGCCCAAAAAGTCTGATAACCAGTCTCACCAAGGGGTATCGTATTACCCAGTACTAACTGGGTTGTGGAGGGCAGATAGGCAGTCGCTCCATGTAAAATACTGGTATTCAGCTGCATCCGGTTAGACTGGAAGCCGACCCCAATATCGTTGGGAAAAGGCTAGGCAGATGATGATGATATTATCATCAGCTTCGAGCAATGAAATCCGTTTTGCGGAGGCATAATAAAGATCTTATCTTAGATATTATCAAGAATATTGAAATTCTCGTAATAAATAAATAATTGTCCTATGCTAGAAATATCAAATCTGCGTAATAAATAATAATTAATAATTAATATTACTAAAAGTCTAAAATTGTAGCATTAGATCCACATTCTATTCTACACTACACTTATTAAGTTATTATTATTACACATACACAAAGCAAGAAAAAACTTTTTTTTTTGAATCTCTTTTCATGGTTTATTTTTATTATAGAGCGATAAGTCATCATGTGACGTTTTCGCTATCAAAAATAAGATTATAAAGCCTATTATCCAGACTCCGGCTTTTTGCTACTGAGAACGAGATTTTACTCGCGAACCCTCTTATACAACCCGATGTAACGAAACCATAGCGACTTCTAATTCGACTACAACGCCATCTAGTTGTATTTCAGGTACTAATTTGGTTAAAACGACGAATGGCTTCCAGAGTATAGTCTTGTTGTCTTTCCTAAATATGGACATCTACACTTATTTATTAACTAATAATTATTATTTAATCTATACTAATATAGAGGTAAACTTTATATATTTGTAAGTTTGAATGTAGGGCGTAATCTTTGAAACTACTGTTCCGATTCCGAAATTTCTTTCACTAATAGGAAGCTACATTATCCCCGAGTGTCATAGGGTATATTTAAAATGCTCCCGTGGGATTATAAGGCGAGTGAAGCCGCGGAAAAAAGGTAGTCTGCTATAACAAAGAAACCACAGCTTGATCCCTGGTAGAGTAATGCACCTGAGTTACCTGAATACCTCTGGAACCGCTGGTGTCCAAAAAAACTTTTGTTATAATTGTATTATTTATTGTGTTATGTCAATGAGTAGGTATAAAAAAAAATGTTTCTTTGGGATTTTTTTTTATTATCATGAGTATAATCACATCGGTCCCTAATTACCAGTCAGCGTATATAGTACGGAATGACAAAATACTAAATGTGGGTAACCGCAATACATCACAATTCTGACCCCTAATTATTACACATCCTTTAAAGTAGACCACTTACTAACTGGTACAAAACAAGACAATACTAAACTACACTACAATGGAAAATGTCGTGAGGAAAGTTTTGAGTATGAACATGGATGGATATATGAGTAGAGGAAGACCAAAGAAACGATGAATGGACTGTGTAAAGAATGATATGGCAAGAAAGGAAGTGCCTGATGAGATGACGAGTAATAGAGAAGTATGGAAGAAGAAGACATGCTACGCCGACCCCTAATGAATTGGGATAAGGGCAAGAGAATGATGATGACTACACTACACTACAGTACAACTTAAAAGATTACAACATAAATAAAATAACAACTTTAGGGTGCTTACATAAACAAACAGGTTTCCGGTATGGGCGGGTCGGTACCGATCGGTGCAGGTATTAATTTCTATGTTCAAAATCAAAAACAAAGCATTTATTTCAAGTAGGCCAGTTACAGGCACTTTTGAATTGTCGAAACAAAGACAACAATAGCTACAGTCCCAGTCACAAGGCATAAAAACTGAAAGTACTGTAGTTGCCCATTCCCTAACGTAGATGTCTACGGAGAAGAACGGGCAAGAAATTCCATGGACACTCTTTTACCTTATGCGTTCACTTATAAAGAAACAGGTTTAAACTTGTCGGTGCCGACTACCTGGAACGAGTCATACGGGTTCAAGTCTATATGGTCAATACGGACAAATTTACCTGTTTCTTCATACAAGTTAACCCTGCACCGATCGGTACCGACCCGCACAGATTTGTCTGTACCGGAAACCTGCTTCTTTATGTAAGCACCCTTATGGCCAATACGGACAAATTTACCTGTTTCTATATGCAAGTTAACCTTGCGCCGATCGGTACCGACCCGCACAGATTTGTCTGTACCGGAAACCTGCTTCTTTATGTAAGCACCCTTAGGTAAGTATTTCAAGTTACAATATAAGTCTTATGGACACTAAATTATTAACTAACTTACTCAAGTTACTTAAGTATTACAATATGAACCCTAATTATAATATTTATATAGACAGAATTGAGGGAATTCAAAAGCGGTTCCTACGTTTCTTGCAGTACAAAATTAGGAAATATACTCCCAATTATGTAGCACGATGCAAGAGATTTCATATCTTACCGCTGTATGAGCGCAGACGTATTGCTGATCAAAATCAAAATCAAAAATCAAAATCAAAGCATTTATTTCAAATAGGCCAGTTACAGGCACTTTTGAATTGTCGAAACAAAGACAACAATAGCTACAGTCCCAGTCCCAAGGCATAAAAACTGTGAAAGTACTGTAGTTGCCCATTCCCTAACGTAGATCTCTATGGAGAAGAACGGGCAAGAAACTCCATGGACACTCTTTACAAACTCTTGGTTACATCATTCATGTTGAGATGGTACATTATGTGAGAACGATGTAGCAAAATGTGTACGTTAAAAGTGTCCATAGTAAACAATTCAAAAAAACAATATGATATGGCATAGGTACTTATTTAAAATCGCAAATGGTACTGTAGATTGCCCGGAGCTATTAGGTAGTTTAGGATTAATAGCACATTGTAAAATGTTTCGCAAACCTAGTTTGTTGAACGTCCCTCACTCCAAGTCCGCGTACAGGCAGAATTCGTTTCTAATCCGTGCGAGCAGGAGCTTTAATAAACTTACTGGTGAACATGATTTGGACATTTTCAACACCAGTGTGTCTCGGCTTAAGCATTTGTTAACAAAAAGCTTTTTTACGGAAAGGTAATTGTTTGCGTCTGAATTTTGTTTTTTTAATTTATAGTTTGTAGTTGTTATTAATAGATCGCTTTTTTTTTGTTTAATTTATGTTCTAGAATTTTGTTCCTAACTTCTTTTTTGTTGTCTTTTTTGTTTCAAGTGTTATTTTGTAAATGACCTTCAAATTCTCATTGTTTAAGAACATTGTTTATATTAGCTGTAAGTTTCCCGAATAGCATAAAATAAAATAAAATATTTTATGTAAATTTTGATGGTCTTTTTAAACGACACTCCCGCATAGGACGAGTTCGAATAACTTCCGGAACAAGATTCTCGGAATTAGGATTAGGAGCACTTATACACGGATCAGGACTGGGAACATTAGAGTGAGGAAGTGAGCTGGCTGCGTATAGGGATGGTAACACATCGACTGTTGTGGTTTGGTCTGGACTACACTCCCCCACGCTCCGAGGGGTCCGAGACTCAACATGTGGTGCCACTGTAGTGACTGGGGCTGGCGTTATCTCCGGCACCTTGGAACGCTCCGCCCCCAGAGAACTCCGATCCGTCGTACCGGTTAGACAAATCAAAGAACTACGCGATCGCTGTCTTAACTGGTTAATATGTCTTTGTTTTTTTCCCTGATCCATGTACAACCCTATAATCAGTAGTACCTGGTAATACGATACCCTTCGGGAAGACTGGTTGTCAGACTTTCGGGCCATTGGTCCACTGGCCTACCTATTCTTTTCCAATGAAACCGAGGTTTCAGTTATTTTAATTGAATAAACCTTATATTTTTATGCGCTTTCTTAAGGGCATCCCCCTTAAGAAAGCGCCAGGCTTGCCCAGCAGCAGGTCTTGCCGTGTCATCAGGCTGTATGTTGATTTGCGGTCGTAACAAATATGGCTTTACAGAGTAATTTATCATTGAAATCATCAATACAACAATCTAAGTTCATTTAATCCTAAAGAATGACTTTTTCATGAAATAATCATTCAATGGGGGGACACTGACCGGTAATTGCAAAAAACTTAAGCAAAATTTAATTTCGCGGGCTACCTTGGTAGGTACTTCCATCTTAATCCATCGTAACACGACTGAAAGTTAAGGACATCTATGAGAGGGGCCTGCAAGGGCCGATGCCTGCCAGTTTTGCCCATGCCTGTTCGAAAGAGATACCGTGGCCCTGGAACACAAAGGGCAAAGAAGGAACATGGATGGGTTTTAGTCAGTACAAGTCTGACACTCCCTTCCGCTCCGCCCAGAGTGAGAGGGGTCATTTGATGATTTCCCATCCGAAAAAAAAAAAAAAAAAAAAAAGGACATCTATGAGAGAATCTCTAGGCTTGGCATCTAGAAAAAACCAACTCAAAGCAAATCAAATCATTTATTCATTGCAAATAGTACATAGGTGTTTTTTTTTACATTCTGTCTGTCAGACATCTAATGCTGACGCCATTATTTCACTGTATAACATAAGCCTCTTACCAAGGAACCGAATAGTGTCAGAAACGAATAATGTCGGCCAATGTACTAACGGATCATATGACAATTTCTACTTAAAATATCTGTGGACAATGCCGTTACTTTAGAGCGTTTCTACTTATTCGGCACCTGAGAATATTGACGACATTCACTTCTCAATTGACTACCTGTATTCATCCTTGCAATTCACTACAGAAATACTTCCTGTTAACGTCATGAGAGCGCGCTCAATTTTTAACTTTCAAAATATTGGAACGAACTGACATTGCTGATTGCCGATTGGTAAATATCAATTTCCTAAAGAGTGAATGCGTGAATTGCCTGCAGGTTATGGCAAATTACAAAAGATTAAAAAAAAAAAAAAAAAAAAAAATTAACTCACCGACAGATGTGTCAACACTTCTTCCTTCATTCCTTTCTATTTTCTCACTTAAATAATCACTTTGGTTATTTTTAAAGTCTACATAACTATAATTAACTACATTTTTGATATTACTATCATCACTGACTAGGCTGTTTGGGTTTGTGTCCGCGCCATAACTGGGTCGCAAAATAAAAAGTAAAAACAAACAGATGTAAGTCAAACGACCGCACATTTTCACTTTTTTCAGTAGCAATATATGAAAACACGGTATAAACCACTTTATTATTTCTCTTAAATCCATTATTTATTTATTAAACGTATTTAGGAACGTATTTTGTTGAAATACACCCGCGACGAATTTAAAAGTACGTAAGACGACATTTCGCGCCAAACGCTCGGTCGAAACTAAGCGCGCGAAGAGGTCGGTAACCCATTTCTTCTTTCACCTAAAGACGTCTGCACACTGCCACGGTAAAATAAAACAACTTTCGCTTTTTTCGGCATTAACATTCATGTCCTGTCCGATTTTAACTTAAAATGTGTAACCTTCGAGCGATTTGACGAAAACGGAAGAAAATCAGAAAATGCGAGAATTCGAGAAAGTTTTTTTTTTATTTAGGTCGCGTTCGTTTTTGGCATTGTTTTAACAATGACTTAGCCGGAAGAGTATTGTTTTTACTTAGCCTTATTGTCACAATCTGTCAATCATTTGTCAATTTTAGTTCCTATTTTGTTACGTTGTTTTGAAGAATAGTTACGAAATGTTAACGTAGGTAACCACTTTCTAAGGTGAAAATATTTCAGTTTTGCACAAAGACATAATAATTAATATATTACGATAGACCAACAGGATAAAAATAATCTTAATCTAAACTTGTCGCTGTCGGTACAACTGCGTTTGTTCATTCTAAATTTTCTAAGCTTGCCCCACATTTTCTAATACTATAATTATGATTCTACCTAAGTAACTACCTAAATTACAAATATTTTAAGATTGTCTATGCTCTCTTTACGCTGAGTGTGAAGATCTGTCTGCAGATAATTTCTCGATGTGTTACAAGATAGTAGTGTTAGCAGCTTTGTTATTAAAATTGTTCTTAATGAACGAAGCGAAATTGGTTTAATTATGGTGTCCAAGTGTAAATCTGCCACTACACAGCATTGATAGGAATTGAGTTCCCATTTAAAAGGGTACATGGTTGTCGGAGGCTAAGTATTTTGTATTTTTTCTCAAAACTTAAGCTTCGTAAGAATTATAATCATGAAAATTATCATTACAATCCTCTAACTTCCTTTAACCACATATAATGACTTTTCCATTAAAATCCTACCTGACACTGACCTGCAAATTGCAAAATAACGTAAGAAAATTTTAATTTCGCTGACTACCCTGGCGTTATATCCTTAAGAGGACAGGGTTGAACCCATTGTACTCATCTACCAATGCTAAATTAAGAGCGTTAACGTCTTACGGCATTTCATACAAAATTTCAATTGAGTTTTTTTTTTTAAATGACTGAACCGATTTTAATGTAACTTCGTGCTCATAAGCAGAATACATAAGTCTAAAAACTTGACAGAGAACTTTTCGAAGAGTCTTTTTAAAAAAAAGGTAATTGGAAATTTCTTTTTCTACGGAAAATCTAAAATCGCTCTAATTTAGCTGTAACATTATTTTTCGAAAATGTTCTCTGTCAAGTTTTTAGACTTATGTGTCCTGCTTATGCGTACGAAGTTTCATTAAAATCGGTCCAGTCATTTTGAAAAAAAATCACTTGAAAGTTTGTATGAAATGCCGTAAGACGTTAACGCTCTTAATTTAGCATTGGTAGATGAGTACAATGGGTTCAACCCTGTCTTCTTAAGGAGATAACGCCAGGGTAGTCAGCGAGATTCAAATTTTCTTACGTTATTTTGCAATTTGCAGGTCAGTGTCAGGTAGGATTTTAATGAAAAAGTCATTATAATGTGGTTAAAGGAAGTTAGAGGATTGTAATGATAATTTTCATGATTATAATTCTGTAACTACATACGTGATACTTGCGCGAATCATATCTTAATCAACATACGACCTGACACTGACCTGTAAATGGCGTTGTGGCTGAGCGATTGGCTGCTGCGCTGCGTGTCGCGGGTTCGATCCCCGCACGGAACAAATATTTGTATGAACTACAGGTACTTCTTCTGGGTCTGGCTGTTTGTGTATGTGAGTTTAAATGTTTGTAAACGCACCCACGATACAGGAGAAATTCCTAGTGTGGGGCAAAGTTCTTTAAAAAAATAAAAACTAACCCGTTTTTTTTTATTTTTTTATTTGACCTGAGGAGACAAACTGTGAAGGCACTATTAAATACACCTCTGCATAACACGTTTTTTTTTTTTTTTTTTTGACCTGAGGTGACAAACTGTAGGCACTATTAAATACACCTCTCATGACATGACCTCAGGAGAAATGGTAACGAGGAGCGAAAGTATCGCTTAGCTTCGTTTAGCATGATTTATTTATTTACATTGGTGTTTATGACGTTGCCTTGACACATTCTTTCTTATTTGTGGCAACGATTACACCCAGTGTGTTGACTTTTTTTTATGAGTCTGTCGAAACTGTTGAATCTCATTCGATTTTGAACTTAGCCATCAAACTTTTATGATTTAAAATTATTTGGAGAAAGACAGTGTTTAGTAACTTGATGTGCTGAAGACTGTACCTAAATAAGTCCTTAAAAAAATATTTTGGTTTACAAAAAGATGATCTTTACCCGAATACCGTAAGATCTAAAGTTGTCTGATCTGTCTGTTCACTCCACTCTTTAAAAAAATGCACTTGATTCTAATACCACGGTTCCTAACCTGGGGGTAATTACCCCTGAGGGTTAAAACTGGTATTCTGCGGGGGCACTAAGCTGGTAATATATTAAGATAAATAAATAATGGTAATGTATTAACAGAGTTTATGAACTTTGTGAAAAAATAGGATTGTTTTTGGAAAACCAGAGAACACAAAAAGAATCAGAGTTTTACTCAAAAGTCAGAGACAAAACATTTATCCATATGCTCTACGTAGACAGTCAATTTGTATTTATGTGTGTTGTTTTGTTTTGTGTACATTGTAACATGAGGGAGAGCGGGAGGGGTCAATCAGATTCTCTAGCTAAGTCTTGGGGTGACAAGATCGAAAAGGTTAGGAACCACTGCTCTAATAGGTGTAAAAGTATCCTTAACGTAGCCGAAAGGCTCTTGCTCTCCCCGTCATTGCGATATCTCCGTAACTAGAAGGTTCCCAGGTATGGTCCAGAACAAAAAAAATATCGCAAAGACGGGGAGAACAAGTGCCTTTCGGGGTCTGTTTACACCAGTGGCGAAGGTTCCGTACAACTCGATTCCTACCGGCTTCCCTTTGAAAAATGGCACAGTCAGTATTCTATAGACAAATAATATAATCACATTAAAAATATGTACTCCGGCTTACCTCTTACAAAAATTGAACCTTCGCTACTGGTTTACACCCTTTATATTTAATTTTTGAACAGTCTAGATACCAGTGACGAAGCGTCCATATAAGCCCATTCCCACCGGCTTCCCTTCAGATATTTGGAACACAACCACTCTCTCTACCGTAATTGAAAAATGACACAATTAGTACATTTAAAAGTAGAGAAACATCACAAAACGCCTACATTATTGGACATTAAATCAATAAAATTTTCTCACCAACAACATATTATTATAAAGGTAGTAAGTAAGGTTAAGTTTTGAAAATAAAAAAACACGTAATACAGTTAGGTCGTGCTCGCCCAGATATGACAATAAATTATAAAAGACGCGATGGTTTTTTCAAACATTTTAATGTTTTTCAGCCGAGCTAAGCATATTTTTTTTGCTCCGGCTTACCTCTCTGAATATTTCACCCTTCGCCACTGCTAGATACTAAGTATTTATATCCCCAATATCTCCGAAACTACCTTCTAGTTACGGAGATATTGGTGATCAAAGTTCTAACTTTTTTCCCATTTTTTTCCCCGTGTATGGTCTAGCGTGTCTAGAACAAACAACTAGTAGTAAATAAAGACAGCTATGGGAGGAAAGTGGTCCATGCGCGCCGGTATGCTGTAACAGATTCGAACCGGTCGACCAGTTGGCACTATATGAATGTAGAACCTACTACCAGCTTCAGACATCGGTCGTATTGGACCTCGTCCTTCTCATTTATTTGCTTACGGTACAAACAAAACTAGAACACTTGGCTTCTGAATTGAGTATTTTAAGTTATATCTTGTCAAATTCTACTTTATAAGTTTTATATTCCACATTCTTTCATAACAGATATTCACTTCCCAAATGGAAAAGAAACGCGACAAGAAAGAAACAAGAAACTCCATGGACACTCCTTTAAATCAGAATACTTTTTAATATAACAACACGCCTGTAATGGCTGCCTGGCTAAATCTGCCTAACCCTGCGGGGGGGTTAGGCAGATTTAGCCAGTTACATTTTAATTCCCATGTAATAGACGGCAGAGCAGCGGTGGCGGTGGCCCAGTGGTGGCGGCCCCGTCTTACGAACAGTAAGTCGTGGGTTCGAACCCAGGCAGGCGCATTACTTTGCAGTGGCGAATCGGATTCCCGGATTCCCTTTGAAAAATGGCACAGTCAGTATTCTATAGATATACAAATAATATAAACAGATCAAAGATAAATGTACTCCGGCTTATCTGTTACAAAAATTGACCCTCCGCTGCTGTTACTTTGTGTAATTTATTTCATCACCACTGCTCTCAAAACGGTGAAGGAAAACATCGTGAGGAAACCGGAACGTCCTAGAACCAAAAATTCGAAGACATGTGACATCTACCAACCCGCACTGGGCCCGCGTGGTGGATTATAGCCCATTCCCTCTCATAGAGAGGAGGCCTGTGTCCCAGCAGTGGGAACATTATAGCCTGATTATGCATAGGAGGCGAGCCTATTGCCATCAACCACGAATGGCTCGTACTTAAAATAATTAAATGTTTCTAAGAATATTTGCGAGTACACCATTAACAAAGTAATGGATTCATAGAGGTTGCACAATATCAATATGGCAAGGTGAAGAGCCTCAAATCTTGAAATAAAACAAATATAACGTGAGTTTATTTGCAAGATTTTGACCGTGACGGGTGTATGTTTTCAGGGTCGTAAGTTCGAATATGTGCCTGGCAGTGGCGAAGGTTCCATACAACTCGATTCCTACTGGCTTCCCTTTGAAAAATGGCACGGTCAGTATTCTATAGACAAATAATAAAATCACATTAAAGATATGTACTCCGGCTTACTTCCTATAAAATTGACCCTTCGCTACTGGTGCCTGGTCACTGGTCAGTATAGGGTGACTGGTTATTAGTGACCGATACTTAAACACGTGATTGTACTCAACAAACAACTTTCCCAAAGAAACATTTTTTTTTATACTCATTCATTTTTCTCACAATAATACTTACGGAGCGGGCTTGCGAGCCGCGCGGGTGTGTAATGAGACAGAACAGCGTCACGCGGCTAACAGCTGATAGGTAAAAGGCGTGCGAGCGCGAATTTCATACAGCTGTTGTGTTATTGTGATGAAAGTGAATGAATATAAAAAAATATCTTTGGGAAAGTTGTTTGTTATCATGAGTACAATCACGTGTTTAAGTATCGGTCACTAATTACCAGTCACCCTAAATACCTAACGGTAGTCGCAGTGGCAAGGCCGTGGACTTCTGTTCTATATGTCTCAGGTTTGAATTACCGACGGAACAAATGATTGTATGGTCTACAAATCGCTTTTCCGGCGATGGCTACTAGTGCATTCACCAGTTCAGAATTACTAATAAAACTAAAGTAAAAACAAGTAAAAATTATATACACAACGTGTAACAGAATAAACGCAAGACCTCTCGTGTGGTGTCTCAGACCATGAAACTGAACAACTTTTGTTCTATGACTTTTGGAATTTTATAACTTTTTTTTTAGTTTTACCATACATGTGGATCAGCTGATTGCGTCCGTTCCTATAGAAAGTAATTTTTTTTTTGCGAATTTCATGAATTCGTAGAACAAAAGATGTTTAGTTTCATGGTCCGAGAGACCACACGGGAGGTCTTGCGTTTATTATGTTACACCTTGTGTATACTATGTGTAGACTATATGTCTCAGGTTTGAATTACCGATGGAACAAATGTTTGTATGGTCTATAAATCGCTTTTCCGGGGATGGCTACTAGTGCACTCGCCACTTTAGAATTACTAATAAAACTAAAGTAGAAAACAAGTAAAAATTATATATGTAAGTTACGGGTGAGCCTTTCCACTTCTAGATTTCATGACTGTATTTAACCGAAGGATCGAATTGGATCATTAAGAGGGCCCTTCTCGGTCCGTCTATCGTCATCGCGAGCATGGTCGAAAAGCTTGTTGTTTCATCCAGAGCCACAGCGGCGATGTTTTTTCAACTCCCCCGTCTCAGAGGGCCCCGACCCCGCACGAGTCGTCTCTCGCACACCTCATACCGCCTAATGCGACAACGTTGAACGAAAAATAGTGTTCGAAAATTTCATAAACTTGTTCCAGGAGATACGTGTTTTTGAATAAGGCTTACAAGTTTTTGAAATTAATATTTGTCATTTAAAATCTCCATTACATTTGCAAGGTTTCTATCACAATGTTTTCTTTACTTTTACAATTTATGAGTTCAATATGAACGGCCAAAGTTTAGGTAAATATGTACAAAATAGCAGATTTTTAGAGGCTTATACTGAATTTGTTTCTCCAAATTTTTACTTTTTGATAGAAACCTAGATATAGTGCACAAGATACCTATCAGTAAATAAAATCAAAGATAGATGTGTTACCACGGCATAATCACGTAAGAGCGTTTGTATCAAAACTATGACGGGTTCTTGGTCCAAATAAGTTTCCAAACATTCGAGGCTTCAAATAAAAACGGAGTGAATAGCCAAGTCTTAGGTCTCGAGTTCGAACACAAGACACGCACCTCTAATTTTTCGGATTCATGTGCGTATTGTATAATTATCACTTGCTTCGGTGAAGGAAAACATCGTGAGGAAACCAGCATGCCTAAAAGATATTTCTCGACGGCATGTAAAGCCAAGTCAGAGGCCCACGGGCGGCATAAAAACTCTAACACCAGGTTAGGCACTAACCACACGATAAAAGAAAAGACTATAAAAACTTATTGAGTTTACCTTATTGTTTGTAGAACACTTTATTTATCGCCGCTCGCTTCTTCAGATCTAAGTTTCTGACGTTCACAAGGGAAAAAACAAAACCGGGCAAGTGCGTGTCGGGCCATGCACAATGTAGGGTTCCGTAGTTGCCCATTAAAATATGCGGACACTTCCTACGATCCGATGATTTTATTGTAATACTAAAAACAAACTTACATTTGCAGTTGAAAAACCTATGCTCCGTTACATTGTGTTTAGGAAAATATGGTTTCTAAGTACATTTTATAAGTTAGTCGGTCAGCCTACTTAGCTGTGATAATAATATTTTCCTTTTAATTTCGTTATATATGCTACCACACAAAATCACATAATTCTAAATCTATAAATTTGTAATGTCATATTCTACAGATTTGGGAATTTCTTATAATGTTTAAGAAATTCTTAACTAAATTCCTAAATAAAAATGATTAACTCAGAGATAGTACTTTTGATATTCAGGCTATATAATGCCACTTTACGCACGCGTCTGGATTGAGGGCCCAAGTCATTTGATCATAACATTTTTAATTCACGTTTTAGAAATTCATAGCCCTTTGCTTTAAATTTTTAAATTTTTTAACTAATTAAAAAACAAAACATAAAGTCTTATTTCGTTTCTCAAGGATTTAAAAAATGGGCCCTCAATTCAGATGCACACGTTATTTGGCACTCCTTAAACTCCATTACCCATCGCCACATCGACCGTGTCATGCCATTGAAATTACCATCAAGAATGTACACTGGCTTTTAGCAGAGCTGCGTTAATTAACTATTAATTTGATACTTTGTGTGCTTCATACAACATGGTTTCTGTGTTCAATGGCACATACAAATGGCGTTTTTCTCTATATAAATGTTTATTTATAAACATAAGGCATATTATTTACATAGATGAATGAATGAATGGAGTGTTGTGTACAGGGAATGTAACTTTACATTCAAATAATGGAATAGGAACAGAAAAAATAAAAAAAAAAATCGGAGAAAAATTCCGATGGAATATGATTAAAAAAAGGAGCTGAATGCGGGTGCATTCATCTCCTTATAACCCTTACACCCTGTATACGTCAGGTTGGGTACTTCTGGGCCCGCCCGTGTAGGTACCTATCGAACTGTTCCTAATCTCCTGTTATGACAAATAGAAAGCAGTGTAATAAAGGGTGTAAATAGACCCTTAACATAGCCGAAAGGCACTTGTTCTCCCCGTCTTTGCGATCATTTTTTTGTTCTAAACCATACCTGGAAACATTCTAGTTACGGAGATATTGGAGGTTAAAGTTCCAACTTTTTCACAAGTTTTTTTTTAAATACATGTTTTTAATGTTAAATTTTTACTTTACACACCTCCACGACCCCCGTACTATTCATCCATCCATCAGCATAATGCTTTGAGTGCTTTCCATCGAGTCCTACCGTAAAACGTGATTATACACCACAAAAAAAAGTCAATTCCCAGTAATAATTTTTGCGTAAAGATACTTAGTTTGATGTTCAGAATGCTTGGTTGACGGCTATGTGAAGAGTCTGTTTACACCCTGTATTTTACCTCGGAAACCTACCCGATTCGGAGACGCTAAACACATGCGGTTTCACACAGTTTCTCCAAGTCACTGAGTAATCTTTATTTACTTAAATCAGTAAAGGTTTGTCACTCAGACGAAGAGGAAAGTGTAAGTGATGCTCTTCACACACGAAGACCTGAAAATTATGAATGTCTGTTTTTGGACTTTCAACTTTAGTCTGTGACTCTCAGCGTTGAAAACCTAACGGAACGCTTTAACTTAGGCAATTCCTTAGAGCCAGTGAAAACAGTTGTTAAGAAGTTGCCGACTCGTTGCGTGCGAGTCGGTTACGGTTGAGTGCGAAACGAGAGTATTGCTCTGTAGAAGTCTTTGACAGCTGTTTGGATATTGCTTTATTGAAATTAGGAATGGGCTGAGGTGATATGAGAACCAATTACATGTTTTGTTAGCGAATGAAAAACCAGTAACACTCGAACCCCATAATTATGGTCAGCAGTCGACCTTGTGACAACTGGGCCTACGAGTCGTACAATAGCAACTGCCTCCAAAGGTACAGGCCTAGCCTAGTTAACCCTGTCATCTTAACTAGGCTAGGCCTAGGCCTAGTTAAGAGAACAGGGTTGAACCCAAAAAAGTAATAAAATTTTTTATTTGTTTATTATTATTTATTTATTTAATTCCAAGTTATAATATAGGTTCTCGATTGTGTTCCCTAACTTTTTTATTCATAATCTAAAGTGCCATAATTTTTTTTTGTCCTAATCATCATTTGTCCGAATGATAACTTATCCGAACTAATATCATATGCCTTAAAATTGAAATCCCTAAATACAACATGCCCTAAATGCGTTTTTCATAAATATGAACGACTATGTGACGCGCGCTCGCTACGCTCGCATTTTACATCACACACCCACTTTCTGTCACAAAATGTCGTCGCGGTACCGCGGCCCGGCCCGGCCTTCGGCCTACGCTCCTCACGCCAGCTAGCAAGACTTTTAGGATATTTTTTAGGAAAATTGGTGTTTACCCATGCGTTGCGGTAATAATACACATTATAATATAACACAATACTTAGGACAGATGACTTTATTTCATGCAAAATTAGGAGATTCAATTATTATGCTACTCGATATTATGATAAAATAGTTTTAGAAGTAAAGAGAATTATGTAAAACAATATTTCGAATTTTTGAACATTATGGTTACAGAAGTGTTTAGCAAACGTGTTGTGGATAACGATTTTCGGACAAACAATTTTAGGAGAAGAAAGGGAGTACCAGGCTACCAGCTTACTTAGGTATCTCTCTGACTCACTATTAGAA
Source organism: Noctua comes (assembly GCA_963082995.1). NCBI lineage: Eukaryota > Metazoa > Arthropoda > Insecta > Lepidoptera > Noctuidae > Noctua > Noctua comes. The sequence goes on from OY720294.1 coordinate 1,815,243, forward strand.
ACCAAGCATCATCTTTACCAATATTGTAAAGAGGTATTTGTTTGCGAGCTTGTATGTAGAGGATAATCTTCGGAACTAATGATCCAATTGAAAATTTTTTCACTGATAGACATATACATTATTCGTCGGTGCTATAGGCTATAAATTATATTTGTATCATGCATATTATTAGCCGAGATATTATAATTTTTGCGGACGAAGTCGCGGTCGAACTATACCTACTCCATAATGCGTGATTTGACACCAAAATTATGTAAATAACAAACTAACGGAACGCATAGATCTATCTATGTGATGAAGGCACTACGATGCGTGATTATACCGTTACGTGCTGATCTTGATAGTGAGACTATTGGTTCATTAGCCTGATGTGCCAGGTTGATGGATTCATAAATCTTTACCGTTTAAACATTAGTTTTGTTTACGAAGACGAGTCATTCTTTCTATTGATTTTTATTGGCAAGACACGAAAAAAAAAAACAAAAAAAAAAAAAAAACTATTAAATAATTGGCTTTTACTTTGGCCAGAGGCTAAATGTTGCCATAAAACGTGGCAACGCCGCCGCCAGTCTCTTGGGCACATTACCAGCTGACAGCGTTGAGGAGTTTTTTGATGCCCTTTTATAGTTTGTTGTTAGTTTTCTTATTTTAGGTTATTTAATAGTTTTTAATTAATTATGTATTTAGTTAGTTTAATGCTTAATAAATGTTATTCACAAGTTTCACTTTTCTTGAAACACGAAAGTGTGAACGAAACATCCTGCACAGAATAATGTATGTGTCATGATCCTCTTTCGTTTATGCTGAACAGTTCAGAAACGATTCAAAGCAACAGTGAACAGGCATCTTCTGGGCACGCTCGTTCTATCATACACCTCATCTATAGCTTTCCGTCATGCGTGATCGAGGTCAAGAGTAGGCCCATTTTGTAATTTAAAAAAAAAACCAACTAACGTCCCATAGATCATTGACGATACCCATAGAGCACAGAAACGCCGCGCTGACAGCGACTAGATTATACGTTCGTATTACTTTTTAACTGACTTTTATATTAAAAAGGAGGAGTTTATCCATGCATGTTTATTTATTTATTTTACTATTTATGTACACAGTAGACAACACAGGAAAATAACATTATAGGTAATATTGGAGTACATAGCTACTGCTCGGTGCTGCATGTTCTTCGATTTCTTTTGCTTACTGGTCCGATTTTCGTGATTTTCTCTTTTTCATTTGTACAGGAAGCTGGCGAGGTGGTCCCATATAAATTTTATTAACTAGTTAAAGTCCATTCACTGATGGCATCTTCAGCACAACTTTGATACTTATATCTCGAAAACGTGATACTTTACAACATTTTGTCTCATACAAAACTCGTTTGTATTGATACCAGCTATCGACCGCAAATTTGAAAAAAGAAAATGGCGCAAGTTAGGCCGGCCAGGAATCATACTAATATCTTCAAAGCCCTTTACGTTTATAATATTAGTATAGCTGATATAGAAAAGCCATTAAACAAGGTCATGCGGAACCGAAATACAAAAAACACGGCTAAGTGCGTGTCGGGCCGCGCACAATGTAGGGTTCTGTAGTTTTCCACCAATATATGCGAATTTGCCTCCGAACGATGATTTTTATTGTAATAATAAAAAACAAACTTACATTTACAGTTGAAAAACCTGACTATTACTCGTAAACTTGTAAAGCTTACTTACCTGTGATAGTTTTCCTCGTTATGTATACTACCACCGTGAATTTTTCCACACACCCAAACACAACCGTTTAGCTGGTAAAGGAGGCGGACACTTGAGTCTAACAAAAATGTGCTCTTTAAAGCTTAGTATTTCACAAATAAATCCCTTAATCGAAAAATTATTTGGAGAAACTAGCAATATTTTTTAAAGGACTATCCAACGACATACCACACTATGAGGTACTCGAGAAAAAAAAAAATCCCCACTTTACGTGTAGGTACAGGAGATACCCTAAAAAAATACTTTTCCAGATTTTATTTTACCACTTTGTCTGCGTAACTAATCTGCATATTCGTGCCAAATTACATCTTCCTAGTACTAAGAGTCTTTGAGCTAAGCTGCGGACAGACAGACGGACATGGCGAAACCACAAGGGTTCCTTTCCTTGTTGACTACACAACCCTAAAAACGTATCATTATCTTATTATAACAGCATACCAGTAGCGAAGGGTCAATTTTTGTAAGGGGTAAGCCGGAGTATTTATCTTAAATAATGTGATTATATTATTCGTCTAAAGAATACTGACTGTGCCATTTTCAAAGGGATGCCGGTAGGAATCGAGTTCTGTGGAACCTTCGCCACTGCAGCATACTCTAGTTATATTTAACTACCAAGTGAAATTCGAACGACAACTCACGGATGAAGAATAAATGCTTGCGTGACTAAAACGCATTTAAATGCCGGTGTTACATATGAAAGTTTGTCAGTGATTAACGAGGAGCTTAGAATTAGACAGTTGCATAACTTCTTGATTGAAACTACTTTCAGCAATAACACAGCAATCACACCTGTAGAGCGCCTGCAGGGCTGGAAGACGATGACGAATCTCCGAAAGGAAAGATTAATATCCCCTGCGTTGTGCAAACTGATAGCGGATAGTTTGGATGTATGTGACCAAGGTCCGTGTCAAGGTCGCGGGACTTATAGAATTACCGTGACCCTGGATCATAAAGGGCTATTGAAGGACACCGTGGACAGTTCCTCCCACTCTGCCCTGGGTGGGAGGACTCATTTGATGATATTACCACGATAAAAAAAAAAAAAAAAAGGTCCGTGTCAATGTCATAGCTGGAAGCTGTCGAAAGAGTACTTCATATACAGGGTGCAAACAGACCCTTCACGAAGACGTCAACCAAGCATTCTTTACATCAAACTAAGTAACTTTACGCAAAAATTATTATTTATTTAAACTTCATGTACAATAGTGGTACATAGGCGGGCTTAATGCCACAAGGCATTCTCTACCAGTCAACCTTTGGGTCCATCCATCAGCACAATGCTTTGAGTGCTTTCCATCGAGTCCTACCTTAAAACGTGATTTTTCACCCCAAAAAAAAAAGTCGATTCCCAGCAATAATTTTTGGGTAAAGTTACTTAGTTTGATGTACAGAATGCTTGGTCGACGGGTATGTGAAGGGTCTGTTTACATCCTGCATGTAACTATGGCGGTCAAAAGGTTAAGGCCCGGAATCCACCAAAGCGGAGACGGAGAGATTTGCGAAGCAGAGATGTGCGAAACGGAGAGATGTGCGAAGCGGAGTGGAGAGGAGATGTGCGAAGCGGAGAGGAGGAGAGATGTGCCTAGCGGACAGGAGAGGAGATGTGCGAAACGGAGAGGAGATGCGTAAGAGCTAAGGTGTATCCACCGAACCAGTGTGTACGGGTAACTCGTCAGAAAGTCGAGGTAGTCGCTTCGAGACAAGTGTCGTTCGAAGTTAGAAATAAAACAAAATCAATGTACATATAATTAACAAATATTTATTTCAAATATAAATTACAACGAAAATTTGATAATAGTTCATAACTAATCTAGAAAACTTATTTATTATAGTCTTGAACCATTCAATGTGACATTAGAAAGAATATAATAAATACTCGTCGAATACATGGTTTTGTTAAAAGTGTAATTTTTTTAACCGACTTCAGAGCGGTTTAAAAAAAAATACACGTTTATTATTTTTTTTAACTGACTTCATAAAAAGGAGAAGTTCATGTATTCAACGAAAATCTGCTAAAGAAAATTAAGCTAAGTGGGTTCTTTTAACGAGTCTCCTGTAATTTCTGCTTAGCCATCATGCTGTACTGGTAATGTATGGTGTCGGGGTACTGTATGGTGTCGGACGTAAAGAATAGCACCATCCCATATCTTCCCGTGGGTGTCGTAAGAGGCGACTAAGGGACTTACCAGAGAATGGGCAGCAGCGTTCTCTGTGCTTTTCCTAACAGCCGTACTGCGATTACCAACGCACCTGCCAAGCGTGGCGATTATGGAAAAAACCCCATAATGATGAGTGCAACACAAAAATGGCCCCTAGTACCCGGCAGCCCGTCTACCCTCGATTATGGTAGGTCGAGGTTACGGCGTGGCAAAGGGTGCGAAGAATCTCCGGAAGGGATCCGGCTGCCTATACCGACGACTTGACCTGGTCACATACAACACGCGTACATTCCGGACCGATGAGAAGATAACGGAACTCGAAAAGGAATTGAGGAGGCTGCGATGAAGTATTGTGGGGTTGTCTGAAGTCCGAAGAGAGGGGGAGGACACGATAACCCGAGACGGGGAAGAGCTGCAGGTGGGGCAATTTGGGGTTGGACGTCGGAACCACTGGGGTCACCAACTGGCTAGTTTTATGGAGAAGGAGGGCCCCTATACGATGAACTCCTTCTTCAAAAAGCGTGAGCACAGGAAGTAGATCTGGCAGAGTCCCGATGGTGCAACTAAAAATGAGATTGACTTCATCATGTAAACCAACAAGCAAATCTTCAATGATGTCTCTGTGATCAATTCGGTGAAAACCGGGAGCGATCACCGCATGGTAAGAGGCGCATTGAACATCAAGATCAAGCTTGAAAGGTCTCGACTGATGAACTCTACGCTCCGTCCAGCACAGATCCAGATCCAAAACCCCGAGAGCTTTCAGCTTGAACTCCAGAGTCGTTTCGAGTGTCTAGGAAGCTCAGTGGACGAATACAACGATGGGTTCGTGGAAACTGTCCATACGACAGGGTCTAAGTTCTTCAAGGCACGTCGTGCACATAAGAACAAAAAACTCTGATCATACTCTCAAGCTCATGAAGGAGCGGCGTGAGATGTTCCTGCAGTCTTCAGACGCGGCGTGGAAATACCGGCAGCTCATTAGACGGATCTCTAAATCCTTGAAAAGCGTCCTCCGCCGCTTTAATACCGAGCGTATTATAGACGCTATTGAGCGGAATAAAGACTCCGTACGTAGCTCCGTACGAGCGTATTTGCAAGAGATCTGGCTATTGGGCAGAGCTAGCTCACGAAACTGAAGACCGACGATGGCAGGATCGTATCCGCCAAACCGGAGCTACTGAGGGAGATCGAAAGATTCTATGGGCAGTTGTACACTTCAACCAGTAAATCCGTTGTAAATCTAGCAAACGACCCAAGAGCTAGACTGACCCGACACTATACCGAAGGCATCCCGGATGTCAGCCTGTACGAGATTAGGATGGCTCTGAAACAGCTTAAAAACAACAAGCTACCGGGTGATGATGGAATTACGGCCGAACTCCTGAAGGCGGGTGGAAGACCGCTACATAAGGCCCTTCAGAAGCTGTTTGATTCCGTCATACTCCAGGGCAAACGCATGGTGGCAATGCCCGTAGACCACACACAGTCGCTGCGGCTGTTCTGGAATGGCCACCGCGAACCGGAAGACGTAGCGTTGGAAGGCCTCCCATAGGTGCACCGATGACCTGGTGAAGGTTGTAGGGATCCGCTGGATGCGAGTCGCACGGGACCGGTCAATGTGGTGACACTTGGGGAAGGCCTATGTCCAGCAGTGGACGTCTTTCGGCTGAAATGATGATGATGATGATGATGATCTTACAGAAAAAGCACCTAAATGATGTTATTTTGCACTCATGGCAGATTTTTTTGATAATTGTGAAGTCGAGTGTAGAAAGTAACAAGGTTCAAATGTAACACTGAACGGATCAATACTTTTCATCGAAATCAATACGAATCATAAATAGGAGAATAAATAACTTAAGAATCGTCCCCGTTTTCGTGGCCGAACACAAAAGGTACTTACTTAACATTTTGATTTCCAACAAAAACTTAGTTCTGCCAAAATGTACTAACCCACATATAGAAATATCCCAGTTTGTGAAATAATTAGATTGGATGACGCTGATTAATTTTAAAGCTGTGTCGGCGCAGCCTGTCTTTTTCTTCTTGTGGTCTTCTGAAGAAAGAAGTACACAGATTTGAGTGGACCTGTCCAGCCAGTGCAAGCATTTGTCAGTTATCGTGTAGCTTTAATAGCGATCCACATTCACACTCACAACTTTCCTCACGACGTTTTCCTCGTTCCTCCGCATCACACCCATGGCGCATACCAAGACAACCGATTACTATCGAAAGTGTAAAGTGAAGTGAAGATTTTGAGGACGGTTCATTTTATGTGGGTTGGTTCATTTTGGCATAACTAAGCGATTTTACAAATAATAGTTTTTTTTTTGAAACTCGAAAGTGTATATTTTAGTTAATGGTTTTTTAAACATTGGTCAATATATACATATAGAAAATATTCGTACATTTAGTTTATAGTGACAAAGAAATGATTATACATTTCATTTTAAGTCAAATATTAATATCTAATGTAATATTTAAGTTTATTTCATTAGTATTTCACATACAAAATCCTGATTTTGCAGTGTAATATGACCTTATGTGATATGAATGCAGAGTAAAGGCCTATTCACACCTAAGCGTTATTCGCTGCCGCTGTAGGTAGCAGAAGCGAAGGGTCAATTTTTGTAAGAGGTCAACTGGAGTACATATCTTTAATGAGATTATATTATTTGTCTATAGAATACTGACTGTGCCATTTTTCAAAGGGAAGCCGGTAGGAATCGAGTTCTATGGAACCTTCGCCACTGTGGGTAGAGGTACATAACGCGCGGGTTTCGCTCAGGTATTTAGTATCAAGTTTCTGTTCTCTCGCAGACGGTAGCGATGACGCTTAGGTTTGAATAGGCCTTTAAGGTACACATTTATAATGACATACAAGTAAGTACCGTCTTTTTATTATTTTAGCTCTGATACTGACCCTTTTTCTCGTTGACAAAAGGTTCAAGTCAGACGTAAAACAATTGTGGAAGGACTTTTGGTTTAACTATTTCACAACAGAATTCAACGATCAATGACAGTCCACTGACAGCTGTCAAATGGCACAGATAATAAATGACTTCTTTTTTTTTTTTCAAATTCCTAATGCACATCTTGGGCCTACATCCCAAGTTACAGAATAGAAACTCAAGATGCTTATTAGGTGATATTGAAATACTGAACAGATTTTTTTTATTATTGAAAGATTATGATGAGTGACTAACAGTATACAGGGTAGAAGGGACACCGACGCGAAAACGTTTACCACGTATTCAGTATATCATTCTGAGCCGGCCAAATATAAACATTAAATCGGTTATTAAAAAAAGAAATTGCTTTTTCCTGCAAAAGTGGTAATAAGTACCTATACGAGAAACGGGATATTTACCATGTTTACTGTTTTTTATGAGTTCCCGATATTTCGGCGCTGTTGCAAGCACCATGACCACGGATAAACTGAAGTTATTGCGGGTGGGTGTTTATGAGCAGACAAATCGGTCTACCCTCTTTCTTGTTCGTTTTTACACACACGGCTCATAAACTCCGTGATCATGGTGCTTGCAACAGCGCCGAAATATCGGGAACTCATAGAAAACAGTAAACATGGTAAATATCCCGTTTCTAGTATTAATAATAATGTTAGTGACCATAATAGTTTAAAATAGTACCTATATGGTCAAAATGTATGGAACAGCTGATTTTTTTTTTAAATAACCGATGAAAAATTTCTATGTAGGGGGCTCAGAATGATGTACTGAATACGTAGTAACGTATCGTTTTAGCATCGGTCTATTTTCCACCCCGTATATTTTAAATAATAGTAAAAAATCTTCGTCCAAGATCTATAAACCTGTCTTTTCCTTGCTCTTCTTGTTCGACACTTGCGACAGTGACAGGAACATCGCTTAGCCAAAGTGCTAAGTAACGTTTATAGATCTCGGCTTTAGTCAAGCGTATTAAAACACCTATTGTGCTGCAAATCATATTGTCAACCTTTAATAAGTAAAAATTGCAGTTTTCTGTAGCTCTCCAGATATTTTCTAACTCAGCAATGTTAAAGCAGTGTATACAGCAAATTTAGAAGTTGTGCAGGCTAAGTAAAGTCGCGCTTCACACGCAAATAAACCATAAATCTTATAAAGATAATGTGCATATTTCTACAAACGTCATCAAGCGTATCATACGGACATTAACGTTACAGAAATAAGGATCATTTTTGGTGCTGTACTTAGCTTGAGTTAAATCAAAGTTCGTGTTATACAGGCTGATTTTTTCAAGTGGGCGTGCATGGCCAAATCAGAAACTATGAGGAATAGCGAAAAATACTCAAAAGAGTTTCGAGCCTGATTTTGATGAAAACTAAAACGGCATCATTAGTTTTTTTGGAAAATCAATATTTTTAGCCAGGAATCGAACCCGCTGATTGTGAAAAAAAAAACACACTGCATTATTACGCTATTTGATAGTGTCGCTAATAAGGATTAAATTCTGGGGTGTAATGACATACGGCTGATTTAAAGGAAAGGTTAAATTTTATGTTTTTTCACCTTTTAAATAAATGTCCTTGATTGATGACACCCGCAGTGCAGTCAACTTCACAACATTGTTCTAATTTCAAGTTGTTACTAAATCTTCACGGTTGAAGGCGAAAGTAAAAGAAAAAAAAAAGTTAACATTTGAAATTAGAAATTATAAGTGAGTTGGCGCCAATAGTGATTTTGTTCGACGTTTCGTTGATTACTACTATTAGTATACTGTTACGTATTTTATCAAAAAATATCTGTTTCCTTTAGTTTGCCGTATGTCATTACTTCCCAGAATTTGATCCTTGATAGCGACACTATCGAATGGTGTTATAATACAATGTGTTTTTTTTTACATCAACGGGTTTTGGATTCCTGGCTAGCGAAATTGATTTTCCAAAAATCCAATGATGCAGTTTTTGTTTTCAAGACTCCTTTGAGTATTTTCGCTATTCCTCATAGTTTCGCATTGCCTTCCACGCCAGTTTGAAAAAATCATCCTGTATATCTCAGCCCTAAGCTCGGTGCATAATAGCTACTTTTAGCATCGTAATTGGCGACTAAGTCGCTTTCCAGAAGCGAGACTTTACTAAAGATATTTTTTTAAAGCACCATTACTAATTCCTTACAAAAAATGCTACGAAGCATCCCTGTATTTGAGAAGACTATGGATGCTAAAAGTATAGCCTTTACACCGGGCGAGAGGATTTTCGATACTTATATTATAATGCTGGCTACACGCGGGCCATTAATCATAATAAATACAAATTTGCTTGTGAAATCAAAAAGAATCAAATGTTACTTTTATTTTGTTTATTTCTAGAATATTCTCATATAAACGTCATAAAATTTTTTTTCGCGTTCACCAGTCACTTAGGCTGAGGCCAAACGAGCGTAATTTTTTGAGCTGTGAGTCGCGTAAAATGAGTCACGGAATTTACGCTGCATTCGGTTTCGGTTACTTATTTTGCGTCGCCGTGTTTCACAAACAGGACTTTAAATCGAATGCAGCGTAAATTACGCGACTCATTTTACGTGACTCATAGCTCAAAAAATTACGCTCGTTTAGCCGTGACCTTAAGAATCGCAATTGTAGGATGTGGTGACATGTTGCGAGAGCTCAGGCATTCGCCATTCGCTTGAACCGCGGTGTTGACGAGCCACCCTCCCGCACCGTGCAACTATATCAGGGATCGTGTAACACATACCTAGTACCATATAATCGTCAGTGTGCAGCCAGCCTTAAACGCTAAAGTCAACGCATAAAATAAGCGCCATTTTATTTTATATTGAGTGACGCAGAGCTCTTGCGACGTTCAAGCCTTGCCCGCACTAGAGCAACATTTATACGAGGTCAAATGAAACTACCTAGCGAAACACCACATTTAACGGTAGTAGTGTATTTAAACATGATAAAACAATTTTTTACCTTATTATAAACTAGTATTTCAAGTAATTTGCGATCAATGAACACAAAAGAAAAATAGACAATCATCAAATCATTTTTTTTTTGTATTTTCTGTCAATCTCCTAAGGAGAAAGCTGTGAGTTTATGTATATATGGTGACTGGTAATTAGTGACCGATACTTAAACACGTGATTGTACTCATGATAACAAACAACTTTCCCAAAGAAACATTTTTTTAATACTCATTCACTTTTATCACAGTAACACAACAGCGGAGCATTACGGAGCGGGCTTGCGAGCCGCGCGGGTGCTGTCTGCCCACTGCTGCACGGTACGATAGTATGGAGACAGTACGGCGTCACGCGCCTAACAGCTGATAGGTCACAGACGCGCGCGCGCGAATTTCATACGGCCCGCTGTTGTGTTATTGTGAAAAAAAGTGAATGATTAATAAAAAAACATGTTCCTTTGGGAAAGTTGTTTGTTATCATGAGTACAATCACGTGTTTAAGTTTCGGTCACTAATTACCAGTCACCCTATATATAACATGTTTTTAGATATAAATACACCTGTAAAGTTTCGCACGCTATTTCAATTCAACCCTGTATAGCATCTAATTCCGTCAAAAAATTCAATATGGCCGACAAGTATTAGAAAATGAACATTTTCAATAAAACTATCAACACACAATGTTATAGGAACAATTTAAAATATATTTTACATAATTATATTACCCTAGTGCGGACTAGGCTAAACTACCAAATAAGAAAAAAATACTTCGCGTAGGACAGAATGGAGGATGCCTTTGCCTAGCAGTGGGATACCATGGTCTGATATGTAACTATACATGTATGAGGGAGCATCACTTGAGGTTGAGCTTGAGGCGACAGATTTGGTCGTTTAAAAGATTCGTTTTTTATTTTTCTGCACAGCGCACATTTTCTTCATTTGTAAATCGGACCAGCGCGAAGCTACTATTAAAATACAAATGAAATGTTCAAAGCGTAAACAACGTCCAGTGCTGCGTAAGAGAATATCGAAAAGAATAACTAGTTTTATCACGATAGCAAACAAGTCTTCGCCCCTCATACGGTGACTCCACACCGCCTATAGACAATTCCACGGAAAAAGGCATAGACATCTTCTCATCCCATAGACAAGCATTAACCTCCCGAAGATGAAAACGAGCCGGTTCATACACGAAGTCGACTCTTTTTCTTAAACTTAATTTTTCCAACATGATTACATCTGCTGAGTAGAGTTACCATTCCATGTGTTATTGTCGTCATCGGGGCGGTCCGTGGGCAGGCGGTGGATGTTGCCGCGACGGCGCGCGCCGCCCGGGGCCGCGGGGGCGGGGGCCGGGGCGGGGGCCACGGGCGAGGGGGCGGGGGCGGGGGCGGCGCCGGGCGCGGGGCCGCGCGGCCGCCCCGCGCCCAGGCGCGCGCGCAGCCACGACAGGAGGTTCTGCGAAGGCTCCAGGATTATGGTAGTGAAGAGCTGTGTGAAGAATGCTGTGGAGGAGAAATTTTATGTGTTAAATTGTTACGAAGTTTTTATTGATTTAACCATTATAATTAGCAGGCCAGAAAATAAGTCAAGTTGAACACTGTATACTGTGAACTGCAGCTAGCCAATCTGGGCTATTAACTAAATGGACGGATTTTATAACTCTCATAGTAATTTCGCTTACCAATCAGAGCCACCTGTACTGGTCAGATAAATGTTCATTGTTTGCTGAACTATACAGCATATGGTTCAAGATCGTTTGATACTTCTTACGATACTTAACTTTTCATTTAATATTAAACTGTTCCAAAATCAAAATATTTTGTTTCACATAGGCCTCGATGGGCACTTATAAAACGTCGACAAAAAGGTGCACGGTTCGGGTTGGTCGTTTCCTATGGAGAAGAACCGGCAAGAAACTCCATGGTTACTCTTTTCAAATCATTCGGTATAACAATATTATTATGGTTACAGCGTTTGTACTTAAGTATGGGGGGACAGCGTGATGATGATGATGATTTGCATATAAACTTGAAGGCACGATTGGCGCAGAGGCTGAGCGCGATTGACTGCTGCGCTTCGTGTCGCGGGTTCGAGTCCCGCACGAAACAAATATTTGTATGGCCTATAGATAGTTGTTCCTGGTCTGGCTGTTTGTATATGTGAGCTTAAATGTTTGTAAACGCACCTACGATACAGGCGAAATTCCTAGTGTGGGGCAACGTTTTTATAAAAAAAAAAAAAAGTCCCGTCTTTTATTATGACACGAACTTTTGAAATAGAGTTTCACAAAGGTATAAGTGTAAAAAACAATGTTCTACAAAGCCATACTTCCAAAATGACCTTCGAATACAGATGAACCATCTATACTAATATTATAAACCTGAAGAGTTTGTTTGGTTGAACGCGCTAATCTCAGGAACTACTGGTTCGAATTGAAAAATTATTTTAGTGTTGGATAGTCCAATTATCGAGAAAGGCTATAGGCTATATAACATCACGCTACGACCAAAAGGAGCCGAGCAAAAATAAAACAAGCCAGAAGCGGCGGGTGAAACCGCGGGGTACAGCTAGTCAAAGGATATAGGCTATGATACTCACCAATAAGGTTGGACACAGAGGACGGCCTGGCCACCACGGCGGTAGTGCGTCGTGGTAGTACCAGGAGCGCGGCAGATGGCGCCAGCTGCAGTCCGCGGAGACTTGCATCTTGGTCGTTTAGCTCGCGACGAGGGAATGCTGTCCAGAGCGAGAAGTTTGATGATGACAGCTGTAAATTATAAAAAAATGCATAAAAATTCACAAAAATAGAACTATTTATTTATTTATTTTACTGTTTATGTACACAATATATACAACACAGGAAATAACATTATAATACATGAGTACATAGGTACTGCTTATTTCCTATATTATTAGTAGCGGTAGGTTATATTCTTGTTTTTATTACTTTACTTTTTTCTCTATTATTTTAGTCATATTATTGCAAGCCAAGTATTTATATTCTTCTTACTTTGATTAAGCGTTGTATTTTCTGTTTTTGTGCTCACACCATAATTTTTTTTTATTCAAAGTCTATAAGTCTATACGTGAGGATTTGTAATTGGCTTTCTGGTTTCCTTTTTTGTTTGTTTTTATTAGCTGTAAGTCCTCCATGTACTAAAATAAATAAATAAATATTCATAACGCGTGCCCTGTGGACCAAAATAACCACTTTGTAGAGTCCTGAAAAAGCCAGAAGTGCTGTCCGCTAACTTGAACTGAATGCGTGCCGTGCTGCCACCTAATGAGTATTGTTACTCTACCGTAGATTGTCAGTGTCCAGTGACATGTCGCTACACCTTCCGGAGTGTGCCGTTAGCGTCGAAGTGTGCCGTGTGCGATGTGCCGTCCGGTAACTTGAACTGAATGCGTGCCGTGCTGTCACCTAATGAGTATTGTTACTCTCCCGTAGATTGTCAGTGTCCAGTGACATGCCGCTGCACTTTACGGAGTGTGCCGTTAGCGTCGAAGTGTGCCGTGTGCAATGTGCCGACCGGTAACTTGAACTGAATGCGTGCCGTGCTGTCATCTAACTAGTATTGACTCTACTCACCCTTAGATTTTCAGTGACATATCGCTGCACCTCCCGGAACTGAATGCGTGCCGTGCTGTCATCTAACTAGTATTGACTCTACTCACCCTTAGATTTTCAGTGACATATCGCTGCACCTCCCGGAGTGTGCCGTTAGCGTCGAAGTGTGCCGTGTGCGAGGTACCGTCCGGTAACTTGAACTGAATACGCGCCCGCCCACCGCCGTCACCTGATGCTAGAAAAAGGATGACCTGTTTAATGTAATTAAGACAAGATTTTCTGAAAATATACAACATTATTTTTAGTATATGCGAAACCTGAATATAGTTTGCTCAGAATAACTAACTGAATCGATTCCAATAATTTTTAAACCATGTTATATTTTGTACCAAAAATATTATAAAAAGGCTACAAGTTAAACACCGAACGACACTAATACCTAATAGGTACCTATCGCAATAATTTAGGTACCTACTGCCAAATTATTATTATCAATGAGCTCAAGACGACGCCAGCGTCGTCTTGAGCTCTGCGCGCGTGGGTGCGCTGCGTGGTGACAACGTTTTGGTGCGGAGAACTAGGTAACAGAACAAGCTTATAACTTTGTGATTTTTCATGATACAGTTTTGAAATTTTGTACATAGATTCTTCACGTGAAAATACTAGACACGTGTTTCAGGTTTCGTATATACTAAAACAAATGTTGTATAACGAGGATCACATGTGTGACACCAATTCCCCCTGGGCCCGCGTGATGATTTACAGCTCACTGTTCATTTCTCCCACTAATGGGAACATTGTAGGCTGATCAGTAGTTTACACGATTTTGATATTTATTTATTGTATTTTTTTTTAATTTTCGGCCCTGTAGTTTCGGAATTAAGGGGAAGGGGGGAATAGTAAATCATCGCCTATTTTCTTAAATAACTTGGAAACTATTTATCTTAAAATTATAAGAAATATATATTTGAGATTCTCACAATGAGCCCTTTCATTTGATATGTAACACGATATAGTTTGCAAAACTAAAAAGTTTTGACTGGGTGAAATATCAACACACAGCCTAAAGCGCTGGTCCTAGAGACATGAAACTTGGAGGGTGTGTTCTTTGTGAAGAGAAAGTATCCACTAAAAAAAGATTTTTGGGAATTCCACCCCGTAAGAGGTAAAATAGGGGATGGAAGTTTATACGAAAGTCCGTCAGTTCTGAAGTTGGGATCTTCAAATTTTGTATTTAGGCTGACGATTGAAAATGAATTTATACGTGTCTCAGCGTTTTTGATAATTCTACCCCCGAAGGGTTAAAAAGGGGGATGTTTGTTCGGATATTTTTCAACATCGACGCGGGTGAAGCCGCGAGCAAAAGCTAGTACAATACAGCCGCGATCATTCTTCAAGGTTAAGCCACACTTGCCAAGGTCGGTCTCTGGATGGGGGAGCATCCATTACATACCTTCCTTCGTGTCTCGGATAGCGTCGTTTGTAGATCTTTGACAATCGTTATAGTTAGTCAAGTGGCCCGGAAGTCTAACAACCAGTCTTACCAAGGGATATCGTATTACCCAGTACTAACTGGGTTGTGGAGGTCAGATAGGCAGTCGCTCCATGTAAAATACTGGTATTCAGCTGCATCCGGTGAGACTGGAAGCCGACCCCAACATAGTTGGAAAAAGGTTATATGAGTAACTAGCGATCCGCCCCGGCTTCGCACGGGTGCAATATATACATATAAACCTTCCTCTTGAATCACTCTATCTATTAAAAAAAACCGCATCAAAATCCGTTGCGTAGTTTTAAAGATCTAAGCATACATAGGGACAGACAGCGGGAAGCGACTTTGTTTTATACTATGTGGGCCCGTAAAGCTCAGGATTGGTGCCCTGAAACAGTGACACGGGGTCGCGGCAGACCACGAAGGAGATGGCGGGACGAACTGGATGTCTTCCTTGAGAATTGGAAAGAAGTAGCGCAGAAGCGTGACCTTTGGAAGGAGTGGAGGGAGCCCTTTGCCCAGCAGTGGGACAACGTGGGCTAGCTATAACAACAATAGTGATAGTACGTGTAAACGGTTCCATGGACATACTGGGTGTGGGCTGCGCGGACGGCTGCGGCTGGTTGCTCTGCGGCAGGTCGCGCGCGCGTCTCTCAGCTCTGTCCTGCGCGATCTGCTCCAGGATGCGCTGCCGAACTAGGTTGTTCTCCATCTTCTCGCGGCGACGTTCCTCCTGTGGGTAAGAAAAGTAATCAGAAAATGAGGTCAGGGTCAGTCTCAAACCAGGACTGATTCCGTGGGAAAGAGGCAGCGCTAGACAGGTCGTCTAGCGCCATCTCTTTCCCACACTGGAATTAGTCCTGCTTGAAGACGTCATGGTAGGACACCTGGTAGTACTTGACCTTCCTAGACAAGGATCTTGTCTGAGGAGCTATATCGAGTTAGGGCTCAAACACAAAAACACGTTACGACCACGCAACGTGCCACCGCACGGCAACGTGACGTTGCACGTTGCGTCACGGTGCCGTGACGTGGAAATCCACGTTGATCAACAAATAATCACGTTACGACAACGCAACGTGCCACGTTGCACAGCACGTCGTCGTGACGTAAAATATGGCTGAAAGATATGGATGGATCCAGTATTTTCTTTGTATGTTTCTTCTTTATATTAGCAGGAGGAGAACACGTCTAGTGTGGTACGTATACGACGTCGTTCAACGTGGCACGTTGCGTTGTCGTAACGTGAATATTTACGTTGCTCGACGTCGATTTCCACGTCACGGCACCGTGACGCAACGTGCAACGTCACGTTGCCATGCGGGGACACGTTGCGTCGTCATAACGTGTTTTTGTGTTTGAGCCCTTATGGAGGGGTAAGTCGTAACTGCTCAGTAGCTTGGAGCTAGCAGCGTTTAAACGGTGGAAGGGACACCGACGCTAAAGTATGAGCTAGTATATCCTTTTCTGCAAATCTCGCAGTCAATATTTGGTTTGCTGTAAGAAAACCCAATTCTGGGTTAAGCTCGCCATTGTACATAAGCTATATTGTTGCAATTTGTATGTTAGTTTTTTGTGTGCCATAAAGAATAAGAATAAGCTATGTATTCCGAAGACCGAGAGTATTTTTGGTGGGAGATCTCTACCTGTATCTGCTTAAGCTCCTGATCCGCCTGCCACCTCTTGAGCTCGGCGACTCCCTTCCCTGCCTGCCGACGCTCGATCTCTTTCTCTTTCTCCAACTGTAAGAGGAAAAGAGAAGACAAATAATGAGAACTAGAGTTATAACCATATTTCTACTGCCATGTCCACTGATTTAGATTTTAGGTCTTCCGAAAGCGACCACCGCAAACCGTAGCGGATACCGCAGCCCGGTCGCCATGACAGGCCGTAGCGGCACGATTGGTTATACTGGTAAATAGTGGCCGATACTTAAACACGTGATTGTCTGTGTCCCAAAAAGACTGACAACCAGTCTTACCAAGGGGTATCGTATTACCCAGTACTAACTGGGTTGTGGAGGTCAGATAGGCAGTCGCTCCATGTAAAATACTGGTATTCAGCTGCATCCGGTTAGACTGGAAGCCGACCCCAATATAGTTGGGAAAAGGCTAGGCAGATGATGACTTAAACACGTGATTGTATAACAAACAACCTATCAGCTGTTAGCCGCGTGACGCTGTTCTGTCTCACTAGACACCCGCGCGGCTCGCAAACCCGCTCCGTAAGTTTTTTTGTGATAAAAGTGGATGAGTATAAAAAAATGTTTCTTTGGGAAAGTTGTTTGTTATCATGAGTGTCGTACGCATGTCGTACACGTGTTTAAGTATTGGTCACTAATTACCAGCCACCGTATTATGTTTGGGATGTATGCATTCATGCTACGTTTTCGAACAGGTCGCGTCGCGTCATCGCCAGCCAATCAGCGTACAGTAAAATGACGCGATACTGTGTTCTGATTGGCTACCGTTGTTCCCATACCCTCTTTCCTCGACTGCTGTACTAATTATGATAAAATAAACTTGCTAACTTGCTATGAGAATGCATAGGTGGACGTGTGATGTGACAAGAATGGATATACCCTTTCTGTTACACATGAAAACCATTCAGTTTCATTTGCGCCATCTTGGATTTTCATTTTGACCTGAGTTTCGTTATCAGCGACCCCAAAAACCACGAAAATGACACTCATGAAGAAAAAATCGAAAATTTTCGTCGGCACCATCTTGGATTTTCATTTTGACCTCAGTTTCGTTATCAGCGACCCCAAAAACCACGAAAATGACACCCATGACGATAAAACCGAAAATTTTCGTCGGCGCCATCTTGGATTTTCATTTTGACCGCAGTTTCGTTATCAGCGACCTCGAAAACCATGAAAATGAGACCCATGACGAATAAACCGAAAATTTTTGTCGGCGCCATCTTGGATTTCCATTTTGCCCTCATTTTCGTTATCAGCGACCTCGAAAACCATGAAAATAACACCCATGACGAAAAAACCGAAAATTTTCATTTGCGCCATCTTGAATTTTAATTTTGACCTCAGTTTCGTTATCAGCGATCTCGAAAACCATGAAAATGAGACCCATGACGAAAAAACCGAAAATTTTCGTCACCGCCATCTTGGATTTTCATTTTGACCTCAGTTTCGATACCAGCGACCGCAAAAACCACGAAAATGACTCATGAAGAAAAACTCGAAATTTTTCGTCGGCACCATCTTGGATTTTCATTTTGACCTAATTTTAGTTATCAGTGACCCCAAAAACCACGAAAATGACACCCATGACAACAAAACCGAAAAATTAAGTGATTTTATCTTAATTATGTAAATAAGTCAACAAAATAAAAAAACTAGTTATTACCAAATACTATATCGACCATTACTCATCCTATCTCGTTCTCCCCTACATACTTTCTTTTTCTGCCCCTGTCGTAACTCGATAATCTTCGGCTTACCGGACAAATAAACCTAGGCTCGGTGTTTACTTAGTATTATTAATTTTACAAACTATTTTTGGCTCAGTTCGTAACAGAACTTGGCGGGTTCGAAAAATTGGCACACGTCCGACCTCCAACGCGTTTCGCTCGGGACTAAAGCACGCGGTGCGAGCGCATGAAATGATGAAAACAGTTAATTTTGGAAATGGTGGTAAAGGTTTTTTTAATATTTCAAATTATGGTACCCGTTTTTTTCACATTTTTTACGACCTTTATTATGGTATAAGTTTTATTATTAAAAAACTAATATAACTCAAATGAAATAACAACTAAACCATCATTTAGACTTGTCTTTGCGATTTAATTGGATGCAACAAAGTGCAAGTAATCGTGTATCGCACTCCCGAAATATCTAGATCGAAGTGTGAAATATGTAATATGTTTTTTTCAGAATTTAAATCCGTGCTATATAATAAAAAACAATACAAAACGACGTTTATCTTGATAACCTCACCTTAAAATGAAAACAAACACGCGCGAAAATCGCGTTCGCATTGCGTCTGCATTATAGCGTACACACGGTTTATTATTTAATCATTCAAGAATGCGCGTTTACGGCGCCACTGAATTTCAGCACGTGAACCTCGTATTAAATACGCCGTGTAAATAGGCTTTACATGCTAAGCTCTTCTACTAAGTTAAAATGAAAACAAACATGCATTGTCATACCTGTCCCCCTGCTGTTTATGTCAATTTCTATATATGCAAAATAAAAATTACTTACTTACATAATATTAACTGCGTCTGTGACTATTATAAGACGTAATTCATATTATGCTTTTATGGATCTGCTTTTTAGGCCTCCATATCGTTGGTTTGGCCCAGCTCGTCGTGGTTATCTTCTACGAGGTCTGCCGCACCGTCGCCAATATATCTCCCACCTCCACCTTAAACCTCTACTGATGAGACCCCCTACCTCTTTCTCCTTGTCAGCCTTCTCTCTCCTCCTAGCTTCGATCAATTCCTTAGCTCTTTCCATCTTCTCTTCCACGGATCCTCCACTCTCTGTACCGTCGAGGACAATGTCCTGTAATGTCGTTATAGGCAAATTAAGACAAAAAAGGTCCTAAAAATAAAGATGCAATGAGAGCCATTAATGTATAAAAATCATGGATGTACAGGGTCAAAAACAAGCAATTTCAAACTAAAGTGAAACACAGTCAAATGTATGGAACAGTTGATTTTTAATTTAACACATTCCATTTTATTTTTGTTGATTTAAAATCGGAATTTGTGTGTATCAAATTAAAGTTTGTTTTGTGTTTATATTGTTCCAAAAAGATTTGTTTTGAAAGAACGGGCACGATCCATACAAAATTCACCCACGTCCTACAGCAGAGAAGTATCTCATACATACTCCCAAATGCCATAAATTTCTTAGAAAGAATCTTATCCTTGGTTTTTTTTATGCATCAATAGATTTTTTCCCTTTGCAGATATATACACCAAAAAAAAAAAAAGCGATTATTAAAATTCCTTCTAAATTAAACGTGCATCATGCGAAATTATGACAGAGTTCTGTCAAGCTTGGCCAAGCCCCACTGGTGGGGCCCTCGGGAATTGATTAAAATAATTTAAAATTGTTTCGATCTGGCCTGACCGTACTGACGTCGCGCTGTTCACATTGAGAAGATCGAGCTCACATATTTCGCATAAAATGACGGTGTATTCCCGTTGACCCCCTGGTGGGGCCATCGGGAATTGATTGAAATAATTAAAAATTGTTCCCGTTACCGTTTTCGCGTCGATGTCTCTTCCACCTTGGGTCGAGTAGATAATCGATTTTTTTATAGGACTTTTCAAGATTACGATGTTAGTCTCATACAGAATGTTATTCAGTTTGTTGGTCTTTACCACACCCATACATATTTCTCATACACGCTGCAGAAACTGGTGAACACAAACGATGCCAAAGGTCCAGGTGTTTCCGTCACCTGTAGCTATCTTTATCATCATCTGCCTGCCTCTTGCCAACTATGTTGGGGTCGGCTTCCAGTCTAACCGGATGCAGCTGAATACCAGTATTCTACATGGAGCGACTGCCTGTCTAACCTCCACAACCCAGTTAGTATTGGGTCATACGATACCCCTTGGAAGTACTGGTTGTCAGACTTTCGGGCTACTCTACCAGTAACGACTGTCAAAGATCTACTAATACAAGCACTCTATTTGAATTTCATATTGATTTTAATTTTGACTTTAATTTTAAAACTGATTTTAATTGTTTCAATTTTAAAATTGATTTTAATTTTAATATTGATTATAATTTTGAATTTGATTTCAGTTTAGTTTAATTGTACCTATGATCCAAAGTTAATTGAAATAGAGAAAATAACAATAATTAAGAGCCTCGACCAATACCTGAGGAGGCTCTTGTTAGGCAGCTGCATCAAGGGCTTGATTCAGAAAGCGGTACTCCTGGACACGACCCGTATTGTTAGGAGATTACTCTCTCTGGAGCCTGACCCTGACCGCTGGTAGCTTGGACCCTGTTCCCGATACCGGTGAGCTACTATTTTTTTAAATTTTTTAATGTTTTTTTTATATTATTCTGTATAGGAATATTTAAAAATCTTAATCTTATGTATAGAAATGAATAAAAGGAATAATAATTATAACCCACCACTGGGTTGCCCGGGGAATTAGGCAAGCTAGGAGTCGGGGCCTGGCTGGGACCAGGTTCATCCGCAGTAGCTGGCCGGCGGACGCACACATTATCATCGCAGATCATGTCTTCCGGAGTCAGTGTCTTGGTTTCTGCAGAGTCCGTCTTGGGCATCTTTGGTGGGGGGGAGCCGGATTCTGGGGAAGAATCGTTTATGTGATGTTTAGTTTTGACTGGATCGTCGGTCTAGTGATCGCGAGCGCGACAGCTGAGCATGAAGTCCCGAGTTCGATTCCCGGTCGGGCAAAATGTTATTGTCTTTTTCCATCAGGAATTTCTCAGTAGAAGCCACTTAAATAAAGGGTGTAAATAGACCCTTAACGAAGCCGAAAGGCACTTGTTCTCCCCGTTTTTGCGATAATTTTTTTGTTCTAGACCATACCTGGGAACCTTCTAGTTACGGAGATATTTGGGTCAAAGTTCAAACTTTTTCACATGTTTTCAATGTAAAATTTTTACTTTACACAACTCCACGACCCCCGTACTATTCAATCCACCCATCAGCACAAAGCTTTGAGTGCTGTCCATCGAGTGCTACCGTAAAACGTGATTTTTCACCCCAAAAAAAAAAGTCGATTCCCAGCAATAATTTTTGCGTAAAGTTACTTAGTTTGATGTACATAATGCTTGGTTGACGGCTCTGTGAAGGGTCTGTTTACACCCTGTATTGCAGGATTACAAGGCTCTATGTTATGATTAGTTTTGTGGAGGTATGTGGGTAATTATGTCAATGTGGCAACACTTGGGGGAGGCCTATGTGCAGCAGTGGAGGTCTTTTGGCTGACATGATGATAATGATGTTGTGGGTAATTTTATGACTACACTTATTGGGGCCAATTTAGACATGGGTACTTTTGAAGCTCATAATTTTGGCAGATTAATTATTTAACATCTTTAAGTCATGTTTTAGTTTTTAAGCCTTATGTAACTCTGTTAATTAGATTTTTTTTTTTTAATCGGCCGGGCACAGCTAGTTGGTACTAAATGTGTTAATTAAAGCCGCGTTTCCACTAGGCAACATTTGGCGCGCGACACGTGGCGCTCAACATGTACGGCAACGCTGCACAACAGCGCGCGACGTTGCCAGCTGGCGCGCAACATGACGCGCGGCTTGTTGTTTGTTTAAAGTAGTAGATGCGTAGACAGACAACGTTGTTCAACAAAAGTTCCGCACTGACTTTCAACATGTTGGGCAACTTGTTGTGCAACATGTTGCGCGTCAATTGTTGCCTAACATATTTTTATTACCTATTTTACCTGGACATGCTTTGCCGTGGCCGACTTGGAAATCTCTGAATAGACTCCGAACCCACGTCGGTCGTAGCAAAGATAATCTCTTAAGATGGGGGTTCATGGACGGCTCAGATCTCAAATGTGTATGCAGCGTGTCTCCACAGACAATGGCCCATCTTCGATCTTGCGCTGCATGCCCTAACACCTGCACACCTGACGATCTTATGACTGCATCAGCGAGCGGAATTTGCGTAGCTGAGTTTTGGGCCAAATATAATATCTGATAGAAATTTGCCATCGACACGCTAAGAAGAAGAATTGTTGCCTAGTAGAAACGCGGCTTAAAGACACAAATATGTATCTTTTAGCGTGAATAAAAACAACATTTAAGTTTCATGTATGTGATGTGTATGTATCACCTGACTCAGGCTCCACGGCTGGTGGCGGGGCCGTTTGCTGCAGCATAGCAGCTGCCTCAGTCTGGACGAAATTGACAGTCTGTTGGGCATTCTGGTTGAGGGCTGTCGGCTGGGTCGGCGGCGGGATCAAGGTGGATGAGGTGGATGCTTGCACCGTGAGGGTTGATGAGATGGATGGCTGCTTGTCTTTGACTGGAAGAGAACAGATATTTTCTTTTGTCTATAATAAATTTGATTTGTTTCATATCCTCACACGCAATGTATCGTTACCGTGGCAAAACTCACGTAGCGAACGGCAAGCGCGACGACGAGTTCGATGAACTCTATAGCTAGGCTGGAAGTGAACAGCTGATTTCACGCGTCATTCGTTAGATTATTTCAACATCCATTGTTGGATTTTTCATTTTAGCCGTATTATTTACATAAATGAAGTGCTGCGTACAGGGAATGTAATTTTACATTGAAATAAAGGAATAGTAACTGAAAAAAAAAACAAGTTCCGAAGAAAAATTCCGGCGGAATATGATTCAAAATAAGGAGCTGAATGCACCGTCAGTTTGTGGAATTGCTGTTCCTTACACCCTGTATTGACCAAAAAATAACATAACACAAAAAAATGGAATTATTGTGTGTGTCGCGGCTGCGCCTAATAGGCCCAGTTCCGCAAACAGCCGAGCAGCTAGACTGCCCGGCGCTGGTTTTCTTCTGGACCTGAGATGATGTGACGAAGATAAAGAAGTTTGGCCTTAGTTCCTTCTGCGCTTGCGGCTTCCCTGGTAGCTTATAAACGGCACAAATATGTGGATGTCTCTAACTATTCTCAAATTTTTTCTCTTCTTTCGAATCAGATTTTACAGTAATTTTCAAATCATTTATATCTTTTGCTCAAAGTAGTTACAGCACTGTTATCAGTATTTGTGTCACTTGTTTAATTTAGTATTTTACAATATTTTCTTACCTTTGTATAGATTCTTTTTATCGATTGTTTGTGAATGTGTGGACATTGTAGGCTTTGTAGATTCCCAGCTGCTTGTTAACTTTTGTTAACTTTTTATTTTGTTCTACAGTTTTTGTGTAGTAAGCAACGACTTATTGTCGGGCCTACGCTGTCCCCCCATACTTAAGTACAAATGCTGTATCCATAATAATACTGTAACACCAAATGATTTGAAAAGAGTAACCATGGAGTTTCTTGCCGGTTCTTCTCCATAGGAAACGACCAACCCGAACCGTGAACCTTTTTGTCGACGTTTTATAAGTGCCCATCGAGGCCTATGTGAAATAAAATATTTTGATTTTGATTTTTGATTTTTACGGACGCTTTGTACTCTATCCATTTTATGTTGTCTCTGCCAGGAATTGGGAGGTGGGCGATGTCATCCCCGTGCGTCAGAAAGCACGTTGCCGTTGTTCCTGCGCCTGATCACCCGTAGCCTCAGTTTGGCGTCCCACCGGCCTAGGAGAGTCAGCGACTCTTCGCTGTCTCCCTTAGAGCGCATAAATTTTGCACTGTATCCTGCGTCGATATGGCTACCAGCTCCAGATGGTCCCCTCTGAAATTAGCCATCACGGCGAAAATTCGACCTGGAGGACTAGCGTGATGATATACTCACAATGCTCCTCAAGGATCCTGTCTATCCTGGTTGCCAGGTTACTTGGCTCCACGCCCGCGCATACCACCTCGAGTGGCGTGCCATTCCTACCTATGAAGAACAGCGAGGGAACTGGCACGAATTGATCTGTTTTGTTGGAGTCAAGGAAATTTTGAGTAGGAGATAATGTAACCAAGATCAAATGGTTTAAAAATTCGTTTACGGTGTATTTTTAAGTATCAAGATGAGATTTATACAGGGTGTAAACGGATCCTTCACGAAGCCGTCAACCAAGCATTCTGTACATCAAACTAAGTAACCCCACGCATAAATTATTACTGGGAAACGACTTTTACTTTTACATAATAAGGTTGAATTTATTTTGCCATTAGGCATCTACATGTACTCTACAGATTTTTCGTCTAGCCCAGAGGTCCCCGACCCCGTGTGAATTTAAATCGCATACACTACACATAACTCCAGTATTCCCCGTGTTTAGAATAAAATAAATACTAAATAAAGTCATTATAGTAATACTCTGTAATGTATCGGTAGTACATTGACTGGTAATGTCCACTGTTGGCCGTGGAACTCGGCGAAAACCGCTATACAGGGTGTAAACAGACCCTTCACATATCCGTCAACCAAACATTCTGTACATCAAACTAAGTAACTTTACGCAAAAATTATTGTTGGGAATCGACTTTTTATTGGTGTGAAACATCACGTTTTACAGTAGGACTCTATATAACGCACTCAAAACATTTTGCTGATGGAGGGTCGTGGAGGTGTGTAAAGTAAAAATCTTACATTAAACACATGTATTTAAATAAAAAAAACTTGTGAAAAAGTTGTAACTTTGACCCCCAATATCTCCGTAACTAGAAGGTTCCCAGGTATGGTCTACAACAAAAAAATATCGCAATGACGCATGACGGGGAGAACAAGTGCCTTTCGGCTTCGTTAAGGGTTTTGTTCCTTCTTTATTATCTGATACTTTATTATCCGTACTTTTTTGGGGTGTAAAATCACGCGACTACCGTCAAGTTTGTCCAGCAAAAATCTTTCATGTTACGATCAACAAGCATATAGTAAAAAAAAACATTAAAAAAAAACAAGCTTTTAACGATGACGTCATTTTTTTTGTATTCTTCTCAGCAAACCCTTTTAATTGATATCCAACGTAAAATAACTAGTCGGTTATCTTTGAGAGTCCGCCATATTCGATTTAGAATGACGTCACTTAGCTAACCATGCATTGTCATCCCAAACTAAACGTGTATGCAAAATTTCAGCTCAATCGTTTGGGGATAGCCGTTTTAAAATTCAGTTGCAAATACTTAAACAAATGAGCAAATATTGCAATTTAAATAAAAGCTTGTGAAAATGCTGCAAGTTTTGTTAAAATGGATACAAATTTGCGCGAAGTGTATATAGTTAGCTGATCCGCTCTTCAGCTTGATAGCGAGGAAGTTGGCCTCGTCTGACAGCCGGCACAGCACTACGCTGTCGTCGATAGTCTCTGCCATCTCCTCTGACAGCTCGTTGTCGCCTGTAACGCATGGAAAATAACACGTTATAAAACAGTCTGTACAATATCTTAATGTAGAATCAATTTCATCTGAGTTTCATCACTATTGCTCTCAAAATGGTGTAGGAAAACATCGTGAAGACGAACGAAGACAAGTCGTGTAACATCTAGCAGCGCGCTGGACGCACGTGGCGAATAGGGATGTTTCCTGTGTAAAAAAATGTGATTCTATTTAGTCCGTCAGTTAGATTATCGAAAAATATTGGATACGTATTTTTTGTTTTATCAAATCAATAAAAATTGACGAAGATAAAACGCATCAAAGATCCTGTGACGTCACTTTTCGGTAAAAAGTCAGTACACTTTACTTAGAAGTATGACGTCTCACGAGTTTTCGACGCACTGTATCGTCTTCATTTTTAGTTTTCGTGAAAAAAGAAAAAATACGTGTCCAACATTTTTTGGAAATCCATCTGACGGACTTATTAGATTTTTTCAGGAAACATCCCTATTATACCCCATTAGTGCCAGTGTGGGAGCATTGTAGGTTGATTATACTGATAAATGCTAAAATTGTCTACTATGAAAGTGTCTTTTCACACCACCTGCTCGTAAATGTCTAATTATATGCCATGCAAAACTAAAGTAAAGCAAGACGCGGCTTCAGCCGGGCAGTAGTAAGTAATTGAATTGAAAAAATCTAGTTTGACGTCATGATTTTAATCCAAGATGGTTACTTACTAATTAATCATTGTGCAACATCTTATCATTATCAATTAATCGAATGGTCATAATTTTCATTATCCTCATCATCATTTCAGCCGAAAGACGTCCACTGCTGGACATAGGCCTCCCCCAAGTGTCGCCACATTGACCGGTCCCGTGCGACTCGCATCCAGCGGATCTCCGCGACCTTCACCAGGACATCGGTCCACCTAGTGGGAGGCTTTCCAACGCAACATCTTCCGGTTCGGAAGGATTAACTTTGCATGAATATAAAACAGGTAGGTTATGTACATTAGATGCAGTCAAAGAGAACTCATTGGGCCATTTAATAGTACCATCGACAAGAAAAAGAAGAGTATAAAAGCCAGCTTACAACGAACATCATCATCTGCCTGCCTTTTCCCAACTATGTTGGGGTCGGCTTCCAGTCTAACCGGATGCAGCTGAATACCAGTATTTTACATGGAGCAACTGCCTATCTGACCTCCACAACCCAGTTAGTACTGGGTAATACGATACCCCTTGGTAAGACTGGTTGTCAGATTTTTTGGGCCACTGACTACCTGTAACGACTGTCAAAGATCTACAAATGACAGCCGGGATCAACGACTTAACGTGCTTTCCGAGGCACGGAGGAAACTCGGTATGTAATGGGCGGTCACCCATCCACAGACCAACCTAAGCAAGCACGGCTTAACTTAAAGATCGACCCGAGCGGCTGTTATTATTAAGCCACGAGCTCCTCCAGCTAAATCTTTCGAACGCCAGAGCATAAACGCACGCGCGTGCCCTCCAATCCAAGTCACAATTTCACCTACCATTTTGTCCCATAGTTGTGTCGTTTGGCGTACAGGGCACGCGCTTGCTTGTCACGTGTATGTGACAGTGGCGGTCAAACGGTTAAAAAGCGCAATGTCCTGATTTCAGGAGTCTTATAATGATGTTGACGATTTAGAACCATTAGGTTCCAGTGCAAAAAAGAAGCTATACAGGGTGTAACAGAAAGGTTATAGTCATATGAAAGGATATGCTGCAGACCATCAAACTGAACAACTTCCTCCATGGGTCCAATATCGTAAATGCGAAAAGATTATCAGCTGTCCCATACAAATTTCCCAACTCGACCCAAATGTATGGGACAGCTGTATTTTTTTCACATTTACGATATTGGACTCAAGAGAAAGTTATTCAGTTTGATGGTCTGCAGCATATCCTTTCATATGACTATACCCTTTCTGTTACACCCTGTAGAACATTTACCATCATCTCTTTCTCGCAATAGTTGTCTCCCTCTCCACCACTGATGAATAAGCCGGGGTTATTAATCGTCGGCATAATTTTATTACTCGGCGAAAATGGTCATTTAGGTTAAACCATTTCGTATGAGGCCTGGCTTTTGTCAATACGTGTAGAATTAAAAGTCAGTTGGTATGAACTTATCGACTACTTTTATATCTAGCATTTATTTTCGTTCAGTACAAATTTCGTTTCGCGAACCGGAAGACGCTGCGTTGGAAGGCCTCCCACCAGGTGGACCGATGACCTGGTAAAGGTTGCAGGGATCCGCTGGATGCGAGACGCACGGGACCGGTCAATGTGGCGACACTTGGGGGAGGCCTATGTCCAGCAGTGGACGTCTTTCGGCTGAAATGATGATGATGATGACAAATTTTAACCAAAATACCAATAGTAAATTAGCTCGTGGCTAAATAATAACAGCCGCTGGGATCGATCTTTAGTCTGTCTGTGGATGGGTGACCACTCATCACATACCGAGTTTCCTCCGTGCCTCGGAAAGCACGTTAAGCCGTTGGTCCCGGGTGTCATTTGTAGATCTTTGACGGTCGTTCTAGTTAGTCAGTGGCCCAAAAATGACAACCAGTCTTACCAAGGGGTATCGTATTACCTAGTACTGGTACTGGTATGTGGAGGTCAGATAGGCAGTCGCTCCATGTAAAATACTGGTATTCAGCTGCATCCGGTTAGACTGGAAGCCAACCCTAACATAGTTGGGAAAAGGCTAGGCAGATGATGGCCAGTAGTAAATTATAGTAAAAATATATACAAAGTTAATAATATACAAAGTTAATAATATCCCAAATAAATAACATTATTAACTGCAACTTTAACCAATAAAAACGTTTTTTGTCACGGCCAATGGTGCCAATTGCCAATTCTCGTACAATGATGCTGCAATGTGGCATATTGCCAGAATTGTACAGTCAATAGCAAAAACATGTAAACAATTTATCCAACATTCAAAAATCGTGCTCCTGCACACTTTCACGCACACACCTATACTAAAACCATGCTCATCGTTCCTAGTACGTCGCGAGTCATCATCTAGATAATATTGATAAAAATATAGTATTGTATCTTCCTGTGTTAAAGTCTCATGGAAACACTTTTCACTTGTAAGTATTTGAAATAACATCGTTTTTAATTGATTAACTATGAATTTTGTAAGGGGCTGTCTCCACGAGCGAGAGAATCGCGGCGATATTGTCGTCGTGCCACGTATTTCTATACGAGAATATCGCCGCGATTCTCTCGCTCATGGAGACGGCCCTTAAGAGAGTGTATAGAAATACGTGACACGACGATAATATCGCCGCGATTCTCTCGATCGTGGAGACAGCCCCTAACGAACGAAAGCAGTGACATAAAGTGCGGAGGTTGCCAAAACATGATTTCAAATTTCCCCATTCGATTAAACAAATTTAAGAGCGTTGTCGTCTTACGGCATTTCATACAAAATTTCAAGTGTTTTTTTTTTCGAAATGTCTTTACCGATTTTAATGAAACTTCGTTCGCATAAGCAGGATACATAAGTCTAAAAACTTGACAGAGAAGTTTTCGAAATGTTTAAAAAAAAAAGATAATTGGAAATTTCTGTTTCTTTGGAAAATCTGTAGTGTTCTGCAGCATATCCTTTCATATGACTATACCCTTTTTGTTACACCCTGTATATAGATAAGGGTAGAAGAAAAATGATTATTTTGTTGTCAAAAATATTAAAACAATTAATTACAAGGTTCACTGTGTATGTGTAAAGATGCTATTTCTACCTACAACAACTCAAATCCCTATCAATACATCATCTACCTAGCCTTTTCCCTACATGTTGAGGTCGGCTTCCAGTCTAACCGGATGCACCTGAATACCAGTATTTTACATGGAGCGACTGCCTATCTGACCTCCACACAACCCAGTTAGTACTGGGTAAGACTGGTTGTCAGACTTTCGGGCCACTGACTACCTGTAACGACTGTCATAGATCTACAAATGACAGCCGGGACCAACGGCTTAACGTGCTTTCCGGTCCCTATATAATCCGATCCGAAATATAAATCTGATCCTAATTTGAAAAAGTACACACATATTTCTGCCCTTGAGTGTACAGTTTGCTATACGGTACATTGCCAAACGTGCGACATACAAGTTGACTCACTAACAGGTGGGCAAGCTGTTTATTTGTGTTGTTAACTTCCCTGCGTTGTTTGTACTTATATGGTAAACTAGCTGCACCCGGTATGTGTTGCAATGAAAAAAATTCCTACTACCTACCTACTACCTGCCGACTACCTACCTACTACCTGCCGACTACCTACCTACTACCCACCTAAGAACCTTCTCCTGACAATAACAAAAACAACAAAAAAAAAAATTGTGAAATCGGTCCAGCCGTTTTCGCGTGATGGCGTGACCAAGGGAAATAGGGATTCATTTATATATATATAGTTGTATTCAGCTGCATCCGGTTAGACTGGAAGCCAAACTCAATATAGTTAGGAAAAGGCTAGGCAGATGATGAGCATTGCATGTCTAGAGCCAAGGGCTATAATGACTTACTTTATTTATTTATTAGTTGGGTTTGCATGGCATTTATAATTTAACACTAGGTTCCCAAGAAGGCTTGTGTTATGTAATATTTATCCATGGTGCTAGGCAGCTGGGCTTATCCCAGTTGTGAACGTCCCTTTGTGCCTATTGGCCTTGTTTTGCTCTGTCTCCTGCTGATATGGAGGGAAGTGGAAATTATGGTTTGGTTTGATTCGTCAAGTACAAGCAAGCTAGCAAACGCAAGGGTTTCTTCACTGTGGCTCAAGTGGACCAGCTAGATAGAAATACATTCAATAAAGCAGATCAACTGAAGCAGCTAGATGATAATAATAATAAAATACTCCTGGACATGGCTCGTATTGTTAGGAGGTTCCTCTCTCTGGAGCCCTGACCGCCGGTAGCTTGGACCCTGTTCCCGATACCGGTGGGCTACAATTTTTTATGTTTTTATATTGCTTTTTTCTAAGGAATATTTAAAAATATAAATGATTTGTAAAAATATAAATAAAGGAAATATAATAATCTGTATTTGAGAACAGGAACTGAGTACAAGTCACTAAGATCAGTGTGCTACGTGAATCATAGTGACTCACATTAAACATTTCTGGTTTTCTTATGTCATCCGTTGGAAATCAAGCTCGTGGCTTGTTAGATAAACACGGGATATACAGGGTGTAAACAGACCCTTCTCATAGCCGTCAACCAAGCATTCTGTACATCAAATTAAGTAACTTTATGCAAAAATTTTTGCTGGGAATCGACTTTTTTTTTTGGGGTGAAAAATCCCGTTTTACGGTAGGACTCAATGAAAAGCACTCAAAGCATTGTGTTGATGGATGGATTGAATAGTATGGGGGTCGTGGAGGTGTGTAAAGTAAAAATCTTACATTAAAAACATGTATTTAAAAAAACTTGTGAAAAAGTTGGAACTTTGACCCCCAATATCTCTGAACTAGAAGATTCCCAGGTATGGTCTAGAACAAAAAAATTATTGCAAAGACGGGGAGAACAAGTGCCTTTCGGCTTCGTTAAGGGTCTATTTACACCCTTTATACTATCTATATATTATTATAAAGATGTAAAGATTTAAATAAGTTTGGATTTAGGGGGTAATCTATGGAAGTACTGGTACAATTTTGAAAATTCTTTCACTAATGGGAAGCTACATTATCCCTGAGTGTCATAGGGTGTATTTTAAACCTTTTGGCGGGATAATTCAAGACCATAACGCGAGCGAAGCCGGCGGGCAAAAGCTAGTACAAAATATATTACGAAATTCTTTTCAATGACGTCAAAATGTTTGCAATTAACCTCACATACTTGACATAGGATTTGACCTACATTTTAACAATCAAAAACGTTTGAAATACTGCATTTTCCTTATCAATCATATTACAAAAGGCTTCAAACCGCAACACGAAAGTAAAAAAAAGAATTACCTTCAACAAAGACGACGAAAATTGCATTTTTTTGCTTCGATAAATTTACCGCTTCCGCGATACTGCCGCCGTACCAATGCATCGTAGTGAGACCGACGCGGTAGTTTTCTAGTTCAGTTATAAACTATGAGTGATGACTATTCCTATTTTAGACAAATTCACAATGTTTGGATTTCTACAAAAATATTACGGCGACATGACACAACAAATTTTGACAGCTGACGTGTTTATTTTTGTTCTTTTTTCTTGCCGCTGCTAAAGTGCGTTGCCGTTTGGAAATCACAATTTTGATGTAAAACTTCTGTATTTGTAGAATATTCAAATAATTAGAGATGAAGATGAAATTCTTTCAATATTTAAGTCAATAATAAATCTGTGACAAAATTATAGTTGCGTTAAATATGTTTAGTTGAACTTTATTGGAGTAAAGGTCTTGTTTAAATTTTCAATGTTCTGAACGTGACCCTGAAAGTGCTATGAACCAACTCAAATACAAAACCATATTTTGTAGAAGCATATCCTAATTAGAATCGAACTGTCAAAATAGGCCGGGTAATATTTGAAGTCAGTTGAACGATTTATGACGTTGTCTATGGTTAATTCCATGTGACCTTGGAAATTGCTACTCGACGTTAGATGGCGCTGTAAGTTTCATGTATTTTTACATTTTAGAAACTCAACTAGAGCTATTCGATAATAGATGACGTGCACCTTTCAAATAATTGTCACTAATGGATTTTGAATGGATTCATTTTAAATATCGCTGTTCGTGGTATTATAATGAAGCCAATTTGTGTGTGGCCATAAAAAACGAAAGGAAAAACAAACATAAAAAAACTTACATCCAGCTTCTGAAACTAAAGTAGGTACCTAGGTAGCTAAAGTAACTAACCTACCTACTTCTTATTTATCTTGTGGCCGCCATGGGCCTCTGACTTGACTTTACGTACCGTCGAGAATTATCTCTCAGGCATGCTAGTTTCCTAACGATGTTTCCTTCACCGAAGCAAGTGATAATTATACAATACTACGCACATGAATCCGAAAAATCAGAGGTGCGTATCTTGGGTTCGATCTTGAGACCAGCGTTGCCAGACGTCCCGATTTTGGCGGGACGTCCCGATTTTTAAATCAAAATTAAATGTCCCGCGCGGGACAGGCTCAGTCCCGCTTTTCGGGGATAACTCAACCGTGCGTGCAGCGTGCTGAGGAATAAAACTTTTATGATTTTGATTTCTGTTTTTTTTTTATTTTTTATTCAGAAGACCAATAAGACTCAACTATTTAACGATAGGGTAAATCTGATTTAAAATATTACATTTTTATTAAAATACATTTTCTTATTTTTGCTATCTATTGTCACGTAGCGCGTAGGTAAACGTAATTTGAATTCGAATAAAAAGATAAATATTTAAAAACTCTTGATTAATTATATACGTTTTTTACTATGTCCCGCTTTCGACGAAGGAATCCAGCTTTTTTCACTCAAAAAGTTCCAAAATCCCGACTTGGCAAAAAGAAATCTGGCAACCCTGCTACTAAGGTACCTACTATTTCACGAATTCATTCAGTAGGTATTTCCTTATTGAAGCAACTTATGAGGTTTTTATTTAACTAAATCCATCTAAAATCGAACTAACTAATCACGGCTGAAACGTCATTATCCTCCAACCGTTGTCATCTAAAACACATTCACATTCAATGGTACGTACATTCACAACGACACGACAGTCCGAGGCGCGACGCATCTCTTTCAAAAGAATTCTAATTAACATTCTTTGTATTGTGAAGCATGCGAAACGATCAATAAGATGTCGTCGATGCCTTAGTTTGTTTCATTGGAGATCTAATTTTGAGCTCGTTTACAATTAACAAAGCCATCAAACCTTAACGAGCAATTGTGGCAAGTTTGAGGGCTGTCTTTTACCGTATCCGTTTTTCTAGCCAATCTATACATACATAAATGTTACGGCTAAAAGCCGAAGTAAGGTTACACCTAATTTTAGCCGGCTGTACCTAGGTGCGGAATTTGGAGGCTGGAGGTTTGATGCAACCAATTTGGATGAAGCGCTCGCTCGGCTCGCGCGCCTTTGGTCACAGTTCTAACCTAACCCATTTGGTCGGTGTACATAGCCCGAAACTCTGACAACCAGTTTTTAACCGACTTCAAAAAAGGAAGAGAGGTTCCCAATTCATCGGAACCTTTTTTTTTTGTTTGTTCACCGATTACTCGAAAACGCTTGAACCAATTTGGAAAATTCATTTTTTTTTTAAAGAGTATACTCCCATGTTGGTCCCATAGAAATATTGTCATGATCTGATCATGGACTTCGGAGCTATGGAACGGAACTCTTCAATAATAGACAGCAAATCTGACATGATTGCTGCAATCGCTTGGATGTTTATTGTTTACACAACATCATAACATGGTACATGGTTTGTCATCCACTAATTATTTCAGTAGCCTAAATTCGACACCTTTAAATTGAAATTATTTTCACTCGCTTAAATACTAACCATTTTAAAACATTAAAATACTAATTGGATTTACTATTCCATCGATCATTATTTGTCAACCCTATTCCGAAGCTGTCAAAGTGATTGATACAAATGGGCGGGAGTTTTGACGTTTGTTTTGGCGCGAACAGATCGGGGCGCGTTCGTTTCTAGATGCAAGTATTTAGTACAATCAATCGCTTATTTATTTTTAGTGATTTTAAATCGTGTGCCACCGTTTAGGTGTGGGTTTATAGATAATGATGCTTGTTTAAAATTGGCAACCACACTCTGTAAATAATATTGGTAAGTAACCATTATCTTCTTTATCTGTTTTCAGCTAATCAATAACAAAGCTTGTAGAATAAAACTCATTTTAACTGCTGTCATTGGTTGACTAAAAAACATGAAGGGTTCTGTACCATCGTATTAGGGGAGACCCCTTTAATTTTTAATTTATTTTCTTTTCGTTATTTATTTTTACACATATTAAATACATTTTTAAATATTCTAATATAAAACAATATAAAAAAACATTCAAACATATAAAAAAATTGTAGCCCACCGGTATCGGGAACAGGGTCCAAGCTACCGGCGGTCAGGACTCCAGAGAGAGGAACCTCCTAACAATACGAGCCGTGTCTAGAAGTACCGCTCTCTGAATCAAGCCCTTGATCCAGCTGCCTAACGAGAGCCTCCTCAGGTTATTGGTCGAGGCTCTTGGCAATTAAGCCATGGGCTGATACAACTATCGGCACAATGATCGCTGAGTCCACATCCCACATGTCGACAACCTCGTGAGCCAAGTCAAGATACTTGATTTGCTTATCTTTCTCGGCTTTCACGAGGTTCTCATCATACGGGACCATTATGTTAACAATCATTGCGCGCCGCTTTGATCGATCTAATTTGTTTTTATTGTTAAGTTAGTTGTACTTGTTATAGCGGCAATAGAAATATAGTTACACTCTGCGAAAATTCCAACTGTCTGCCTATTACGGATCATCCAGCTGACAGACAAACGGACGGACGAACGGACAGCGGAGGCTTAGCAATAGGGTCCTGTTGGTTACCCTTCTGGTACGGAACCCGAAAAACTAAAATAAATCAGTCCGAATTACTACACTAACGTGTTTAACAGTCTGCTAGAGATTTAGTTTAATTTTATAATAAAAGTGTAATAGAATATTATAGAATAGAAGACATTTAATAACACAAACAACATACAACAACACAAAACACACACACATACAACACATACACATACACACACACAACACTCACACATTTAATTGTTTTATTGTACAATCGTAATTAGTACTTTACTAACTAGCAATAGCAACGGGTCAATTTTTGTTAGGGGTAAGCCGGAATACATATCTTTAATGTCATTATATTATTTGTCTGTAGAATACTAACTGTGCCATTTTCAAAGGGAAGCCGGTAGGAATCGAGTTGTATGGAACCTTCGCCACTGCTAACTACCTAGTTAGTACTCTGGAAAAGGCTAGAATTGACCTACCTACCTAAAGGGTGTAAGCCGAAAGGCACTTGTTCTTCCCGTCTTTGCGATCATTTTTTTGTTCTAGACCATACCTGGGAACCTTCTAGTTACGGAGATATTGGGGGTCAAAGTTCCAACTTTTTCACAAGTTTTTTTTTAAATACATGTTCTTAATGTAAGATTTTTACTTTACACACTTCCACGAACCCCGTACTATTCAATCCATCCATCTGCACAATGCTTTGAGTGCTTTCCATCGAGTCCTACCTTAAAACGTAATTTATAACCCAAAAAAAAGAGTCGATTCCCAGCAATAATTTTTACGTAAAGTTACGTAGTGTGATGTACAGAATGCTTGGTTGACGGGTATGTGAAGGGTCTGTATACACCCTGTATAGCATATTTTTCTGTTGAGTAGAGTATCAGAACGAACAGAGACTGGGTTTCTTTTTAAAAAGACCACTAGTATAGTCACATAAAGACTTCCATCCCCCATGGACCATGCCCGGGTCGACGGCGCGTTGTGTTCTACGCGCGCCTCAAAGAGTGTCAGCATAATGACGGGGCCCCCCTCTAGAGGGCCAAAGCCTGCCGGGGTCGCGGGACTTATAGAATTACCGTGACCCTGGATCATAAAGGGCTATTGAAGGACACCGTGGATTTTAGTCAGTACAAGTCTGACAGTCCCTCCCGCTCTGCCCTGGGTGGGAGGACTCGTTTGATGATTTTACCACGATTAAAAAAAAAAAGACTTCCATCCCAGTACGACGCTAACTGTTGGACCATTGCCTCTTTAATAGCCACAGCGGCTGTAAGAGACCTCCTCTCTCTAAGAGTAAATGTGCGGGCCTCAGCGTCCACCAGTCGGGCCCAGTAACGATTTGTGGATGTCTTCGAATTTTGATCCAGAACATTCCGGCTTCGTCATAATGTTTTCCTTCGCTGTTTTGTGAGCAGCGGTGATGAAATAAGCTAGGTAATCAAAGCTAAATACCTGCCTGAGTTCGAAGACATGACCACGTCACCTGCCTAGCCTTTACCCCCCAATAAAGTTGGGAAAAGGATAGGCAGGATTCCATACAGCTGAATACCCTGACCTGAATATCGACCCGAGCGGCTGTTACACACGAGCTCCTCCTTCGAAGGTACGACCTAGGATAAGTGAATATCGGGGTCATTACGACAGGGCCATCACTGCTTAGTAGCCATATATCCTTCCTCTTGAATCAGTCTATCTATTAAAAACCACCGCATCAAAATCCGTTGCCTAGTTTTAAAGATCTAAGCATACATAGGGACAGACAGCGGGAAGCGACTTTGTTTTATACTATGTAGTGATAGGAATTTCGTTCATCAAAGGTAAATTTTATTTTAATATAGCTGTACCCGGCATGCGTTGCAATTGCAATGCACCTTTTCCTACTACCTACCTACCACCTACCACCTACTACCTACCTACTACCTACCTACTACCTACCTACTACCTACCTACTACCTACCTACTACCTACCTACTACCTACCTACTACCTACCTACTACCTACCTACTACCTACCTACTACCTACCTACTACCTACCTACTACCTACCTACTACCTACCTACTACCTACCTACTACCTACCTACTACCTACCTACTACCTACCTACTACCTACCTACTACCTACCTACTACCTACCTACTACCTACCTACTACCTACCTACTACCTACCTACTACCTACCTACTACCTACCTACTACCTACCTACTACCTACCTACTACCTACCTACTACCTACCTACTACCTACCTACTACCTACCTACTACCTACCTACTACCTACCTACTACCTACCTACTACCTACCTACTACCTACCTACTACCTACCTACTACCTACCTACTACCTACCTACTACCTACCTACTACCTACCTACTACCTACCTACTACCTACCTACTACCTACCTACTACCTACCTACTACCTACCTACTACCTACCTACTACCTACCTACTACCTACCTACTACCTACCTACTACCTACCTACTACCTACCTACTACCTACCTACTACCTACCTACTACCTACCTACTACCTACCTACTACCTACCTACTACCTACCTACTACCTACCAATAAGGATCTTTAGTAATTATTACGTTTTAAATTCCCATAACACTAATACTAAAACAAAGCACTAAATCACTCAGTATACTTGTGCAAGTCAAACAAGACTAATAAAATCTCCTCAACTCAACCAATACGCCTGAACCGAGCACAGCTGTCAACCATTTTTAGATTCAAAGGCGCGAAAACACTCCATTTCACGTCTCATTGACGTTTTAAAACGTAATTCACACTTGCAAGTAAAATGTTGCCACAGTAATAAACTGCGGCAAGCGATGCGTGTTGCCAGCGTCGAAAACAAATTGTTTAATTGCCATGTTTATTAATAGAATGTGTTTAGAGTGAGGTTTTCTAATTAGGGTTGTTGACAATGTGAGCTGACGGGGTTTTAATTATGTTATGGAGTTTTTTTTTGTGTGAAAGACGAGTTTGTAGGTGTCTAGGTGTATTTTTAAGGTGGAGGCCAATTACTTACGGATAATAAGCTACTCAATTATTCCCAGGGCAGATTTGTTGATACCTATAACTTTTTTTTTTTCGGATCATCAAATGACCCCCCCCACTCTGGTCGGAGCGGAAGGGAGTGTCAGACTTGTACTGACTAAAACCCATCCATGTTCCTTCTTTGCCCTTTGTGTTCCAGGACCACGGTATCTCTTTCGAACAGTCCCGCAGCCCTGGTGTTGATATAACTTTAAGATTTTCTTTCACAGTTTTTTTGTACCTGCCACAAAAGTCTCAAAAAAAAAATTTTGATTAACGCGGCGGTGGCCCATCGCTGGCGGCCCCGACTTACGAACAGTGAGTCGTTGGTTCGAACCGAGACAAGGCGCATTACTTTGTGTAATTTATTTCATCACCACTGCTCTCAAAACGGTGAAGAAAAACATCGTGAGGAAACCGGCATGTCCTAGAACCAAAAAAAATCTAAGACATGTGACATCTACCAACCCGCACTGGGCCCGCGTGGTGGATTATAGCCCATTCCCTCTCATAGAGAGGAGGCCTGTGTCCCAGCTGTGGGAACATTATAGGCTGATTATGCTATGCTTATGATTAGCGCAGTAGGCTTTGCCCTTTTGTTATTCGGTTTAGTGTCTATTCTCACATGCTTACAAGGTGTAAAAGGACTCTTCACGAAGCCGTCAACCAAGCATTCTGTACATCAAACTAAGTAACCCCACGCAAAAATTATTGCTGGGAAACCATTTTTTTACATATTATGGGAAAAATTCTGTTAGTCCAATTATAGAGGAAGGCTATAGGCTATATAACATCACGCTACGACCAACAGGAGCCGAGTCCAATTACAGAGGAATGCTATAGGCTATATAACATCACACTACGACCAACAGGAGTCGAGCAAAAGGAAAACAAGCCAGAAACGGCGGGTGAAACCGCGGGGCACAGCTAGTTTACCATATTGTCACTAGAGACAGTTCCTGTCTGTCTTTAACAAGCCAGAAAATGTCTGTTTCCAATAACGTTTCATAGCTTTGATTACTTTGTTGTATGCCTGAAGGATGGTGACAGATTTAACGGTAATCGCTTTCAGCTTAGTTGCAGCCCAGGTGTGAATACTTTTACCGTATGACGCCTTTGTTTTAATGGATGCCAGACAGCAGCCAGTACTTTAATACTAATGCATAGTTATCGTCATCCTGGTCTTGTCCCATGTTACGCAGTGTCGTGCTCAAGCAGGACACTGCATTACAACACACACTGCGTTCGTCGCTCAAGCGAGGAATACGACGCGACGCGACACGACACGTCACGATGCAATGCGACGCGATGCTACACGCGACAAATGTACTACGTGATTTTGGTTATTATTTCTTGAATTAGGAGAAGTACAGTACAATATTGCTTGAAAGTTCATATTTAAAGAACAAACTTTTAAAAAATATCGTAAAAAACACAGAAAGAAAACAAATATAATATTTTTACAACCAACCATTTCATAGTTCGTGTTGTCTCGTCTGGTCGCCCTCAAAACAAGTACGCGTTACGTCGCGTCTCGCCGCAGACTGCCATATAGGCCGCAAGCAGGGTATGCCGTTGGTTGATTGAGTTGGTTGATCGCGTTTGTCGCGTTCGTCGCGTTCGCAGCGGCGCATCGCGTCGTATTTGTCGCTCACGCAAGACACCCCGTTACTTGCGGTCGGCGCAGCACGTTTTTTTCTCCCATTCTTCCCTGTCAACCGTCACGCTATCATTTACACCTTATTCCTTCATATCATTCCTCACACAATCCATCCATCGTTTCCTTGGTCTTCGTCTCCCTCTCCGTCCATCAACATTTATATTCGTGCTAGAATATAATGTTTTTTGCTAAGCGAAGAAGAAGAAAAAAGAAAACAAAAAGATTTAAGATTTATAGACTCACACAGGACAAAACAAAAATAAAATGGTTTAATTCACAATAAAACAAAAAGTTGTACCTAATATAATTTACTGCCTTAATCAAAATATTTTGTCTCAAAATTAAATGAAAACTAACATTTTAGTGTAACCACCCTTACATAAATTCACCCTTACACAGTGGGAGAATTGTTTCAACGATCGATTGAATTTAAACAATAAAAGAGGGTGACACCACCAATTGTTGACCCTAGTTTTTTGCACTCCATTTAAGTTAGGCACTCTTTTGAATGCGATTCGATAGTCGTCAACTCGGTGTTTATTGTGAAAAATTTGTTGAAGAAACGGCATCATCCGACGAGCTCTTGTCACCGTCACGAACGCAATAGCTTGGCACGCGACGATGGCAAAAGACTGACATGTATTTGTGTCCATGGAAGATGGGTAGGTCTTTAGTGTAGGACGCAACATGTGTCGATACTCTTGCGCCATCCCATCTTCCTAGCTCATCGTGCTGTGCTGGGGCTGCTGAAACTTTAGATACTTTAATATGATAAAAGTGAATGAGTATTAAAAAAAATGTTTCTTTGGGAAAGTTGTTTGTTATCATGAGTACGATCACGTGTTTAAGTATCGGTCACTAATTACCAGTCACCCTATGTGTATAATCCTAACTGCAGAGTAATACTTCATCTCATCTCATCTCATACAAAGACGAAATACGTACCTAAATATCACCAAGCTTGGTCGCTGCATGTCA
Organism: Noctua comes; assembly: GCA_963082995.1. NCBI lineage: Eukaryota > Metazoa > Arthropoda > Insecta > Lepidoptera > Noctuidae > Noctua > Noctua comes. The sequence goes on from OY720294.1 coordinate 1,856,319, forward strand.
GCGAATAGAATTCTAATTTGAAATATTATAGATGACGTGACTAACCATGAATCGATGCTTAAGCACGGCTCACACCCGCTCGTTATCAAATTATATATTGATTACACAAATGAGCGTACAGGGCTATGAAGGGATGGAGTTGCCAGTGTAAAATTATGAAATATTTTAAGTTTTCTAAGTTCCAATGCTTAAATACTTTCCCAGTTTAGTAGTCAGTTAAAAAATAGGCTAGGTTTGGTTGACAGCTTCGTGAAGGGTCCGTTTACACCCTGTATTTAAGTAATCTAGTTAAATAGGTAAGACAAAATTATTTATTTATTATTTATTAATTTAATAACTCATCATCACTATCAATAATAATATATAATAATAATAATAAATAAATAAAAAATAATAATAATATTAAAAAATAAAATTAAAAAAATAGAAAAAATAGATATAAATAGTAATAATATATAATTGAAAATTAATAAAATAATTAAAAATTACCTCCCAAAAAAAACCGTGTCCCGTGGCTCTTCTACCATCCCCATCAGTCTATACGACAAAACAAACAGTAGCCCCACCGTTTGTGGCACAAATAACACGTATTGAGCCATGAGCCACGAGCACCCATCAATTATAGCCTTTAAGTACCTCCGAGTGGACTGGGGGTTTGCGCCCCACGGTCGCCAATGTTCATAATGTTGGAGCCAACTTTGGCTAAAGGAAAAGGCTGTAAAACTTTTCAATATATCATCATTCTCTTGCCCTTATCCCAATTCATTTGAGGTCGGGGCATCATGTCTTCTTTGTTCCATACTTTTCTATTACTCGTCATCTCATCAGACACCTCCTTTCTTGCCATATCATTCTTTACACAGTCCATCCATCGTTTCTTTGGTCTTCCTCTACTCTTATACCCGTCCACATTCATACTCAAAACTTTCCTCACGACATTTACTCATTCGTCCGTATCACAAGCCCGTACCACGACAACCGATTACCACACACATCTATATCTATACTAATATTATAAAGAGGTAAAATTTGTTTGTATGTAGGGGGTAATCTCCGGAACTATTGATCCGATTCCGAAAATTCTTTCACTAATGGAAAGCTACGTTATCCCTGAGTGACATAGGCTATATTTATTTCTAGGAAAAATTAGGGGGGGGGGGGAATTAGGGGAAAATAAATGTCCACCCGTGCGAAGCCGGGACGGGCCGCTAGTATATAATAGAAAGTAACTGGGGGAAAATGACTCTTATGATACATATTATCTAGAAGTTTGGCTTGGGGCTCACAATCATCATCTGCCTAGCCTTTTCCCAACTATGTCGGGGTCGGTTTCCAGTCTAGCCAAATGATCTAACATTGTTTCCACAATTACAAAAAAATCACAGACCACATAACAATATCATCACAAACTTTGGTCCACAATACCCCCAATACGTTGGCTCAAACATTTCCCTCAGTACTATCAGATCAATATTAATTCGATAATTTGCTACAATTTGTACGGGCCGGTAATTGGTACGTACACCCCACTGTTACGAGGTAGGCATTAGCTTCATTATACCTTTCTAATATTTACTTTTCAAATGAATGTTTGCTTTTTTGTGAAGTTTATAGAAGCTTTGTACATTGAAATTGAAGGTTTTATTTAGGCGTTTGTTGTGATGCAAATTCAGACGAAAAATATCTGTGACATTATAAGTGTATTTCAATTATTTTTTTGTCTGTCTACAAAATGGCGTCGAGTCGTTCCGTTACGCGTCATAAATCTTGACATTATTAATTATCCTATTAGCCAAGATGGCCATTTTGAGAGGAGCTCTCGATATATTGTTAAAGATTATTTATAGGAGACCACCCCTAATGGTGCGTTAGTTATTTCAGTAAGAAAATATGATTGAGGGAAATATTAGAAGCATTAGTTCCTTTTGTAAGGTTATGAATGCGGGGAGAATGTCATTTTGGAGGTCACCTAACGTAGTTAGGGACAGGACTAAACAATCTATACAAATAAATCAAATTGAAGTGAACAACGTGTGTGTGTGTTCGTGTGTGTATGTGTGTGTATAAGGGTGTGTTTGTGTGTGTGTGTGTTTGTGTCTTGAGTGTTCAATTTCAAAATAATAGCTTTTTCACTGAATGCATATGAAATGGTATAAATACGGTAGTTATGTCAAAAAAACATTATTTTAAATTATTGTCTGTCTGTCTGTTTGTTCCGACTAATCTCAGAAACGGCTGGAACGATTTTGACTGGAATTTGGTGACATCGCTGATGTTAAAAGGAGTAACTATTTTAGAAAAGGAATAAGGGTTCCGTGAAAAATTTAAAACCTATGAAATGGTTAACAAAAATCGATTTAAAAAGCGAAGTAATATTTTTATACAAACCCCAAAACAAATAAAGAGAGAAAAAAAAAAAGATGAAGCTACAGTCCCAGTGTTGTAGCTGCCCATTGCAAAGCGTCGATCTCTAAAGAGAAGAATGAGCAAGGAACTCCATGGATGGACACAACAGAGTAACTATCAGTCGGCGTTTGTGTTCTCTTTCACACATCAGCCTTCAAAGCAAGAGTAAAGTGCATCTCATCAGCACGTTCACACCATGGTAAACCTCATCAGTCGCTTTCAATCAGGCGTCAAGAGCATATAGTAGGTACCTATTTCCATCAGACAATAAAAAAAAAATCCTAAATTGAATAAGGATTTCCATTAACATTCTCTAGCAACCATAAATCAAGCATAAAAATATACCCGAAACATAATCAGATAACAATCCAAAATACCCACTTCCCAGACCACTTGATTCTAAAAGATTGTCAACATTTAAGATCAAAAGCAAACCAGAGGGTAGCTCAAGATATACTGGCCGATTTTAATGGGTCGTGTCATTTTGCGAGCGTGCGTTAAGTAAAACGGAACGCGGCCGGAAGCCACGCCCCTTCCGCCGAGCTGTCATCGTGACAGCGCGCCAAATTACATGCCACAGATTATGTTGTGGTTTCGGGTTTGCGGAAAAGAGGTTTGGGGTTTGTAGTTTTTATTAAATCATTATGTGACGTGAATAGATATTAGGAGAGCTGCTCTTAAATATCGTTAGGACCCCATTTTCTGTCTGTTTAAGTACTTTTCTAGCTATTTCATTCTTGTGTTTACTTACAGTTTTCATTGACGAATTAGTAATTATAAAGTTAGCCGGATATCTTTGCCATTTGAAAACTATTAATAAATGGAAACTTGTTAAAAAGTATCTTATTTCCCGCTAAGTGTATAGCCACACTACAACAGCTGTTACTGCAATGGATATTAACAAAACTTTTTTTAGATGCTGCGTCCTCCACTTATGGCCGAATGTAGTGTGTATTGCGAATTTCATAATAGACCAATCCATTATTAAATTCACAATACACACTAGATATGATCTAACTAAAAACAGCACTGTATTTAGTCTAAATAACAGATACAACTCAAACTCCGCGCCAAAATGGAAAACAGATATGCCAATCTAACAACAAAAAAAAGGAAATTATTGCATTTGGAACCATAAACAAATCATTCATTCCCGTTACTTTTTTGACAGAATTATGCTTATTATAGGTACACGCAGCATTCACCATAGGACAACAATATAATTTCTCAAATCTTCATAATCAAATAATACAATTTGAATACAATATAAAATGTACTTAGAACTAAATGAAATTATAATTATGAATTACTAGCGACCCGCCCCGGCTTCACACGGGTGCAATATACATATAAACCTTCCTCTTGAATCACTCTATCTATTGCTGAAACTGCATTAAAATCCGTTGCGTAGTTTAAAAGATCTAAGCGTACAGACAGCGGGAGCGACTTGTTTTTATACTACCTATGTAAAGATGATGATATACTCCAACATTTCATATTGTGGCTCTTCCTTAACCGACATTTCCCGACAGTCCTCAATTGTGCTATTCTCCCTTCGTATTGTGCTAAGTTGGGGGGACTTGTGCACTCGTACTTCTATTAAGTGGCGAGACGGCCATGTATAAATCAATAAGCTGATAAGTCCTGTTTAGGTTTTATACTGGACGCATGCTATGATGGTGTTTGTTTTTTATGGCCTTAAAGTCGCATCGGTAGTACATTTTGACGTAAGTGAGGATATTTTGTTATTGCATTCGAGGCGGAATTAACACCCGAGCTACAAGCGGGTTCATTTAACTTACCCCGGCTCCGTCACAAAAAAGAAACTTATTGTAAATGATAAGCAGAGAAAATATAACTTTTAGTACCTACTTACCTAAGTTAATTCTTATGTGTCGGATCCGGTCATTAGTACAGACATAAAAATTAATAGCAAGCACGCCAGTGGTGACACCACGCGTCCTGTTTACCAGTCTACCCACACCACAGCGTGCTTCTACAGAGCCCTGATGTTTACAGCTCGAGGCGAGGACGACAGTCAATGTCTGATCGCGGAGGTGTTGAGACGTCTTGGAACTGTACCCGATTCATTGTGCCCCGTGTTATTGTGTTACATTGTAATTTCAAGTAATTTGTTAGTTTAAGAGAAACAGTGTATCGCACCCAGTGTATTTTTTTTGCACGAAACCCATCTTCTGCCCACATGGTGTACGAGCCTTACGGAATAAATCCTGACATATCCGACATATGTATTTACAGACGCCAGCACATCAAGCTACCCGAAACTGTCAAATTTTCCCAATCAACCATGAACCTAATGCTTCAGCGATAAAGTTCAAAATCTATTAAAGAAACATACCTACTACTGCATGATTTTTATGATGCAGCTCATCCCACATACCTAATTAGGCAAAAGTGACCGGTGCAACTCTTAATAGGCAATTAGATATAATTAATTTTAAGTAGCTAGTCAGTCACATCGCTATCTTGTTAACAAAGGTGTTGAAAAGTATTTATTATGTCGTAATTAGCTTATTTTTAGTCTGTGTTTACCTACTTTTTTGTTATACGGGATAGAAGGGACACCGAAGCGAAAACGGTTACCACGTGTAGTATATGATACTGAGCAGCCATGTAGGGGTCCGCATGGGCCAATGCCTGCCAGGGCTGCGGGGCTGTTCGATAGAGATACCGTGGCCCTGGAACACAAAGGTCAAAGAAGGAACATGGATGGGTTTTATATGGGTGTGTGTGCGTGTGTCCGTGTGTATTACTAGAATATTTGGTCGAATGTGACCTAAGTCAAGTACGGATATTGTTGGTATCAGATAATAAAGAAGGAACAAAACCCTTAACGAAGCCGAAAGGCACTTGTTCTCCCCGTCATTGCGATATTTTTTTATTCTAGACCATACCTGGGAACCTTCTAGTTACGGAGATATTGGGGGTCAAAGTTACAACTTATTCAGAAGTTTTTTTTTAAATACATGTTTTTAATGTAAGATTTTTACTTTAAACACTTCCACGACCCCCGTACTATCCAATCCATCCATCATAACAATGCTTTGAGTGCGTTCTATCGAGTCCTACCGTAAAACGTGATTTTTCACTCCAAAAAAAAGTCTTTTCCCAGCAATTTGTTTTGCGTAAAGTTACTTAGTTTGATGTACATAATGCTTGGTTAACGGCTTCGTGAAGGGTCTGTTTACACCCAGTATAAGTAACACATATAACTGTCATAAACTAATAATTCTGTCTCCACAGCACCCGAATTAAACCCTTCTGAGCTCTGCTTACCCCTCCAAGAATAACAGATTCAATCACAAATGCGACAAGACTTCTCTTTAGCAACACTGTCAAAATGTCAAAAGACCGCCATTTTCGGGGGAAAAGCGCGCGAAATCGCATAGCTTTACAAAAATAATTTGTACTATCCATAAAACAGTTTTTAAGCAATTTTGAGCTCTATTTCTTAGATCATATTATTCTATAACTTATTTATAAAGTGCATCTTTATTTTTGTCCGGCAGCAGTCAAACATCAAACAACATTTCAGTGGAAAATACACCGTTAGTAAATAAAATAAAATTCAATTTCCTTTGCCTTGCAAATAAAATATATCACCTACTTTTCTATTCCCCCAATAAAATTTTAAACGTCATATTCCCATCTTTTAAAACGAATTTCTTAAGCATTAAGGTTTAATTTTCTTTGATCGGGATGTAAAAATAAGTTTGTAATAGAAACGAGACATTAGTAACGGTTTTTAAGTGCACTCAAATAGTGATGTGAGATGACATTCGTATTTTCGGATACGCGTAACGAAAATGTTTTATTATAATTTTATCGTATATCCGTAGGGATGTTAAAGTGTTTGTTGTTAACATTTGCAATTCATATTTTCTGTGCTGTTTTGAATATTTTATTGGTGCTAGTGATTTTGTTGGGAAGTGAATTTTGGTATTGAGATGTTATATTGAATTCTTGTGAAGGGAGTTAATAATTAATTAAATACTACTATTTTAATGGGATTATCTGTTTAATAACTGCATGATTATTATCAATAATTAATTTAAATAAAATAATATGTGACCTTATTTTATATTTGCACGCCGAAATGAAAGGCAGAATAAGAGGACAAGTCTGTCATTTTACCAACCTTCTGTACCTTATTTACGCAAATAAATGATTTAGATTTTTTTTTATTTTAATTACCTAAGTTGTTGTTTTCCTAGATAATTAGGCCTTGAAACAAAAGTTTATTCTTTGTAGTGCCGGTATTTTTTGTTTCTTTGAAGTTTTATGTACGCATTTATCTGACATTTGTAACAAGTTGAGATCTGTATTGGGGAAATATATCTGTGGGGGAAATTCTATCGGTTAACATGTGGTGAATAAACAGACGCTATTGATTCTACAGGGTGTAAACAGACCCTTCACATATCCGTCAACCAAGCATTCTGTACATCAAACTAGTAACTTTACGCAAAAATTATTGCTGGGAAACTACTTTTTTTTTTTTAGGTGAAAGATCACGTTTTACGGTAGGACTAAAAAATAAATAAAACACTCAAAACATTGTGCTGATGGATGGATTGAATAGTACGGGGGTTGTGGAGGTGTTTAAAGTAAAAATCTTACATTAAAAACATGAAGGTACTTAAAAAAACTTGTGAAAAAGTTGGAACTTTGACCCCCAATATATCTCCGTAACTATAAGGTTCCCAGGTATGGTCTAGAACAAAAAAAATATCGCAAAGACGGGGAGAACACGTGCCTTTCGGCTTCATTAAGGGTCTATTTACACCCATTATATTATGCACTTCCTGACTCAGTAATTAGTTATGGACTTATTGTGTACGGGCCAACGTTTAAAACATATTTACAAGACATAAAAAAGTACAGATTGGACTATTAATTTAGCAAAAGGTTAAGAAAAAATGAAACAAAGAATACGAAAAAATATTCCCCATTTGTAAAATCCTACCTATAGATAAGAAAGTTGATTATTTGATAAGAACACTATTTTAGTGAGGGAGGAGTATAAAGTTAATATTAAAAATAAATATAATACAAGAAGTGTAAGAGAGAAAAAACTAGTTCAACCGAAATAATAAATTATTACGATGAAAGAACGCACCCACGGAGGATACAGGAGAAATTTCTAGTGTGGGGCAACATTATATCAAAAAAAAAAACAAAAAAAAAAACTCAAGAAATGTGCCAAAAGTATTTAATAAAAAAGATATGCTAAGACACAGCCCTAAATTAAGTAAAGGTATCGGGCAAAGTGTTGTTCGGTTTTTCCATCAGGAATTGCTCAACAGCAGCTACGTAGTCTGGACTTGTGCCCGTTGATGGCAATAGCCTCGCCCCTTATTACTTGGGACTTAAATATAACCGGCGAAATGTGGTGTACTATCAGGTACACCTCTGCCTAACCCTTCCGGGATTACAGGCGTGATTTTATGTTTTGTTCCATCGATACGAATGAATAAAACTACTGAAAAGAGCTACACATTAACGGCTACGGATATTGGCAAAGAGAGCTAAGTTTCTAACATAAAACTATGATAAAAATCATGTTAACATGAGTCTCTTCACACCCCAATTTATGCTTACACAAACAAACACACAAATAAAAACTACGTCTCCAAAATTAAATTACCCACAATATACAAATTACTAAACAATTTAATGAAACGTAAACTCGCTAACGAGATTAAAAAATTACCGTCGCGCGTCGAATGAACGCATCATTTACACACAGTTAATGAACGAAAATTACAGAGGAAAAAAAAAAAGCGTTTCAAAGCTTCGAACCCTGTTAAACGACCAATCATGGCGCCGGAATTTGATTGCGGGGCGTGACTGCACTCATTACTTACAGAACAAATGTTAGTACAAACTGACAGAAGTATATCTATTTCTTTCTTTTGTATGGGGATTAGAAAGAGATAGCCATAGGTGTTGAGCAATTTGCGCGGATCGTTGAGTCACTACACAGCGTGTTTTAATATTTAATTTTATAGCCATATTAAGTTTGTTATGAATAAGATTATTATATTATATTGTAGATTTATGTCGAGGGCGCGGTAATGGCGCGTTCCGTACTCGTGTTTATGTTTGGAAATGTGATTTGTTTAGATTACACGTTAGATGGAGCTGATTCGATTAGAGGTTGATTTTGGTGTGAATGTCATTTATTGGAATTCATTAGGGTATGTCTCTGGAGATGGTTTATTTCGAGATTTATATGCAGATATGCTTTTGGGAGTTGCAGTCGGTTTTGACTTTGTACCTAAATAGTTAGTAGAGACAGTAGTATCATTGTATAATTTGTAATTCATTAAATTATTAAATTAAAGTAGGGATGTAGAAATACCTGGCATCGGCTTTCCCTTACCTTATACCTAGGTTAAAAATATCGATTATATAAAGCAAATACATCGATTAGACCTACAGCTCAAACGGCACTCAGTCTTTAAAAAGAAGCCAGCCTAAATTAAAAACCACGTTTGGTTAGCATTGACACAATTTTTTTTTCTTGAATCGTGACTAACGATACTTAAATGTGGGAAATTCTTAATCGGACGAATAATAAATTGAATGGGCGACTATTATGCCAAGTAACTATTTATCCGGTCATTGCGACAAGGAAAACATAGAAAGCAAGAGCGAGTGAAGCGGGCCGGCCCGACTCGAACAGGTGAGGTTCGAAGGTGATGGCGGGGTCTATTGAGCGAGCAAAGTGAGCGAACTAAGACCCCGCCATCCCCTTCGTGTTAGGTTATTTTAAACCGTGCAAACAGAAACGTCGACTAAGCTTTACTACAATCTAGTGGTTAATAAGGTTGTTTTAATTTTTTTCCTGAGTCTGAATTACCTTATCACACTGATCCTAATACTGTTCCCGAGAAAAACAACAATTACGTTCTTACGATAATAGATGGCGCCACGTGTCTTTCGAATCATAATTGAATTATATTATTACACAAGCAGAGTGCAATCCGAATTGATCGTCAAATTCAAAATTAACGCGAGTAAAGCCGCGAGGAAAAGCTAGTATTAGTATAGATTTCAGTTGAAATACTGTGTGATAATACTAGCAATATGTGTTCCGTACCTAAGTCCTGCATTGTCTGCTAATGGGCCGATATGAGTGAATGAGCTATTGTTGATAAATTTATAGCCGCTATAATGACGCATTCTGTCCGCGAAGACATTTGGGAAGCTATATTTAAAGCTCAGTATAGTTTTGTTTGTGAGAACTTTACACGAGACACGACTGAGAAGTTTTTGGAAGTCGATAATGATTTTGGAGTTATGAATGACAGCAATATTTCTAACACTGTTTTAAGCTTTCACGGTTTACAACTAAACTTATACTGTCACTTACGGGATATCTTCCGTGATTGTTCATTATTTTGAGCTCCCGATATTCGACGCGCCGAAAGCGCGCAACGGCGCCGAAATATCGGGAGCTCAAAATAATGAACAATCACGGAAGATATCCAGTAAGTGACAGTATAAGTTTAGCAATATTTCCCTCTACTTTCACACGCTAGATATTAGTAGTCATAGTAATAATTTAAAGGTCTTAATAAGTTAATGTTAGGGTCGGCTTCCAGTCTAACCGGATGCAGCTGAATACCAGTATTTTACATGGAGCGACTGCCTATCTGACCTCCACAACCCAGTTAGTACTAGGTAATACGATACGCCTCGGTAAGACTGGTTGAAAGACCATTTTTCATAAAATCTGAAGCAGACCTTTCATTGATTCTCTCTTTTCGTCCATCACCAAATCACGACAAAATGACATTATATCAAACCATCTCCTGTCCCATAAGAAGCCAACCCACACAAATCGTAAATTATCTTGTATACATCAGCGGTGTACCGAATAGCCACAATCAATTTAGAGGGGGTGCTGCAGTGGCGGGGGGAGGGGACAAATTGCTCGCTAATGACCACCGAGCGAGCCAAGTGGTTGTGCTGGCTTTAGATGCGGGAGAGTGGAATGGAAAGCATTGAAGCAAGGCCAGTAACATCAGGAAGAACATTCTAAATACTATTATTCAAAAAAACGGCCAAGTGCGAGACGGATTCAAGCATGAAGGATTCCGTAACATCGTAGTAGGAAGGCCCCTTTTTTTTTTTTTTAACGTGGTAAAATCATCAAATGAGTCCTCCCACCCAGGGCAGAGCGGGAGGGACTGTCAGACTTGTACTGACTAAAATCCACGGTGTCCTTCAGTAGCCCTTTATGTTCCAGGGTCACGGTAATTCTATGAGTCCCGCGACCCCGGCAGGCTTTGGCCCTCTAGAGGGGGGCCCCGTCATTATGCTGACACTCTTTGAGGCGCGCGTGGAACACAACGCGCCGTCGACCCGGGCATGGTCCATGGTCGGACAGCGAGTCGCCCATTACTCGCCGCCCGCATGCCCGCGCCTACGGTGGCCGGAGATCGTCTGCCGACGTCCGGCGCCGCCGTAGGCGTCTACCACTGCGGCTGGGTAGGAAGCCCCCTTTAATTTTTAATATTTTTATTCGTCCAAATTATTTCTACAGCAGCCAACCTGGGCTCGCAAATGGTTAAGAGATTTCCAGATTTCTTTCTTTTCTTTTTTAGAAACGTTACCCCACACTAGGAATTTCTCCTGTATCGTGGGTGCGTTTACAAACATTTAAACTCACATACACAAACAGCCAGACCCGGAACAACTACCTGTAGATCATACAAATATTTGTTCCGTGCGGGGATCGAACCCGCGACACGCAGCGCAGCAGCCAAACGCTCAGCCACTGCGTCAACCGTGCCGTCAAATTGAAGATTCGTCAAGATTTGCCACTGCAGTTCCTGTCCAGGAGCAAAGTTAGTTATTACCTAAATAACTAACTTTGCTTTGCTAACCTAACCTAACCTAACAAAAAATAAATTGCTAATCCAAACTGTTGATTATCTCATTACTTAATCTGGTACTATTATAAAAGCATCCCAAAAAACATAATCCTACTCGATTCTAATTGGAGACTTAACGCTTATATTCCCTTGTGGCATAGACAGATACGCAAATAATATCTTGACACTGACAGACATTGAATGAAGTGCGTCTGCTCATACTCTGGTGAATAGATTAAAGGCATAGATGTATTTAAATCATCTGAATTAAATATTTTATTAGGCGATTTGCCGTATGCCCTGAGGGCCATTATAACTACTAAATGCAGCTCTGAGGCAGTCAGAAGTCGCCGCGGTAGAGCTCGTAGTAGGTGGTGAACTAAATCACTCACGACCACTGGGTCACATTGGTTCTGTATTGGAAGAACTTGCAGTCATGGGGAGAGGCCTTTGCCCACCAGTGGGATGAGACTGGTTAACAGCGCTGGATGAAACTGATGCAAGTGAGATTTTTCTTACGCCTCTTAATTTCCTAACAGGGACACAAGCGTTAAAGAAGGTCTTAAAAAAATATGAAAAACAACAATAATTATACCTCTTATTATATTCTGGCACTTCACTTGGCGTATTTGTCAAAATTTTCGCGATATTGGATCAAAACAAAATTGTTTTTTTATGCCTACTGCGATATAGTTCACTTTGTTTTAATTATAGAATGCGAATATTTTCCCAGATCTGCCAACTGTAGTGCCACCATTACAAAATCAATGTTGTCAACATGATGAACAGAAAGAATCATTTTGGAGAAAAGGTTGAAACATTCTTTTCCGTCGGTTGGTACGTCTGATGTCTGAAGTACCTAATACCAAACGACTAGTAAGCAAGTCATAGAATTTATTTACAAAGTAGGTAAGTACACCATTATCGAACTCAGAATGTCTAAACCAATGTGTGTGTGTTTGTGGCAATAGTTTCCAAAGTTTTTATTACTACTACGACTTTAAGGACCTACATAATTATTATTCTCCGTAGCGTATGTCAATCTAATATTCTATTGACTAGTTCATCATAGTTATCGCTAATAAACACGGCACTTTGTCTAAGGTAAAACTTTCTTTTCTCTTATAACAAAATCTTCGGTCAGTGGGTCGTCTTAGGGGGGGATTTGTATGAGTTGGAGTATACGCTTAGGGTCACTATGACCAGCAAAGAAAACAAAAAAAAAAAAATTTTATTGGACTTAGAAAATGTTTATTTTTATTTCGTTTTAGAAGGCCCGTATTTCGGAAACGGTGCGTCGGAAGACCATGTGTCTCAGAACCTAAATGGTTTCTATGGTCTAGGTCAACCCGATACTGCAATAAAATTAGTCAATTTCGAAAAAAAAAAAAAATTCTAAGTTCGAAATTTTTTCTAAGTCCTCGTTTCATAGCGCCCATAAGGCTACACTCCAACCAAATCTTCCCATCACAAAGTCTCAATAAAAAGAAAACATCCAAATCAGAAGTGACTGCTAAGTATTCTGTCTTCACTCAAACGGGGCACAAAACGATGAAATTTATACCCCGTGCTGACACCGGCAAAACATTGTGATCACCACCAATTACCACTGAACACTGCCTCCACAAATATCACTACCTCCATCTCCCTCTAACGTATCAAAAACGATCTAGCTGTCCCTTTCGCGCGTCTCACAACAGTGTTTTTAATCATTTGTTTGGCAGAACTAAAAGGTCGTATGTGTTTGGAGGGCTCTTTTGTGTTAAACTTTACGTGGACGTGATAGGTTTTAAATTGCAATGTTAATTGGTTGGTTTCAAACTAAATCTGTGTGAAACTAAAGTGATCTTTAATGTTGTCTACAAAGAAGTGCTTTTTATTTGTGTGGCGTTAAATAATAGGCTCGTTATCAATGTAGTTAGGAGATAATGACAGAAGTATTATGACGATGGCAATAAAGCTTACATTCCCTCGTCCAGTGGTTAGTACTAATAAAATAAAATAACGTTTTGACTACACCCCGTATGGGAGGCGTGGCGATTGAGTTTACGCGCGGAACTCGCGGCGTTCGGACGTATGGACGTCAAAAAACGTTTAGACACTTTTTAATTTTAAAGTTTAAGATTTTAAATAAGGCTTTAGTATTAATTTAAATAAAATCGAACAGTATATTTTGCCAATGTAATTTTAGTGTGATATTGTTAAAATCAGTATTTTGAAGTAAGTTATTGGAATTTTGGATTAAAACTTCGGTGTGCTACAGTTTTTTTTTTAATATGTTATACTGGCAAAGGACAGTGACAAATTAAGTTCTATGAAAAAAAAAAATATAATTGGCCCTCTATTCGAAGGTGTCGAAATAGAAGAAAATGCGTTATTTCGCAATGAAGTATTAGAAATAAGACTGTTTCCTTGTGATTTCCCGAACAAAAGTGAATGAAACAAACAGTGTGTGATAAAAATGGAATCAAAACTAGAAATCGGAGAGACTCAAACTCAGAAAAAAGTACCGAAACCATTTTCAATCGAATCCATAATCGGAGACAGAAAATCACCAGAAATCGATATAGAAAACAATATATCGGAAAGTTCTAGAAATTCAGAAGAAGAAGAGAACGAAAGATTGGATGGATTAAACCAGATGCGATATTACGCGCCATTTTTACAACAAAATGGCTTCCCGTTTTTACTTGGATATCCAGAGCCGTGGCTGTCGAGGGTGCTAGGGTCTGTGCCTCCTCCTGTGAGGGAGAACAGAGAGGAAGAGAAGAGGGAGAGTCCTGTGAGTGTCGGGAGTGAAGCGGAGAGTGATGGTGGAGAAGAAACTAATCAAGGTTTGTAGATTATCAGCATAATTCTCGTGCCCTTTTTTTTATATCGTGGTAAAATCATCAAATGAGTCCACCCAGGGCAGAGCGGGAGGGACTGTCAGACTTGTACTGACTAAAATCCACGGTGTCCTTCAATAGCCCTTCATGTTCCAGGGTCACGGTAATTCTATAAGTCCCGCGACCCCGGCAGGCTTTGGCCCTCTAGAGGGGGGCCCCGTCATTATTCTCGTGCCCTTATCCCAATTTATTTTGGGGTCTTCTGGTCTTCTTCCATACTTCTGGAGTAGGTACTGGTCATCTCAGGAGTCACCCCTTACCTAGCCATGTCATCCAAGGTTTGTAGACTATCTGAAAAAAATGTATATATATATACTAATATTATAAAGCTGAAGAGTTTGTTTTTCCATCGGGTCCAACCGTAAAACGTGATTTTTCACCCCAAAAAAAAGTCGTCTCCCAGCAATAACTTTTGCGTAAAGTTACTTAGATTTACAGAATGCTTGGTTGACGGCTTCGTGAAGGGTCATTTTACACCCTGTATAATTATATTAAATTATTAAACTACATAATATATTATTAATTCTCATTATTACAATTTACTACATTGTACTAAACAAATGGCAAACCATAAGCCGGGCAGCTTAGCCCAGAAAATAGGATACTTTTTATCCTGAATGTGATACCCTGGAATAATTTCCGACATTCACACGGACGGAGCCGCTAGCTACATAACATAAAATCACGCCAGAAATCCCCGAACGGTTAAGCAGAAGTGTACCTAATGGTACATCTAAATTTCGCCAGTTATGTTTAAGTCCCATGTAATAGGGGGCGAGCCTATTGCCATCAACCTGGCACATTTCAAAACTCCGTGGCCGCTACTGTGAAATTCCTGATAGAAATACCTAGTAGCAATTTAAACGACCCGGGATCGGAACCAGGACCTTTTGCTCAGCAGTCGCGATGGCGACCATTAGACCTACGGGGCAGGCTTGCTTATTATAATAAATAAACAGACTATTTAAAAAAAAAAAAAAAAAACTTAGTACTATATAGTTTACAATAGTAATGTGGTAACAATTTCAATTAAGGCAACGAGATTAGCGTCTGTAGCCGAACTACCAGCACCATTCCCCTCTCCTCCCATTTATGATACAAGATTATGCCATGCAAACGGGGCATATAATTATATGAAAAAAAAAAAAAAAAAAAAAAAAAATAACAATAATAAACAATCACGGAAGATATCCCGTAAGTGACAGTATGAGTTTAGTTGTAAACCGTGAAAGCTTAAAACAGTGTTTATAATTATAACAGTAATATTTAGTAATAACGAACAGTGGTAGTAACGAACAGTGCGATCTTCCATCATGTTATTGTGAATCTCTGCTGTACCTAAAGAATGCTCTGTCTCAATTTGCAGTTCGTGCTAAAGAAAGAAAGAAATATAATGTATTTATTAGACTCCCACAGGACAAAACGACAAAAAAACATGGTTGAATTCACAATGAACGAAAATTATACAACGTGTAACATAATTAACGCAAGACCTCCCGTGTGGTCTCTCGCACCATGAAACTAAACATCTTTTGTTCTACGAGTTCTTGAAATTAGCATTAAAAAAAATACTTTCTATAGGAACGGACGCAATCAGCTGATCCACATGTATGGTAAAACTAAAAAAAAAGTTATGAATTTCCAAAAGTCATAGAACAAAAGTTGTTCAGTTTCATGGTCTGAGACACCACACGAGAGGTTTTTTTTTTTTTATCGTGGTAAAATCATCAAATGAGTCCTCCCACCCATGGCAGAGCGGGAGGGACTGTCAGACTTGTATTGACTAAAATCCACGGTGTCCTTCAATAGCCCTTTATGATCCAGGGTCACGGTAATTCTATAAGTCCCGCGACCACACGAGAGGTCTTGCGTTTATTATGTAACACGTTGTATAAAAAAATAAACATAAGAAAAAGATAAAACAATTAAATTGATCGTGTACGAGGCCAAAAGGTCCCTATCTCAGCATGGTGGTGCAACATTTTTTTTTTAAAGTCACAGCGCTGGTATTCTGATAGGGCCCAGTGATGCCACGGTCAAATACGAATATACATTTATTGTTAACATTTAAAAAGTCCAAGTAACTTAAAATCCGGTTGATTGTAGGTTCCATCTTTAGGCTTACCTACTGGTCATTTGAATCAAGTTTTATGACAATAAAATTTCTTATGGTTGTGTCTTTAGATTGACAAAATAATCCGAAAGTTGGACTAGAATTCGTCAAATTAGGATCAATTCACACCGAAGTGGCAGCGGTCAGCAGCGCAGAGGCTGGCAGTTTCACTGTCACACCATTTTATGATTTATTTCTATTAGGAAATGCATAGTATTGTTTGAAAGACTCGGGAGGGACGCGCAGCCCGTCAAAGCGGCGCACTACGGCAAAGTGCTAGACGCTGCTGGCCGCTGCCGACCGCTGCCACTTCAGTGTGAATTGACAATTAGGGTTGCGGACACTGTACCTACCAGACAGACAGACAGGTGCCCAGGATAAACAGCGATAGAACATTATTATTAATACTCGAAACGGGATATTTACCATGTTTACTGTTTTTTATGAGTTCCCGATATCTCGGCACTGAAAAAAAAAAAAAGAAAAAAAAAAGTAAAGGTTATGGTTGGTTTAGGTTAAGTTATTAAAGTTAGTGACCATGACAGTTTAAAATCTTATACAGTGATGGAACTGCAGGGATTTACTCGGTAAAATTCGGACATAACATATCCCTTGGACAAAACGTTCGCGATACTGCAGGCATCCTCACATGATCTGAGGCACAAGCACTCTTTCTTAAAATGTCATATCAAAAATAATTTAATCGGCTCAGTTTTCGAGCAGAAAAAGGGGAATACGAAACGATCTCGTCAAACTTTTTGTGATATAATCGGTCTGAGCTACAGCTGTCCCTATCGCACTCTACGGGGACAGGTTCAACGCAGCACGACGGCAATAGTTTCTTCAAATACCTATTTTTCAATTTCTCGCAGGCCCTGTTCCCTCTGAAGTAGTGTCATGATTTGTAATACTTATGTCATGAATGCTGGTGGCAACTGGATGAGTTGAGAATCGAGTTAAGTGGCGTGCGGCCAGCAGTGGACTGCTGTAGGCTGTCAGAAATCACGACAGGAGCTTCTTAGTGATGCAAATTAATGGGCGGTTATCATTTAAAAAATCACAAAAATCTAAAATGTTTTTTTGTTAGAATATGGTACAAATAGATGTTACAATATTGGTTCCAACATATCCTGCCATAATGGCGTACTTACAAGTATTTTTTTACAAAAACAAAGCTTACATTACTAAACTCTTAATAATTGCCAATTAGAAAATAAATTTTACCTATAAGCATTCGATAAGCCATTCTTAGGACCTACCATAACACGAAGTGGTTTCTGACAGTGACGAGTCAGAAGCTGCTCTTTCGATATTACCTATTTATCGTATTGACTTTCATGCTAAAATATTTTTTCAATACACTTCCTCGAAAACCGGCTCTTACCACACTACAATTAGGTTCATCGTGCAATGTATTTCACACTCGTGGATTTTTTTGATATAACACAACGCGTGCGGAAATAAAAATTTCCACAGGTACATTACTAAGTCCAAATTGGTTCAATTCCAATAGTCGGCGGCAACGGCGGCGATTGTTTTTTTAAATTCTCGGCATAGAGATAATGCGTCTCGTAAATATTTTTTGAATATTTAAATTGTGTTTATAAATAGAATATCGTAAACAAACATGATTGTGTACAAATTAACATTTATTTGTGTTCTAAATTAAAAAATATTTTATTTTATTATTTTTTATATTGGGCTGTTTAGAGGCTTCATACCTTCTTCTTCAACCTGGCGAAAGCAAAGCGCGAAAAAAAAGGAAATTAAATCAGAATTCATGACAAAAATACTTTTCGTTCTATTATTTTATTTCTTCGAAAAAGTATTGAAAAACGTCGCCTTGAAGGCAATAACAAAGTTTCCCCACTTATATGTATTAAAATGTCCTATTTTTATTTCCAGAAGCTTGCCTGTTCGCTCGCAAATCGATTTAGGTTATAGAAGTGTGTTTAAAACATCGCTCTGATTCAGTCAATCATTCAAAGAAGCCAGAGGCATTATTTATGTTTTAAATAACATGTTTAGGGTAAAAAGTAATTATCTTAATGGTCAAGCGGTATGATATGTTACGCGGGCTAAGAGCCAAAACAGCTTTGTGGAAAAGCATATTCTGCATAGCCCCGCAAGTCTTTAACAAAATCCCAAGACAAATCAAAGAGAACTTAAATTTAAATACGTTTAAAAAGGAATTCAAAGACATAATAATATTATGTCTTTGAATTCCTTTTAATATAATTTAAAATAATATTATGTCTTTGAATATCATTTTTTACATATTATGTAAAAAATGATATTAAAATTTAAACGACTATTTGAATGACACTGGCATGCTAATTGAATTGTAATCTTATTAACTTTGACATAATGTATCTCTTTAATAGTTTGACATTATATAGTATTTTTAATGTATTAACTGACATGCCCAAATTGTTATTTTATTTCATACCAAACTATTTTTTTTTCTTTTTGTCTTGTAATAATTATATTTATGTACCAAATATTTGCACGCCACATGTGGCAGAATGTGATGAGACCACTAATTAAACGTAAGACCATTTATTGTACCACATTCTAACAAATAAATGAATTTGAATTTGCACTTAAGAAAGCCACTTGAATTCCCGAAAATGATTTGAAATAATTGCCCAAAACGTTTCAACGTAATAGATTTGGCCCCGACATTCTCCCGGCGATGTTTCAAATGCGATATGACAAATGGCCCTACTTGCTGTCGCGACGCAAAGTTTCGGCCATTAGGAACACACCTTGGATATTACGGAAATGTGTATTCTAACATTTACAGTCACTGATTTTAGTTGTAACTGAGTGTTGATAAATTGGGAATATTTATACAAGGTGTTTAAACGGTCCCTTTACGAAGCCGTCCGTCAACCAAGTTCTGTGCATCAACCTATAACTTAGTTTGATGTAGCGTTAAGCCGCGCTTGCCTAGGTCAGTCTGCGAATGGGTAACCATCATACCAAGTATCTCCGTGCCTCGGAATGCACGTTAAGCCGTTGACCCCGGCAGTCATTTGTAGATCTTTGACAGTCGTTACAGGTAGTCAGTAGCTCGAAAGTCCAACCAGTCTTACCAAGTGGTATTGTATTACCCAGTACTAACTGGGTTCTGGAGGTCATTCTTGCGTCTTGAAGGCTATTCTTGCGTAAATAAAATCATAGGCTAGGAAATTCAGACTTTTAATTAAAAAATCATCGTCTTCATGTGCCTAGTCTTTTCCCAACTATTAAAAAAGAGAAGTATTAAACAACATTTAAAAAAAAATGGAAAGATTTCTGGGTGACATGTGGGTAGTTATTCAGATGGCACGAATTATCCCAACTTGGTTATCACAATTTTGAACCCAAATTGACTGTAACGAATGCCCTTAGCTCACAATTCCCTTTTCTACAATTCATAGACACTCACAGTTCACACACGTTCCCCTAAACGTAGAAAATCAACAAATAAACCAATTAGAAATGGCTGCTTGACATTATAAAGGTTATGTCACGCCACTCGAACGCATCTGTAGCGTGAAATTAACGTATATCCGAACGCATCCGAGCTATTTAGCTTTCGGCGCGAATTGTCCAAGTGACAGCTGTCACCTTTTTTCTTTTTTTTTGTTGATTGTTGTTATCAAAACGGTTTGGTTTTTACCGTGATTTTTTCATATTTTTTCGATTCCATCTTACAAAACATTCAAATACATTACAGAAAGAGAAGACAAAAATTACCTTGATTCAAATGTGAGTGGAAATGCCGGGAGCGACGCCATAGCAGGACATACACTGACTTTATCGGTGACTAGCTGTTGCCCGCGGGGCCGTGGACGTCGTTCGCGTGAAATTATTATAAAAAATATGACTTCCCTTTTTAAATCGAACTTTGTCACCAATTTCAAAGGTTTGAATTTTTTTGCACGGAACTATAATCCCAAGTCCCGAGCTCGCTTCGCTCGCTCTTGCATCCTAAGTTTTCCTTGCCACAATGCCTTGTTTATGTTGGTGTGGTGTGCAGTGTATTAGGGTAACATTAAAAACTAGGAGTACGAGAGACGCTCTCGACTGTGTGTAGTCGTCCATCGCACCGCTATCCTCGCTGTACTTAAAAATATCAAGAATGTAATACATTTCCGATCGCTATTTTCGAAATGTATAGATTTCCTAGGAAAAGTGCATATTAAAAAATATATCAAAGATTTCCTATCTATTTTAGGAATTGTACACATTTCCTAGGAATTGTATACAATGACGGACACACTACATACTTTACATACTTTTCCGTTAACATATTATATACACCGTGACTTTTTAGTCGTCTTACAACGGCAGCCCAATTCATGTATCCAATGACTACTAACCATTCATAAAAAAATAAGGTATTTATATGATGAATGTTATTCATTATTATGACGCATGAAGTAGTTGAAACACCCTGTTGTGTACGATGATCTACTCGACTCGTGCGCTGGGTAGGTTTGTTCTACCATTTGACACGTAAACATTATTAACAGGATATTTCATCATTCTAAAATGCATTAGAGGTATTTCATGTCTGAAACATTCATAATATTTTGAATATAATCCATATAATATTTGAACTGACCAACTGACTAATATTTTTGACTAAACATTCATACCAAACTATTTTTTTTTTGTCTTGTAATAATTATATTTATGTACCAAATATTTGCACGCCACATGTGGCAGAATGTGATGGGACCACTGATTAAACGTAAGACCATTTATTGTACCACATTGTATTATTTTAACAAATAAATGAATTTGAATTTGAATTGAATTTGAACATTGAGTGGACCACCAAAAAACGTGTTGTGCCGATCCCAAATAACATGGGACAAGGGCAGGAAGATTATGATTGACATTGACCACCTTCGTAAGACGACTAAAAAGTCACGGTGTATATGTTCTTCAAAAAGGTCAGGTGCATAGTACTCCCAATACAATGTGTGAATGACTAGATGTATGAACGCAGACAAAACAAAATGAGTACCTACCAGTAGCGAAGGGTCAATTTTTGTAAGAGGTAAAATCAATAGTCAAAGCATTTATTAATCAAAATCAAAATATTTTATTTCACATAGGCCTCGATGGGCACTTATAAAACGATATTAATTAGATATATAAAACGATATTAGTCAGGTAAGGTCAAGTAGGCCAGTTACAGGCACTTTTGAATTGTCGAAACAAAGACAACAATAGCTACAGTCCCAGTCACAAGGCATAAAAACTGTGAAAGTACTGTAGTTGCACATTCCAAAGCGTAGATCTCCATGGAGAAGAATGGGCAAGAAACTCCATGGACACTCTTAAATCAAAATATTGTTTCAAAATCTTGGTTACATCATTCGTGTTGAGATGGTACATTATGTGAGAACGATGTAGAAAGACGTGCACGTGAAAAAATAAAGTAATGAAAATAAACCGTGGCAGCTAAGAGATGACCAGTCCCAACTGACAGCGCCTGTTCCCGAACATGACGCATGGATCAGCGCCATTCAACTCAACCATATTGAAGGGAACTAAATGACCCGACACACCCGCCACCATCAGCGAGACATTTGAGTGCGCATGACATTCTCTCAGCCACCAAGGCACATTCAAGTCAATGAAAGATAACAAAATGTAAATTGTAGCCTTACAGTACACAGTAGGTACTCACACATGTGATATGCAATTATATAATGGTGTTCCCTCACCGCGAGCATTCGCCTGTAATGTAACAATCTAAGATTCGATTTTGTACGGAAACAAGTGAATCTGAACTGTTACATTACAAGCGAATGCTATCGGTGAGGGAGCACCTTAATACTAACATAATTATGGAATCTATAATACAAAGCAAATATATTTTACAATCTTCTGCATACTATGTAGTGATGCAATTTAGTGGGTTCTTGAACGTTTTATTTACATTTCTGGATGTAAATTATTTTTCGATACACTTTCTCGAAAACTGGTTCTTATCGCACTACGATTAGGTTCAACATGCAATGTATTTCACACCCGTGGATTTTTAATATATTTCCGCACACGTGCGAAAATAAAATTTTCTAGAAATAACTATGCTTATACTATACTATGTCCTTGTCCAAAAGGGTTCAACGACTATAGTCGGCGGTATTCCTTCCTACCTGTATAAGGGAGCGAATTTTAAAGTGTATCAAGCTATACTAGCTTATAAGCGCTGCTTCGCTTGTTCGAAGTTCAGTAATTGTCCCAAGGAATCGTACTATCAAGGTAAATAAAGCCATCCGTACAAACTTTCGCATTTATAATAGTAGTTAGATGTACTAACGTGGATATAATAAATAATATTATAAATTCCATTTATTTCAGGTCCGACACCCATATAAAAACCAAAAATAGATGAAAATACAAATACAAACACATATAATTTATTTAATTAATTTATTTAATTATTAATTTGTATAATGTAATGTAGGTAATTCTGATATTTAGATATCAGAATTACATTATATTATAAAATTATTGAACTAAATTAAAAAGTCAAAAATAAAATACACTACCAATTTAGAATCAATTAATAAATGTCAAAAAAAAAATCATATTATTAAAACATTAATTTAGATATGCTATGCTATCGCAGTCTTTGTTCGGTAGGTTTTATAATGCAGAATGTTACGCTCAACATGTTTCCAAAGTCTTGGATTCCCCATTCCCCCAGACAAGACAATCGGCAGAAAACATTATTTATTTCACATTAACGTTGAAACCACCAAGTAAACAAATATATCAACAGTTTTACGCCACATTGATTCCCAATTCATCATTCATTCGAGGAAAACTGCCAAAGTGACAGAGTGAAAATTTAAACTGAAATAAAACGTGACCGCCATGTTGAACGGACTGTTTAACGTAATCGATTCATCTGATTCGACTAAAATGCATTCTACTTCACAATCGATTTAACTCGCCGCTCGTACAATTTAATTTAAAATTCGAAACGCGATCGCGCGGGACTTTATGCGTCTACAAAGTTTGCTTATGCAGTTGTATTGTCTATTCCCCGTTCGAATCGATCTTTTTTGACGGCAAATTAAAGATGGCGGATTTTACAATTCATTTGGCGCTCTCGATAACTGTCAATCGTTGTTCTGTCGTAAGGAATAAATATATTTATTGGTTATAGGGATCCTTTATCGTGGTTTTCATGGAAACTGTTGGAGCGGTCGGTATTTAAGAAGTGTCTACGTGTTTGCCAGCACGTTTTTCGTAATAGATATTTTATTGTGATTTTGGAGAACTTATGACTTGTTTCTTAGAAAAAGTTCTACGCCTGCGACAGTTTTTTGAAAGCAGACGACTTGAGTTTGCGTGGTTAGCACGCTAAGCACAAAATGCATAGGAAATCATAACGATGAAAGGAGATTGACAACAATTTATATTTATATCAACCAATATTTAGTGGTTTCTACGTTATTTTTATTTATTTTATACAAGAGGAACGGCAAACAGCTACAATATATGGTATAAAATAGAAAAAGAGGTACAAATAACATTTGAACAATATTATAGCACACACCGCTGTTCACCGATTAACTATGGAATATAAAAAAGGGTGTAAATAGACCCTTTTTTTATCTTGGTAAAATCATCAAATGAGTCCTCCCACCCAGGGCAGAGCGGGAGGGACTGTCAGACTTGTACTGACTAAAATCCACGGTGTCTTTCAATAGCCCTTTATGATCCAGGGTCACGGTAATTCTATGAGTCCCGCGACCCCGGCAGGCTTTGGCCCTCTAGAGGGGAGCCCCGTCATTATGCTGACACTCTTTGAGGCGCGCGTGGAACACAACGCGCCGTCGACCCGGGCATGGTCCATGGTCGGACAGCGAGTCGCCCATTACTCGCCGCCCGCAAGCCCGCGCCTACGGTGGCCGGAGATCGTCTCCCGACGTCCGGCGCCGTGGGCATCTACCACTGCGGCTGGGGTGGAGGGAGGACGCTGTCCTCTCCCTCACGCGGCCCACCTCCTCCTTCGCGAGCATGACTGCTTCGCAGAAGGAGGCGACCGCTTCCCACCCCGTCTCGCCCCGCAGCATGGCCTCGACCAATGCCGGGCGCGAGAGGTCTCCGCCTATCGCCGCCGTGAGGACACGGCGGTGCTCTGCCCAAGCGGAGCAGTCCTGCACCGTATGCTCCACCGTGTCCTCCGGGCGGTCCTCGCAGTGGTGACACCCAGGCGTTTCCTCCTTCCCCATCTGACACAGGTACCTCCCGAAACTTCCGTGTCCGGTGAGGACCTGCGTCATGCGGTAGGTCAGGACGCCGTAACACCTATCCAGCCACTCCTAAAAGAGAGCTCTTACCGCCGCGATTGCGGCGTGCCCGGACCTCGGTTGCGACAGTCGTTCCCTCCATACTGCCCTGAGATCGCGCCGGAGCTCTTCCCGCCGCGCCTCGACTTGTCGAGGCAGCAGGGATTCGCCCCGGCGGCGGCGCTGCGCCTCCACGCGCCACTCATAGACGCGCTGGAGGGCAGTCGCCGCCAGATCCCAGGGCAGTGTAAATAGACCCTTAACATATCCGAAAAGCACTTGTTCTCCCCGTCTTTGCGAAATTTTTTTTGTTCTAGACCATACCTGGGAACCTTCTAGTTACGGAGATATTGGGGGTCAAAGTTCCAAATTTTCACGAGTTTTTTTTTTAAATACATGTTTTTAATGTAAGATTTTTACTTTACACACCTCCACGACCCCCATACTATTCAATCCATCCATCAGCACAATGCTTAAAGTGCGAGTCCTACCGTAAAACGTGATTTTTCACCCCAAAAAAAGAAGTCGATTCCCAGCATTAATTTTTGCGTAAAGTTACTTAGTTTGATGTACAGAATGCTTGGTTGACGGCTATGTGAAGGGTCTGTTTACACCCTGTATACAATTAATTAAACGCTAGAATACATAACAATATTAAAAACTAAACTTACTTAACTATCATGCTTAACCACACTTTTACACTTACGTACACGTTATGGTCTTGTATTTCCGTGTTGCCAGTTACATGGGTTTTTCAACTACGGGTTTACGCATCCATCTATTATGGCAACAATCCAAAAAGGATGTTGCTTAAGTATCTACTCTATGGTATGTAAATGCTACGTTGTGGTCTTAAGTTCTTATTAATATTTCATTTCTTATAACAACTTTTAATACATAGAGTTTTCTTTGATGATGTCATGTGATTATTAAATTTTATGCATCTATCGTCTTATTGTCAAAATCACAAAATGCTTCGTCTGTATGTTTTTTTTTGGAAAATGTTAATCACTTATTTGTTCCGATTATAAATACGCTGTGAAAATATTGTATAACATTATCACTGAAATTATTATAAATGCGAAAATGAGTCTTGTTTTGTTGTGTCCGCACACTTCTTGCAATTTCAATGCCTAAAAAAAAATCGACCGAACCAATTTATTGGTAACTGGTAAAGAAAACGGGTTTACGTTTAGATCAATCCCTTGCTAAGCAACTGACCCTGTCTAGCTAGTTAGCTGTGCAATACTCAAATACAAATTCTTTACAAAAATCTTCGAAATTTCATCAAGTCCAACTCACCCCGGCTCCTCACCCCAAGAATCTAATCATTAGATTTGTCCACCACAGGGCGTGGCGCTGAGTCGGCTTTCGGCTCTCGGCTCTCGGCTCTCGGCCGTTGCTTTTTATCGTCCATTCGCCCCCGGGGTTATGACTGCGCAAAAACTTGGGGAGAGATTGACATGGACAGAAAACATGATGAGACGGCGCGCCGGCGGCGTTTGTCTCGTTTGGTAGCATTGTGAGATTTCGAAAAAAATCAAAAGATGGTTTGCGAATTTCACAAAAAAAAATCTAATACCAAACTTTATTATACAGGGTGTAAACAGACCCTTCACATAGCCGTCAACCAAGCATCCTGTACATCAAACTAAGTAACTTTACCCAAAAATTATTACTGGGAATCGGCTTTTTTTTTGGGGTGAAAAATCACGTTTTACGGTAGGACTTCATGGAAAGCACTCAAAGTATTGTGCTGGTGGCTGGATTGAATAGTACGGGGGTCGTGGAGGGGTGTCAATTTAAAATCTTACATTAAAAACATGTATTTAAAAAAAAAACTTGTGAAAAATTTGGAACTTTGACCCCCAATATCTCCGTAACTAGAAGGTTCCCAGGTATGGTCTAGAACAAAAAAATGATCGCAAAGACGGGGAGAACAAGTGCCTTTCGGCTATGTCAAGGGTCTATTTACACCCTTTATGTTTATGTAATGTGCTGGTTTCGAGTGTAAAATTCCTCTGAAATGTCAGCAGAAAACCCTTTGGTGTAACTGGATACGGTAAATAATTTCCACTAGATCTATCGTCGACTTCACCATCATCTTCTCTTGCCCTTATCCCAATACATTTGGGGTCGGCGCAGCATGTCTTCTTCTTCCATACTTCTCTATTACTCGTCATCTCATCAGACACCTCCTTTCTTGCCATATCATTCTTCACACAGTCCATCCATCATTTCTTTGGTCTTCCTCTACTCATATAACCCTCCACATTCATACTCAAAACTTTCCTCACGACATTTTCCTCATTCCTCCGCATCACATGCCCATACCACGACAACCGATTACCACACAACTTTTCAGTCACCGGCGCCACTTTCAGACTTCCTCTTATATACTCATTTCTTATTTTATCCATTCGCGTAACACCACACTAACAGGTACTTTTAATCTTATACTGTCACTTGCGGGATATCTTCCGTGGTTGTTCATTATTTTATCGGTTTAGGCTTGAAAAGGTAACAAACAAACTTACTTTCGCATTTATAATATTACTAGCGACCCGCCCCGGCTTCGCACGGGTGCAATATATACATATAAACCTTCCTCTTGAATCACTCTATCTATTGCTGAAAATCGCATCAAAATCCGTTGCGTAGTTTTAAAGATCTAAGCATACATAGGGACAGACAGCGGGAAGCGACTTTGTTTTATACTATGTACTGATTAAGTATTAGGTACTAGTAAGTATTACCTGGTATCGAAGTATGGATGTGAGAACGATGTGGAAATACGTGCACGTTAATCTATTTTCTTTGTGGATATTTACTTAATAAATCAAAACCAAAATATTGTATTTCACATAGGCCTAGATGGACACTAAAACGTCGACAAAAAGGTGCACGGTTCGGGTTAGTCGTTTTCTATGGAGAAGAACCGGCAAGAAACTCCATGGTTACTCTTTTCAAATCATTTGGTATTACAATATCATCATGGATACAGTATTTGTACAGTATGGGGGGACAGCGTAGGCCCGACAATAAGTCGTTGCTTACTACACAAAAGATGTAAAACAAAATAAAAAGTTAATAAGCAGCTGGGAATCTACAAAGCTTACAATGTTCACACATTCACAAACAATCAACAAATAAGGTACTTCATGCTTATTTTACTAGTTATAATAAAAATCTGCAGAATAAACATACCTATCTTTGCAAGATAAAAATTCATGATCACCTAAAACTAAACGACATTGCAGTTAAATCGCCTAAACGATCGACCATAGAGATTCCGCTGTCATTAGTGCAGAAAGCGCGGGAAATGGGGAGACCAATAACTAATAGTTCTGTGGACAGATACAGACGTATTATTTTTTATAGTTTTTGTGTATTTTTTCCGCGGTCATTGATTTTATAAAGAACGGCTTGATACTAATATTATGAAATTTTGATCAATTTATATCATCATCTGCCTAGACTTTTCCCAACTACATATTGGGGTCGGCTTCCAGTCTAACCGGATGCAACTGAATACCAGTATTTTACATGGAGCGACTGCCTATCTGACCTCCACAACCCAGTTAGTACTAGGTAATACGATATCCCTTGGGAAGACTGGTTGTCAGACTTTGGGCCACTGACTGGCTGTAACGACTGTCAAAGATCTACAAATGACAGCCGGGACCAACGGCTTAACGTGCTTTCTGAGGCACGGAGGAAACTCAAATTGTAATTATAATTATATTAATGCATAGTGAGTATTAGTGAGGCGGTTCCTCTCTCTGGAGCCCTGACCACCGGCAGCCTGGACCTTGTTCCTGATGCTGATGGGCCATCTATTTTTTATATTTTTAAATGTTTTGTTTTTGAAAATATTTAAAAATGTATTAGATAAGAGAAAGAATTAATAAAGAAAATAATAATTCATTTATTCAGGTAATTTACACCCATTGCCATTTATCACAATACAATCAGGCTATAATAAAACATTACAATTTAGTTAAAAAATAAAATAAATTACAAAACAAATAGAATTGATTCAAATACAATTAAAATTCAACTCAACTTAATTAAAATTCAATTAAAATTAAAATGCAATACACAATTAAATTAAACTTATCCATTAATATAAAAGAGAGCAACAATACAAAAAAAGAACTTAAATGCAACATACATTAAATTGGTTCTGTACGAGGCCAAAAGGCTCCGATCTCAGCATGGTGCTGTACCATCTAAAAATTTCGCAGCGCACAAGTGACAAGTTAGAATGACTGTATACAGGGTGTAAACAGACCCTTCACATAGCCGTTAACCAAGCATTCTGTACATCAAACTAAGTAACTTTACGCAAAAATTATTGCTGGGAAACGACTTTTTTTTTTGGGGGTGAAAAATCTCTTTTTACGGTAGGACTCCATGGAAAGCACGCAAAGGATTGTGTTGATGGATGGATTGAATAGTACGGGGGTCGTGGAGGTGTGTAAAGTAAAAATATTACATTAAAAACATGTATTTAAAGAAAAACTTGTGAAAAAGTTGGAACTTTGACCTCCAATATCTCCGTAACTAGAAGGTTCCCAGGAATGGTCTAGAAAAAAAAAAGATCACAAAGACGGGGAGAACAAGTGCCTTTCGGATATGTAAAGGGTCTATTAACAGCCTTTATAAAGAGAACAACAATATTAAAAAAAAAACTTAAATAAGACTAAATTACTCCTGTACGAGGCCAAGACTTTCGCAGCGCACAAGTGACAAGTCAGAATGACTGTTTAAAAAACGCCACTGCGGCACTGCCAGCTGTAATAGATGCATGATTATGTTACAGTAGCGAAGGGCCAATTTTTGTAAAACGTAAGCTGGAGTACGTATCTGTAATGTGATTATATTATTTGTCTATAGAATACTGACTGAGCCATTTTTCAAAGGGAAGCCGGTAGGAATCGAGTTCTATGGAACCTTCGCCACTGCTATGTTATTAAAAGCTGTTGATGCTAGCTACAGAAGAGAACTTGAAAGAACAATACATCAACGCTCTCGATCACCTTGAAAGGCTATCGGATGTAGTCGCTGTGGCCAAAATCAGCCAGATGACACATCGTCATCAATACTTTAGAGAATTCTTCACTAAACATCTTTTCCTCCCCAGGTAACGACTCAGAACCTGATCCAGAGGATTCTAGTACGGACGCAGCACGAGAGAGCAAGGCGCGCAGAAGAAGAACTGCCTTCACATCAGAACAGCTGCTGGAGCTGGAGAGGGAGTTCCACGCCAAGAAGTATCTGAGTCTCACGGAGAGGTCGCAAATCGCTTCTGCTTTGAAGCTTAGTGAAGTACAGGTAAAGCATGGAGTCAAAAGCTGCGTATTATTATACATACAACATTAGTTTTAGTATATGCGAAACCTGAAACACGTGTATTTTGATGTAAAGAATCTATGTACTAAATTTCAAAACCGTATCATGAAAAATCACAAAGTTATAAGCTTGTTCTGTTACCTGATTGTCAGCACAAAAACGTGGTCACCACGCTGCGCACCCGCGCGCGTGGTCTTGAGCTCATTGATAATAATAATTTGGCAGTAGGTACCTAAATGATTGCGATAGGTACTTAGTGTCAATCGGTGTCCAACTTGTAGCCTTTTTTGAATATTTTTGGGACAAAATATAACCTGGTTTAAAAATTATTGGAATCGATTCAGTTACGTATTCTGAACAAACTATATTCAGGTTTCGCATATACTAAAAATATTGTTGTATAGTAAAATGAAAAAAAATAATCGGGCGACAAAACATTTAATGGGGACTAATATACTGAACGGGCGACTATTATAACAAGTAAGTAACTATTTATCCGGTCATTGAATTTATTTTCGCTCGTTTAAATACAACTCATTTTTAAATAAATGATCCTGGCCTCCTCGAAATAAAAGACTTAAAGAAATTGACACTAGTTATTGAACGATCTACGCATCTTCTTTCTTTATCGTGTGGTTAGTGCCTAACCTGGTGTCAGAGTTTTATGCCGCCCATGGGCCTCTGACTTGGCTTTACATGCTGTCGAGAAATATCTCTCAGGCATGCTGGTTTCCTCACGATGTTTTCCTTCACCGAAGCAAGTGATAATTATACAATACGCACATGTATCCGAAAATCAGAGGTGCGTGTCTTGGGTTCGAACTCGAGACCTATGACTTGTCAGTCCGACGGTCACACCACTAGACTATCACTGCTATTCGACGACTGCGATCTACGCATGACTTTGACCTTTGTCAAAAAAAAAAAACTCGTTTTAGTCTATAACTCGCTAGAAATTAACAAAACACCAAACCAGTGTTCCTCTGATCGCAGAAGCAGGGGTAGGGATGTACCACAACACACAAATTTTGACAGTTATGTCTAAGTGGCCAGTAATAGGAGCGAGATTATCGTCATCGACCGGACCACTCACAAGTCTGAGTTCCTTCTGAGTAATTCCTGAAACAAAAAACCCATTAACACTTTCGAACGTAAGATATCACGCTCAGCAGTAGCGCTTCTAAGCACTAACGAAGCAGTAGCTATGTAACAGTGGCGAAGGTTCCATACAACTCGATTCCTACTGGCTTCCCTTTGAAAAATGGCACAGTCAGTATTCTATAGACAAATAATATAATCTCATTAAAGATATGTACTCCGGATTACCTGTTATAAAAATTGGCCCTTCGCTACTGCTATGTACTACTACTCAAGGCCAAATCAAGCCACAAAAACTACTTTAATCAATATTTAACCCAAAATTCTCTTCCCCAGGTAAAAATATGGTTCCAAAATCGTCGAGCGAAATGGAAACGCGTAAAAGCCGGCCTCGCATCCGGGAGTCACTCAAGCAAAAACGGATCCGGCACGAAAATAGTCGTACCGATACCCGTCCACGTGAACCGGTTCGCGATCCGAACTCAACATCACCAGATGGAGAAGCAGAATCTTCAATACAGACTAGAAAGACAACAACCGTTACCTGGAAGTCTTCTACAATCACAAACGTCAGCTTTTTTAAGTGCAACAAAAATCGATTCGAATAATCGACTAGATCGGGAACCGATTGTGAATGGTCGCAGCACTATGTTTGACGTTTCAATGCCTGGCCGTATGGCGCCCATGAGTCAAGTGAATTTGAGACATTTTCAAAATGGCCGACCGAGCTAATTTTTGGTTGGATATTTTTGTTAATGGACCATGGTTTTTTGGAGCATGCTGGCTTGAACTGCCACTGAATATTATTTATAGTTTTATATTCATGAAAACTTGTTAATTAAAGGTGCAATTCAAACACTTTCTAAAACTCAAGACTAAATGAAAACCTCAATTATTTTCATCGACTCAATTGAAAAAAACTGTGCTAGCGTCAATTAATTATTGACTGTTGATCATCTTTTGAAATCATTCCAAAATCTGCTCTTGATTTCTATATGCATAGGCTTATCTAAGTAATTGTCTAAATCTAGTGGCAGTCAGTTAAAATACAGCTCCAGACAGTGGCGGGGCAAGACCACAATTTTATGTGGGCAAAGTACATTTAGCGAGGCCCGGAATCGGCATCGACTCGGAATTCACATGTATCATTCGAAAGGCCATAATTTCAGGAACAAAATGGTACATAATATTACGTACCAACCAAAACTCCAACAGCTTTCACTTCAACCACAGAAAAAATAAACCGCAAATAATTCACTTGAAATCCCATCGCGGAAAACATTATTAGTAATCCTATACGAAGCAAAGCCATCTAGCTTAAAATATCAGAAAATACAATGGCTTTCTGTCAGTACAAGAACGAAGGATGTCGCTGTGTTAGAAATTTTTTTTAAAAATAAAACAGAGTGCGCTGTCAACAAA
Organism: Noctua comes; assembly: GCA_963082995.1. Lineage (NCBI taxonomy): Eukaryota > Metazoa > Arthropoda > Insecta > Lepidoptera > Noctuidae > Noctua > Noctua comes. The sequence goes on from OY720294.1 coordinate 1,888,819, forward strand.
AAATATATATTGGCCAAAATTGGCCATGTACAGTTTGGAGATTTCGTTCCCGTCCCAATTTTGTCAATGGGTTTTTGAGGTGCGAGGCCCTCGTACCGCGAGGCCGTAGGCGGTGGCCCACGTCGCCTACGCCTTGCGCCGCCTCTGGCTCCAGAAACCAAGTAGATTAGACATAGATGTAACGTAAAATGTATAATATTTAAAAATATAAAGCAATGCCTGTAATGTCAAATTATTAGATATCGATATTAAAGAATGTGTGATCATGTTTCTGTGATTTTATTTATTATACTTGACATCTTCATTCATGCCGGAGAGGTTAAGCGGTAGTCCTTGAAGACTTACCAAATGGGACTATTGCGCATGAATTCGAATTTTAAGTGGCAAGTTAGGATCTAATTTGTTAGTACTTAGAGGAAGAATGTTTTTAAATGTTTAATGCTTGCTAATTTTAGGGACAATATTGTATTTAGGTACGTAATAAAATAAACTTTTGAGTGACAACGTCTTATAATTCGATGGAGCCGGCTGCACGCACGAAAAAATGAGGCGTTACCTCGTTAGAAAAATGCAACCATTCCATCAGTATTTTCTTATGACGTTCTCACGTTCAATTATCGTCAGTAAACCGACTTTACAGACAACCGATTTTTTTTATGAAGTTATTGGTACTTTAAATTGTAAAATACAATTAATGACAGGCCCTTACTCGTAATTGGCGCCATCTGGTGGGCTCAAAAACGATTATCAAGCTCTCGTTATGAAAACTTCATAAAATAAAGAAAACATTTTTACGTGGAAAGTTGTTTGTTATTATAAGTACAATCACATGTTAAAGGTATAAAGTACCGAAGCTAAGTTAATGTAAGTATTCTGATTTAAAAGAGTGTCCATGGAGTTTCTTACCCGTTCTTCTCCATAGAGATCTACGTTAGGGAATGGGCAACTACAGTACTTTCACAGTTTTTATGCCTTGTGACTGGGACTGTAGCTATTGTTGTCTTTATTTCGACAATTCAAAAGTGCCTGTAACTGGCCTATTTGAAATAAATGCTTTGATTTTGATTGATTTTTGATTTTGAATGAAATTATACGGGACCACCGCACGAGCCTCTTCTACCTAATGAAAAACCACCACTTATATCGGACCAGTAAGCAAGGAGAAATCGGTCAATATAAATGAAAAAAAAAGATGCTAAAGGAATTCATAACGTCCGCCTTTATATAAAGTCGGTTAAAAATAATCTAATTTTGAGAACACCCTATTATGCCGCAGGGGGCGTGTCTGGTAAATGTCTGTACAAAGTCAATACCTGTAATCAAAACTCAACCTTATGAGACTACAATAAGGCATATTACTAACTTTTCATGAAAAACAAGACAAATTATTTTCAGAATACGCTCTGATAAAATCTATACCGGGCAGCCCATTGAATTTTGAACCCTATCATCCTTCCTCTAAAGTTCAGTTTATCTGAAATCAATAATGCCTAGTCCGTGAAACGGTTGTGTACAAAAAATAAAGTTAGGAACTAACAGATAAGGTTTACTTTACATTGATTTCGCGTCATGCTATCAATAATGTCGCAAGCAGACCATTGCGTTTGCCCTTTGGCATAGAGAACAGATTAATTGATTTATTTATAGTAATTGGAGTAGGTAGCAGTAGCGAAGGGACCATTTTTGCAAGAGGTAAGCCGGAGTACAAAACTTTAATGTGATTATACAGTGTGTAAACAGACCCTTCACATATCCGTCAACCAAGCATTCTGTACATCACACTAAGTAACTTTACGCAAAAATTATTGCTGGGAATCGACTTTTTTTTTGAGGTTTTAAATCACGTTTTACGGTAGGACTCAATGTGACGCACTCAAAACATTGTGCTGATGGATGCATTGAATGAATAGTACGGAGGTCGTGGAGGTGTTTAAAGTAAAAAAGTTACATTAAAAACATGTATTTAAAAAAAAAAACTAGTGAAAAAGTTGAAACTTTGACCCCCAATATCTCCGTAACTAGAAGGTTCCCAGGTATGGTCTAGAACAAAAAAATGATCGCAAAGACTTGGAGAACAAGTGCCTTTCTTTTATGTTAAGGGTCTATTTACACCCTTTATTAGGGGTTAAAGCATGAAATTGCCGATTTGTATAAACAATTTCGTGAAAAGTGATATTTCCATACTAACATTTTTTTATTTTTCTTGGCAACGCCTGAACCGATTATAATGCACAATGCAAACTATAGTTAGAGTGAAAAAAGCTGCGCTGCACTGCGTATCTTAAATTCTCAAAACACAGTCTATGAGAAAAGTATAGAATAGAATACCTACCCCACTATACCTACTTAAAGTAGTAAAACAGACAGCACATTGAAACAGGTGTTTTGACACACTACCCTATGAGGTAATATACAACTATCAGTATGGTTTTTAAACTCTCAAAGGTACGTCATTTAACAATTAATCCAATAAAAACGGAATGAGCAAAAAATATAACTATACGTCAAAGTTACAAACAGAACAAAATGTGAGAAAAAAACGGCCATTTCATAGTTAAAGACCTGTTATTATTTGTCTATAGAATACTGACTGTGCCATTTTTCAAAGGGAACGGTAGGAATCGAGTTCTATGGTACCTTCGCCACTGGTAGGTAAGCAGTTTAATTCGATGCCTAAAAATATGACAACTTTTGCGTAAAGTTACTTAGTTTGATGTACAGAATGCTTGGTTGACGGCTATGTGAAGGGTCTGTTTACACCCTGTATATTGTGTGGGGAGGCTCAGAATGATGTACTGAATACGTGGTAACCGTTTTCGCGTCGGTGTCCCTTACACCCTGTATTTTTTTTTAAGTTTAAAAATAGAATTTTAAGAAACTAATTTGTTTTTTTTTTAATTCAATGGCTAGTTTAATTCGATTTATTTTCAAATTTAGGACTGATGACGTCATCGCTGAAAAAGATTCCTTTGCTCATTCAACGGTTTAATACGTGAGTGACAATCTAATAACAGTTTGTATTTGAATGGCGTTCACATGAAGCTAAGGCCCGTGGGCCGTGGCTAAATAATAACAGCCGTTCGGGTCGATCTTTAAGTTAAGCCGTGCTTGCCTAGGTTGGTCTGTGAATGGGTGACCGCCCATTACCTACCGAGTTTCCTCCGTGCCTCGGAAAGCACGTTAAGCCGTTGGTCCTGGCTGTCATTTGTAGATCTTTGACAGTCGTTAGGTAGTCAGTGACCCAAAAAGTCTGACAACCAGTCTTACCAAGGGGTATCTTATTACCCAGTACTAACTGGGTTGTGGTCAGATAGGCAGTCGCTCCATGTAAAATACTGGTATTCAGCTGCATCCGGTTAGACTGGAAGCCGACCCTAACATAGTTGGGAAAAGGCTAGGCAGATGATGATGATGATGACATGAAGCTGTCTATCTAGAAATTTGCAAATTTGTTCGAAAATACCCACACTTTAACACTACACGAGAAAATATACAGTCAAGATACACATTACGCCATAAAAATAGACTAAACATACCAAGCTCTAAGCTAAAAATGCACTCAACAAGTGCCCTAGTCATGTTAATGAAGGTTTAATAATAAATTACCAGAAATGATTAAAAATGTACAAAAATTTAATCCATTCATAAATAAATTACAACAATTTTTAAAATATAAATGCTATTATACTCTTAATGAATATCTAAGTGACAAATTTTAAATTAATAATTATGATTCAGTATTGTTACTTTTGTATACCAACTAATTAATAGTAAAATTAAAGCCCTCTTCCTCTCTCCTACCTTGCTGTGCCCTTACAGGGTCCATATTTATGTACCTAGCTTTAAGCCTTTTGTAACATCTTTTTTACAATATGGAATGCAAAATAAATGAATATGAATATGAAAGCTAAGGGCTCGTTCAGACGCGCGAGAACCGCGCGGTTGCAAATCGTGTGGTTCGGAACCGCAAAAAACGTATTTCCCGATATTCCTCCTTGAGATGACGTCATTGAAGGTCAAACAACGGTTAACCACATTTCATCAAAAACATAAATGAATAGGGAGTATTTTTTCATTTTAATGAGAAATAAATAATTAGAGATCTTTTTCCTCGAAATGGTTTTGTTTTAACACAATTTTTGAAAAATGTACAATCCCTATATTTAATTCGTCAAAATATAACAGCAACAAGCGACAGATGCGCAGTTAATAGCGGTATAGATGTCGCTAATCTAGGGGCGTGACACATGCGCGGGCGCAGGGGAGTGAGCACAATAACATAACAGTGACATATTATACGGCATTATGCCTTTAATCGGGAGTTTAACACGTCAGGAATTAATGGGAGTTGTCAGCTGCTTGTTTTGAAGTCAAAAACTCTGCTAGTGACTGTGGACTCCTACGACGAGCAAACCTTAGCCTTTTCTCGACTGTGTTGATGTCGACTTACAGTCTAAGTGAATAAATCGCTTTCTGTCAGGCGTGATCGAGGTCAAGAGCAGGCCCATTATGAAATTAAAAAAAAAAAATTAAAAAATCTATACCAGTCACTTACGAGAACACAGATCACTAACAAGTTAAGAGAACATAATTTATTCGACGAAGGGTGCTAAGCCTGGTCGCGGGACTCATAGAATTACCGTGACCCTGGAACATAAAGGGCTATTGAAGGACACCGTGGATTTTAGTCAGTACAAGTCTGACAGTCCCTCCCGCTCTGCCCTGGGTGGGAGGACTCATTTGATGATTTTACCAAGTTAAAAAAAAAAAAAAAAAGGGTGCTAAGCCTGATTATTGTTAACAGTCTATTATAGTAGAAGCTCCATGTTCATCACATCAGACCATGTCTAACCATTTTAGGACTTAACAACTCCATACATCGGACTTCAAGTTTCCGCTCTCTTCAGTTTCCTAACAATCATTAATACTTACGACATTACAGAACTGCGCAGATGCGTCTCGCGCCCCAATATACGCCAACCACGCCCCCATGTCTGTTTGATAAAATATCGTATTTATAAATAGATAACTATTATAAGCAATTGTTGCTTTAATGTATTCGACTCACAGATCTTTTGGAAACAAGACGATGGGTTTCGTGCTATGAAAACACACTGGGTGCTATACACTGTTTCTAGCAAACTAACAAATTACTTGAGATTACAACTTAACACAATAACACGGGGCACAATGAATCGGCTACAGTTCCAGGACACCTCAACTCCGCTGCGGTCAGACATTGACTGTCGTCCTCGCCTCGAGCTGTAAACATCAGGGCTCTGTAAACAGGTCGCGTGATGGCACCACCATGTTATATTTTATCCCAACAATATTTAAAAAAGGTTACAAGTTGGACACCGAGCGACACTAAGTAACTATCGCAATTATTTAGGTACCTACTGCCAAATTATTACTATCAATGAGCTCAAGACGACGTTGGAGGCGCGCGCGGCGGCGCCGTGTGGTGACCACGTTTTTGTGCGGACAATCAGGTAACAGTACAAGCCTATAACTTTGTGATAATATACAGGCTGTAAACAGACCCTTCACATAGCCGTCAACCAAGCATTCTGTACATCAAACTAAGTAACTTTTTAACGTTTTAAGGTAGGACTCGATGGAAAGCACTCAAAGCATTGTGCTGATGACTAGAAGGTTCCCAGGTATGGTCTAGAACAAAAAAAATTATCGCAAAGACGGAGAGAACAAGTGCCTTACGTTTACGTTAAGGGTCTATTTACACCCTTTATATTATTATTAATTATAACCTACATATAAAATCTCCCATCCCTCATACGAATGCTCTATACAAAATGTCAGTTGACTGTCACGCCCTTTTAAATTGACAGAATGGCTAACTATTTAGGGGCGTTGCTACTTTAATTCATCTTTTGTGAACTTATTAATTGTTAGTATTTATTAGGGTGGCGGAAATAAAAATGGTAGTTTTTTTAAATTATAACATTTGACTATAATAATAATGATTCTCAAATATAAGCAAAACAAGTATCTTGACTTGGCTTGCGAGGTTGTCGACATGTGGGATGTGGACTCAGCGATCCTTGTGCCGATAGTTGTATCAGCCCATGGCTTAATTGCCAAGAGCCTTGGCCAATAACTGAGGAGGCTCTCGTTAGACAGCTGGATCAAGAGCCTGATTCAGAAGGCAGTACTCCTCGTTACGGATCGCATTGTGAGTAGGTTCCTGTCTCTGGAGCCCTAACCACTGGTACCTTGGACGCTGCTCCCGATACCGGCGGACCACTATTTTTTATATTTTTTAATTGTTTTTTATGTTTTTTATTAAGAAATATTTAAATATGTAAATAATATAAGAGAATGAATAAAGGAAATGATTCTCAAAGATAAGCAAATCAAGTCAACAGCAGCTGGATCAAGGGCTTGATTCAGAAAGCGGTACTCCTGGACACGGTTCGTATTGTTAGGAGGTTCCTCTCTCTGGAGCCCTGACCGCCGGTAGCTTGGACCCTGTTCCCGATACCGGTGGGCTACTATTTTTATATTTTTTAATGTTTTTTAAACAAGTATTTAAAAAAACTTGTGAAAAAGTTGGAACTTTGACAACCAATATCTCCGTAACAAGAAGGTTCCCAGGTATGGTGTAGAACAAAAACATGATCGCAAAGACGGGTAGAACAAGTGCCTTTCGTATATGTTAAGGGTCTATTTATTTTACATTATTCTTTTACATTATTATTTTGCATTATTCTTGACTTTATGATCATAATTTAGACTCAAATCTCTATGTTATTACTGTTAATGACAGTGATAATAAGCTCATAAGATCGCTATTAATAAATATAATTAAATGCACGTGTGTTATTTTTAAGTGATTTCGACACAATGTAAAAATTGTTATGAAATAAATGAAATGAAAATGAAAAATGAAACACCCTTTATTGTCGTGAGAATCATTATATTTTTCTTTATTTATTTATATACAAATCAATTACATTTTTAAATAGTCCATAACGCTCGCTCTAAGTGCACGAAACACCCTCCTTGTAGAACGCTGATTTTCGTAATACAGCTGAATAATGTATAGACGCTGAGCCGGGGTTGAAAGACTTAGTTCCATGATGAAATGTCAAACTATACTGAACCAAAATACCATGATACGTTAACACGATTCACGCTTCCTCTGTCAAAAAAACAATATCGTCGGTGGGCTTGCCAAAACTGAATGTGTTTATACAACAAAAATAATATTTTAGCTTTCATACACGAATGTAATAAGTTTTTTTCTTAATTTTAGACTGAAATAGATATTTGTTGCCATAATTTGTTCTTTTTTTATTTTTTCAGAAGAACCACCACATTACGAAAAAAATAGTTTTTAGGTTGTCCTGAAAAGTTCTTAAAATGCACATATTCGGTTTGGCAAGCGTACCGTCGATATTCAAAAAAAGTACCACAAAAAAAAAAAGAAAAAAAAAATGAAATAAAGTAAATGAATTATTTACGTTTATATACGTATAACGATGATCAATCGATGTTGATCCCTTACAGAACGTTGTTTAGTCTGATGGCCTGAATCGCTCCCTTAAAATTATAACTTCACATTTCTGAAACACGCTGTATAATCCTGTAAGTACTTACAATCGTGCTACCAACATAACAAAACGATCAACCTCATTCCCCACAGCTCAACTGAGCTCAACATAGCTGGCTATAGCTCAACATAACCCACCCCATGCCATGACGGTATCCACGCGACGTTTAAATCAATTTCCATGTCTTATTTGTTATGCAGATACCCGTTTGTATAAACGATACCCCCCTTCAGTAGTGCGGGGATAAGTTATCGATAGTTTTGTCACTTGATATTTTATTTTATCAGACAACAAGATATTAAAGCTCGACATAGCGAGACAAGGTTTTCGGCTCGACATAACGGGACTCGACATAAAGGGAATAAATCATTATTACGAGCATTCTTAAAATGATAGATATTTGTAAACAATTTAATTAGCCTGTTAAGAGGGAACAGGGCCTGCGAGGAATATGAAAAATATGTATTATAGGTATTTGAAGAAACTTTTGCCATCGCGCTGCGTCAAGACCCGTAGAGTGCGATAAGGACAACTGCAGATCAGACCGATTATATCACAACTAATTTGGACGAGATCGACGTTTCGTATTCCCCTTTTTTTCTTCTAAAACTGAGCCGATTCAATCAATTTCCTCGCGAAGGTATCAATTTAAATGGAATATTCCGGAGGTCGATCACGGACTGGTTCAATTAGTATCGTAATATCTACGTGGATTATGGTTATTTTAAAGCAAATAACCTGTGGGATATTGTCAGGGTTTTGTGGACGCTTAATGTGCCTTAGATCGGGCAAGGCAGAGGATTCATAAAAGTGGTCGGTCACCAATTTCTTTAAACTTTTCGAATTTGTCTGGTAGTCCATAAGTCACGGCCGTAAAAATGGGGCGTTTTTTGTCATTTTCGGAGGGTCATTTTTTCTTTACTTATTAGTTGCTAAAAAAAAGAAATTACAGGGTTGTGTCTAAGTCTACAGTAGACCTCCAGCCCTAGAGGTAAGAAAAAAAAATCGGGAAGAAAAAATGGGAATACATTTGTATGGACAATCGTAGTTCTGGCTGTATCATCATCATCATCATTTCAGCCGATAGACGTCCACTGCTGGACACAGGCCTTCCCCAGGTGTCGCCACATTGACCGGTCCCGTGCGACTCGCATCCAGCGGATCCCTGCAACCTTCACCAGGTCATCGGTCCACCTGATGGGAGGCCTTCCAAAGCAACGTTTTCCGGGCTGTATGTCAACTCTATAACATTAACTAAATTTAAGTGAGCGCTGAACTTTACAGAGAGCTCTTCAGTTTACTGTAAAATGTCAAGTAAATACAACAAAATAATGCTGCATCGACTATCGATAACGGTATCGCCAAAACAACACAGGAACATTCACATCACTAGCCCGGGAAGCGAGCAGGCGATGCATAAAATTCATACTCGTGTTATGCGCGACAGCCACCGCGCGCCGACAAGATCTGAAAAATGACTGATAACTTGACAACTTACTACGAGAAAAATATTATTATGAATAACTTTGTAGCTTTGTAACGAATCAACTCAAAAACTACTGAACCGATTTCAAAAATTCTTTCACCTTTAAAATTCTAAATTTTAAAATTATAAACAGACACTTCAGTCTTATTTATTTGTATGGTATAGTTGGTAGGATCTACGTTAAGTAGGAAAATTCAGAATATTATCTTTAAAAACAGGAAATATAATTTAATTCTGGAAAATTAAGCACCGTGATAAAAATGTCTAAGTCACGCACTGCTTTTCGGTTTAGAAATCGTGCATTCAAAGAAAAAATAAAATCACGGGATACCTCACTATACCCCCGTCCCCCTAGTGATATTTCGTGATTTTTTCCGAAAACCCTTCCCCACTTTCGAGCCTCACGTGATTAATGGACGACTACTTACTACTAACTCCTGTCACCGGTACTTTATATTTTGTTATATTATTATAAGCTCATCTATTCTCACGATTTCGGAAACATGCATAATTTTCAAATACCTTTGGCGCCATCTACTAACCTTTATGAATACTAAACTGTCCGAACCATAGACCAAATAAATCATAACACTTTTTTTCTGACATTGGTACAGTACATAATCTGTATTGTTTGATTTTTTTCGGCGGCAAAGGCGCCAACTTCTTTTTTTAAATAAAATGAATATTAAAAAGTTATTGTAACATTTTTTTGTCAAATCCGGCGGGATTAAAGAAGGATCTCTTAGAAATTGTGATAAAAAACAATGGCGCCGATAGAGTACGTGTTTGGAATGGAAATTGAATTAGGATTATTGAATATGAAATGCGGAATGATCATTGTGTTGTTATAATAGCAGTCAGTCATCTGCATTTTTTTGTTGGCACGTTAAGTATTGATGGTGTTTACTGAATAAATGTGAAGTTTACTGAACAAACTATAAAGGGTGTGTAAAAAGACCTTTAACGAAGCCGAAAGGCACTTGTTGTCCCTGTCATTGGGATAATTTTCTTTTTGAACAATTTATTAATGTTAAAACTTTACCTACTTACGTAAATACCTCCATGACCCGTTTACTATTCAATGCATGTTTGTTGTTTATTGTCATTTATTGGCATTAACTTATACTGAAAACCGTGATTTTTACTATAAAAAAAGTTCGTTTCCCAAGCATAATTTTTGCATAGAGTTACTTAGTTTGATGTACAGAATGCTTGGTTGACGGTTATGTGAAGGGTCTGTTTACACCCTATATAGGTATTAAGCAATTTATTAAAATGTTATTCTTGCATTTATTATACCTTTGTGAAGAGAGAAACTAAAGAAATTGTGAAGAATCCGCCTAAAACGTCCAACCGTTTCAACTGACGTATAAAGGGTGTAAATAGACCCTTAACGGAGCCGAAAGGCACTTGTTCCACCAGGCGGCGGCTGACCTGGCGACGCAAGCGGTTGCGACAGTCGTTGGAAGGATCCGGCAGTTGGGACTCGAAGTGGCGCTGCACAAAACAGAGGCCATGTGTTTTCATGGCCGTCTGAACGCGCCACGGTCTGAGTCCCACATAACGGTGGGAGGGGTTCGCATCAGCGTCGGGAGAACGATGAAGTACCTGGGACTCGTCCTCGACAGCTGGTGGAACTTCAAGGAGCATTTCCTGCGCTTGGCCCCAAAGCTGAACCGGGCAGCAGCCGCCCTCAGGCGACTCCTGCCCAATCTCAGCGGGCCAAACGCCTCCTGCCGGAGGCTGTACGCCGGTGTCGTGCGGTCCATGGCCCTCTACGGGGCCCCCGTGTGGGCCCTGAGCATTCGGACGCGACCACTGAAGCTGGTCGCATGCCAGAGGGTCATGGCTATCCGGATGATCCGAGGATACCGTACGATCGCCGGCGAATCGGCCAACCTCCTTGCCGGATTGCTGCCCTGGGATCTGGAGGCGACTGCCCTCCAGCGCGTCTATGAGTGGCGCGTGGAGGCGCAGCGCCGGGGCGAATCCCTGCTACCTCGACAAGTCGAGGCGCGGCGGGAAGAGCTCCGGCGCGATCTCAGGGCAGTATGGAGGGTACGACTGTCGCAACCGAGGTCCGGGCACGCCGCAATAGCGGCGGTAAGACCCCTCTTTGAGGAGTGGCTGGATAGGCGTCACGGCGTCCTGACCTACCGCGTGACGCAGGTCCTCACCGGACACGGAAGTTTCGGGAGGTACCTGTGTCATATGGGGAAGGAGGAGACGCCTGGGTGTCACCACTGCGAGGACCGCCCGGAGGACACGGTGGAGCATACGGTGCAGGACTGCCCCGCTTGGGCATAGCACCGCCGTGTCCTCACGGCGGCGATAGGCGGAGACCTCTCGCGCCCGGCATTGGTCGAGGCCATGCTGCGGGGCGAGACGGAGTGGGAAGCGGTCGCCTCCTTCTGCGAAGCAGTCATGCTCGCGAAGGAGGAGGCGGGCCGCGTGAGGGAGAGGACAGCGTCCTCCCTCCACACCAGCCGCAGTGGTAGACGCCCACGGCGCCGGACGTCGGCAGACGATCTCCGGCCACCGTAGGCGCGGGCATGCGGGCGGCGAGTAATGGGCGACTCGCTGCCCGACCATGGACCATGCCCGGGTCGACGGCGCGTTGTGTTCCACGCGAGCCTCAAAGAGTGTCAGCATAATGACGGGGCCCCACTCTAGAGGGCCAAAGCCTGCCGGGGTCGCGGGACTCATAGAATTACCGTGACCCTGGAACATAAAGGGCTACCGAAGGACACCGTGGATTTTAGTCAGTTCAAGTCTGACAGTCCCTCCCGCTCTGCCCTGGGTGGGAGGAGTCATTTGATGATTTTACCACGTTAAAAAAAAAAAAAAACAAAAGGCACTTGTTCTCCGCGTCTTTGCGATCAATTTCTGTTCTGGACCATACCTGGGACCTTCTAGTTACGGAGATATTTTGGGTCAAAGTTCCAACTTTTTCACAAGTTTTTTTTTAAACAGATGTTTTTAATGTAAGATTTTTACTTTACACACCTCCACGAACCCCGTACTATTCAATCCATCCATCAGCACAATGCTTTGAGTGCTTTCCATCGAGTCCTACCGGTAAACGTGATTTTTCATCCCAAAAAAAAAAGTTGATTCCCAGCAATAATTTTTGCGTAAAGTTACTAAGTTTGATGTACAGAATGCTTGGTTGACGGCTATGTGAAGGGTCTGTTTACACCCTGTATTCACCAGTGTGCGCAGACACATGTGCATTCTCGCTTCCCTTAGTTTCATAGTCCGATGGGACGGTGATCCGACACGACTGGAGAGAGTCTTTGCCCGACCCGGGAATTGGAGCCAGGACAATAGGTGTGATGGAATGTTGAAGTGAGCTCAACTTACCTTTTGAAAGGTAATTCAGTAGCATCCCAAAATTAAGTATTTCTAACACAACCTCCAATTGACTTAAAATTCAAACAATTACAGTTTGAAATAATCAAAAGCGGCCATCTTGTCACGCGTAATAAACTAATCAAATTCATTAGAAATTCTGTGTTGCAACGAACCTTCTTTGAGGCGCCGCTATAGACAATGCGGTGTTGTCTATGCCCCTATTTCTTTTTAATTTCTTTACAGCGCCGCCGATCATGCGTTCGGTGAATATTGTGAATAATCGACTAGTGTGCGTGAGGTACATTTTGATGGATTCGGCTTAGAAGCAGGAAAATCGGCCATGTTGAATTTTTCGATTATCTATTAATGTTTCCCGGTTTCTTCGGCTTTGGTCTAAGCAAAGTTTAGTGTACATTGGCTGGCATTGACTTATATGTAATCGTTTAAGTTAAAACTGACAAAAAATCTCCTAATAAATCTTGATTTGTCTTTATAGAACTTCCTAACTGAATATTATAAAGGTACAGTTGCTTAATGATGTGAAACATTTCACGACAAGACACTTAAGCGAAGAGTGGTTATTTTAGCATAACCACAAAGTCAACTTTGATCAGTATACCCTTGAACAGAATCCCCAGCCTCATAGTCTTTACCCAGCAGAAGTGGACTACCTGGTCATCATTACTTTAAGTCTAAATCATCATCTGCCAAGTCTTCCCAACTATATTGAGGTTGGCTTCCAGTCTAACCACATGCAGATGAGTACCAGTATTTTACATGAAGCGCCTGTCTATCTGGCCTCCACAACCAAGTAAGGTTAATACTATAATCTTTGGTAAGACGATTTGAAATTTTTATCAAGGGGATGAAACTAGCGCCACCAGAACGCTTAGATCAGACATTCAACTCGCTAGCCTCTAAGACCGTCATCTATAAACGTTACCTAGTACGTACTTTGACTAAGTGGCCTATCACAATGCGGTAAGTCATCATCTTCCTGCCCTTGTCCCATGTCACTTGGGGTCGACGCAACATTTTTATTCCATTCTCCTCTGTCAACCGTCACGCTATCATTTACTTCTTTATCTTTCATATCATTCCTCACACAATCCATCCATCGTTTCTTTGGTCTTCCCTCTCCATCCATCAACGTTTATATTCATCATTCTTTTAGTCACATGCGATTCGTCCCTCCTCATCACATGTCCATACCAAGACAGTCGATTCCCTTTCAGATTTTCTGTAACTGGCGCAACTTTTAAACTTCCTCTAATATACTAGTTCCTTACCTTATCCATTCTTGTCACACCACACATCCACCTCAACATTCTTATCTCCGCTACATGCAATCGGTTTTCCGCCATCTTCTTCACAGTCCAGCATTCCATACAGTACGACAGGTCTAATCATAGACTTGTATATTTTCCTCTTTATCTTAAGGGGCATCCGTGGGTCGCAAGTTGTCCAGTGACCTGTCGCCATTTCATCCATCCTGAGTTGATCAAACTACAAGTACAAAGGCAAAATAAGGTAGATACGGGAGAACGTCTTTAAGTTAAAGTTTAGAGAGGACCCAGATCAGCGGGAGTCACGAGGCCTTCGTAGTAAGAAAAAAGGTGGAAGCGCCAGATTAGCCCGCGAAATTTAAATGTTCTTACGTTTTTTTAAACGACTTCCAAAACGAGGAGGTTATCAATTGGACTGATTTTTTTTCTTTTTTGCTTGTTTTTTTAGCGATTTCTACGCCAATTTTGAACCGATTTTGATGATTCTTCTTTTGTTTGGACGAATATTATGTTATATTGTCGTGATTGCTGTAATCGCTTGCACAACCAGATTTGTTTGTTTTTTTTTGACAATGTAAAATAAATGCATAGCAAATGTTAATTGTTAAGGATATTACAACTAAAAATGGAAAAATGAAAAAAACTTTTTTACAAAAAAATAAAACCGACTTCAAAAACACAAAAAAGTGAAAATTAACTTTAGTTTTAGAAGTCGGTTTTATTTTTTGTAAAAAAGTTTTTACAATTTCCAGGGCTGTGTCAGGTTGTTTGTATGTTCATTTTATCTGCCAAGCTTCATTTCATTTTCGCATGTGAAATTGGCAGAAGATACTCGTCACTTTTACTTGCCAATTGACGCTAATCGGCGAGTAACTAATCAACACTTTACTTAGAGATGGTGAAAGCGTCCCTCAGAGCTTTTCTACGTGCTGCGGGACTGTTCGAAAGAGATACCGTGGCCCTGGAACACAAAGGGCAAAGAAGGAACATGGATGGGTTTTAGTCAGTACAAGTCTGACACTCCCTTCCGCTCCGCCCAGAGTGGGAGGGGGGATCATTTGATGAATTCCCATCCGAAAAAAAAATTAAAAAAAGAGCTTTACTACGTTACTGTTTGTGAGAATATTTAATTTTGTTACCTTATCAATAGACTAGGAGCTCGTGGCTAAATAATAACAGCCGCTCAGATCGATCTTTAGGTTAAGCCGTGCTTGCCTAGGTTGGTCTGTGGATGGGTGACCGCCCATTACATACCGAGTTTCCTCCGTGCCTCGGAAAGCACGTTAAGCCGTTGGTCCCGGCTGTCATTTGTAGATCTTTGACAGTCGTAACTCGTAGTCAGTGGCCCAAAAAAGTCTGACAACCAGTCTTACCAAGGGGTATCGTATTACCTAGTACTAACTGGGTTGTGGAGGTCAGATAGGCAGTCGCTCCATGTAAAATACTGGTATTCAGCTGCATCCGGTTAGACTGGAAGCCGACCCCCATATAGTTGGGAAAAGGCTAGGCAGATGATACCTAATGAATAGACTAAAGTGTTATAGTGACTAATACCTATTAACTCCCGCCTTTTTCCTGTAGGGTAGACAAAAATGACAGAACGTCACCTACTTTGTATTCTGTTTGCTTTGTTCACGTTTTTACATCTGCGGGGTTACCATAACTTCTTAAAGCATGAGTAATTCCAGTGTGGGAAAGAGACAGAGCTATACAGGTCGTCTAACGCCATCTCGAGCGATTACTACGCACCTGACATTTCTAATAAACATTACCAATCCAATAATCTAGGATTTAAAATGCCTTTTTACGAGAATAGCTACAGTTTTCTTTTCCTAAAAGTGCGCCGTTTTCTAAAGAAACCATATTAAAAAAAAAAAAAAAATGCGCTTTTATTGACAGCTACGCAAGCTACAAGATAGCGCATTTAAAATGGCCGCCGCGCGCGTATTTATGTTATGGTAATTGATTAATTGGAATCGAGCGGTCGTCGGCGCGACAAAGTGCAGTTCTGTGCCGATCATATAAAAGGTACCTCGATTTAATTTAATTTTCACATCACTCCACGGTAGAACGTTCATGGAACTGCCTTGTGAAGACATTTTTGTTCGGTTTCCCGCCGTATTGGCTGTCAAAATGTTGGTGAGATTTAAATCTACTGATTTTTTCCAACGATATAAGTTTGACAGCTGAGTTATTGGCGAAAATAATATGTACGTGTTTTGTTTGATGTTAGATTGCGATTAGCAAGAATAAAGCGGTTTGGTTTTACGCACGAATTTGCACAGGCAACGAAAGCAATTTTTTTTTTTTTTTTTTGGTGTATCTATGTGTCTCAGTTTAGACTTATCAACCAATACTGTTCCCTCTGCTGGGACACAGGCCTCTTTTCTCTGTTAGAAGGAGTAGGCCGCCAGCCGTTATCCAACCCACAGGCCCAGCTGAGTTTGGTGGATGTCACATTTGGTTCCAGGAGACGCGGGTATCGTCACGATATTTTCCTTCACCATTTTGAAAGCAGTGGTATCCCAATAGAAACGGCCACGACTTATCAATTCTAGGTATTGTGTGTAAAGGCCTATTCAAAATTAAGCGGTATTCGCCGCCGCTGTGGGTAGAGGTACCGCGCTGGTTTTGCTCTCAACTTGATACTAAATACCTGAGCGAAACCCGCGCGGTATGTACCCTCTACCCACAGCAGCAGCGAATAGCTCTTAGGTTTGATTAGGCCTTTAAATATTTAATCACGACTGCTCTAAAAGCGGTCTCAGAAGCTAGTACGTAATTAACAATCTCCGAAAGATGAGCTGTGCGGGTTCGTCATAAAAAATCAAGAATTCTAATACGGTTCGCTCGTTTGTTTCAACGCTCATTTAGCATTCATGTGGAAGCTAAACGCCAATTTAATACAGAAACAATAAAATTCTAAAATCAAACTTCAAAACACATCAAAATGACGTCACAAAAAATGACAAGCATTACCAACCTGACAGGCGCGTACAAATCAATTAGAGGCGCGTTCATTTCAAGTGCATTACGAATGCAACGCGGCGTACGTTGACTCCTTTATGCCGCCGACGGGACGCGCGACGCATAATACTAACGCACATTGAAGGGGCCGCAATTAAAAGTTGTAGGTTAAGGTTGGTTTCACTAGTGATAAAATAAAAAATAATTATGAGAAAGTTGAGACATAACGGCACGAAAAAATGCACTGATATGGATAAAAGACTGATAGGAATACACCAAACAACAGGTGTGAAAAAGAAGTAGACATTTCACGTTATAATTATGGTGACACAAGGGCGGGCTTATTCTTAAAAGCATTTTTAGGGTTCCGTAGCCAAATTACTAGAACGGAACTCTTATAAATTCACCCAGAATGTCCTTACGTCACACCCATTTTACCCCGAGACTGTGATGATTATAATTCTGTAACTACATATGCGTTACGGTCGCGAATCGTAGCTTTCAACATACAACCTGACACTGACCTGTAAATTGCAAAAAACGTAAGAAAATTTTAATTTCGCCTACCCTGGAGCTTCACCTTAAGGGAGACTGAGCTTATGGTATTAGAATATTGATTAAGTAACTATTATGCGTGTGGTCAATTGCAATTCATATGAATGCAACATTTTAATAGTCGAAGTGTCTCTTGAAGTTGCTTATCTTATTCTTATATATCTATATGTATATATAAAATGGTAAACTAACTGACTGACTGACTGGGTGATATATCAACACACAGCCCAAACTGCTGGTCCTAGAGACATGAAACTTGGAGGGTGTGTTCTTTGTGAAGAGTAAGTATCCACTAAGAAAGGAATTTTGGGAATTCCACCCCTAAAGGGGTAAAATAGGGGATGGAAGTTTATATGAAAGTCCGTCAGTTTTGTAGTTAGGATCTTCAAATATTGTGTTTAGGCTGACGGTTGAAATTTAATTTATTTGTGTCTCAGCGTTTTTGTTAATCCTACCCCCGAAGGGTTAAAAAGGGGGATGAAGGTAAGCAACTATTTTTCGGGTGGGATATTTTCCGACAACCACGCGCGCGCCATTCGTGCAGGCGCGCGAGGGCTATCGCCTCCAGTTCTCATGGCGGCAATCCGGCAAGGAGGCTCACCGCCTCGCCGGAGATCGTGCGGTATCCCCAGACTAGCCTTATGGCTACCACCTTTTGGGGCGCGTTCAGGTTCGCGGCTTGCCGCCTCAAAGAACGCGCCCACACCGGGGCCTCGCAAAGGGCCATGGACCGCACGACCCCTGCATAGAGCCTCCGGCAGGAGGCGTTTGGACCCCTCAGGTTGGGCAAGAGCCGCTTGAAGGCAGCCCCTGTCCGTTCCAGTTTGGGAGCCAATGGAAGTTCCACCGGCTGTCGAGGACGAGTCCTAGGTACTTACTTCAACGCCAACCCGACGCCGATGGAAACCCCTCCTGCCGTCAGTAGGGATTCCGACGGTGGCTCATTCCGAGGCCCATGAAAACATATGGCTTCGGACTTGTGCAATGCCACCTCGAGACCGAATCGTGCAACCTGATGTAGTATTTTCGAGAGGGAGACCAGCTATCCCAAGGCGAGATCGGGTTCCTGGTATACAAATCCCTTTGTGACAACGTGATAGAAGTGTCTAGTACACAGAGCATCAATATAATACTGGGTCTAGTATCTCGAACACGGTAGCATACGTCATACTGTTGAATTGCCCCACATTATTTGTCGGTATCTTATTTACTCAAAATATCCACTAGTAAAAAAAGGAATGGATTCATTAGTTCGCTAAGATGAAGCTTCTTGAACTTAGCGTGGATCGACCTGGGAACTAGTATTACGTTGGAATAAGTATTTTAGAATTTCGTACCTAACTGTCAAATTCACTCGTAACCAGTCATCAAACGTCAAAGTATCACATACCACAGATTGTACAATATTTTGGTGTGGTTCACACACGTAAATTGATTTTGTTTGCTGGACCAACCTGCGTTCCTTCACGACATGTGTACGGACAGCACGTAAAGATGTCAATTTATTGATTATATTTTTATAGCTGACTTAGGTATTCGAAACCATTAAAAGATTTTTTTAATATGGACGATAAATAACTTGTAATAGGTACCACATAAATTATACATATTGCAAATACCATCACAAAATACATAAAGAGCAATACTGCTTTAATTCCAAAACAAACCCTTGCATAAAGAACACTCTTGTGTGATGTCACGGTGTTTGTGGTCGCACTCATCCGAAACGGCTCGAACGATTTTGATGAAATTTTTTATGCATATTTGGTTCCTGTTAATTCGGAATCATGAAAATTATCGAAGTCTTTCTGGTTCTATTATATTAAACTAGCTTTTACCCGCGGCCTCGCTCAATTTGACAATGCAACACTTAACACACTACTAAACTTTCTATAATAATATAATTCAATCATGATGCGAAAAACACGTGGCGCCATCTATTATCATAAGAACGTTCTTGTTGTTTTCCTCGGGAACAGTGCTTATTTTCGGGATGAAAGATACCCTATGTCCGTTTCTGTACACCTGACAACGTATATGCAAAATTTCAGGACGATCAGTTTAGTGGTGTAGGGTTTTATTACAGTATGTTTCAGTACCGTTGGTTTTTGCACATTCTCGCTTTTGTTTCCATCGTTTTTGCCATTGCATGGCTGATTTAGATTGAGCTTTCAGAGTTGAAAGATAATATTTTTTTTTATTTTTTTTTTATTTTTTTTTAAGCACATTGACCGTAGGGACCTAGGATAAATCATTAGTTACATCTATATTTTGCTTTCGTTCGTAAAATTTGACAATAAAAAAAGAATACGTTATGCGTATGCGTATTAAATGCTATATAATTTTTATATTGCATTTAATAACATCAATTACTTTGCTAACGCTACGCTAGAGTAGCGTCCGGTAGTCGGGCCGCCAACAAATGTATTTATTATGCTAATCACCGAACATTGTGCCTCCGAACGGATATATCGATGGATTTATAACGAATTATTGATTATTAATGTGCCATCATTATTTGTTATGCGTTTGATCGCTGTTAATATGATATATTCAACTGCTTCTTCTTCGAAGTGTCGATGATTCTTATGAGCTCCGACCGTAATCAGTGGGCCATATAAAAGCTGCGTTGAATGGTACCAGGAAAGCAGCGGTGCGAGAGGAGTAGCGATGAATGTGAGGCGTGACACCACCCCTGATGTAACGACTTCGACCACTGTGTCAAGGGTGTAGCGACTAAGAGTCAGTGTAAACAGAACGGAAAAATCTTCGCGCGTCTCGACCTCCTCCGGTTGCAATTCACACCAAGAGCAGAAACGCTTCGAGGCGGTGCGTTGCGACATTGAGAGAAAGCTCGAGACCGCACGAGGACGCGCGCGTCGACGCGAGCTTACACGAAAACCTGTTATATAGTAGTACTAGTATGACCGAACACGACAGAGCTTGCTCGTGCGGTCTTGGGTAACCTAGAGGACTTGCGAGCATGCGCGAGGGGGCGTGTGACCGTGTCGCGAGCATCCGCGAGGCGACACTTGATTACCGCGTCGATATTCATACAATTTTCACTTTAAACAATGGTAATACGGTCCTATTTTCAATGCAGCCAGTAAATGCGAGGATTTTTCCGTTCTGTCCGAACTGATCCTAAGAAGAAGAATCAATGGCTTCGGACAGATCCCTTACAGTGCAGTAGAAGTAGCGCAAAGAGCAGGACAGTAGATGAGGTATACTTTGGGAGGCTCCGCAACTACACTTTGATTCCTCGGAATACACGGAAAGGGGTGTTCCTCTTTAGTTCAGCTCTGCGGGTATATCGGCGCAGTTACCAGAAATGATCACCGTAGCTATTAATGGTTCAGCAGCTTCAATTTCATCAAGATTCTACCGGAATACAGCAATTTGTCGTGGATATGGTGCGTGTTTTTTTTGGCGTTTCAGTATTCTCGCCTTCTCCTTCTCAAACCATTTCATGTCTCACCCAAGCCTTCCATCGTTTCTTTAGTCTTGCCCTATTGTGATATTCATACCCAAAGGTATCCTCACGCTATTCATTCCAACGCAGAACTACCCACTGCTCTCCTGAAACCTCTCCTTTCTACCGCCACACGTCCCGCATCCGGATGACCCTCATCGAGGTGTTTTCCGTTACTTTGACAATATCGTCAACCCATCGCGCCTGACGATCCTGGTTTCTATGACCTCACCATGGCCACCACTCGGTCAATGCTTTACTCCATCATGTCCTGCCCAACTCCACTTTTTTTTTTTTTTAACGTGGTAAAATCATCAAATGAGTCCTCCCACCCAGGACAGAGCGGGAGGGACTGTCAGACTTGTACAGACTAAAATCCACGGTGTCCTTCAATAGCCCTTTATGTTCCAGGGTCACGGTAATTCTATGAGTCCCGCGACCCCGGCAGGCTTTGGCCCTCTAGAGGGGGGCCCCGTCATTATGCTGACACTCTTTGAGGCGCGCGTGGAACCCGTGACCCGGGCATGGTCCATGGTCGGACAGCGAGTCGCCCATTACTCGCCGCCCGCATGCCCGCGCCTACGGTGGCCGGAGATCGTCTGCCGACGTCCGGCACCGTGGGCGTCTACCACTGCGGCTCGGTCGATCTCGGTGTTCCACAGTCACTCTGTCCAGAAGGCTAATAGACCTCACGTACTACACAGCCACGACCGTTTGGCTATACGCCCGGGCTGTCCGATTAGTTTTATTCCTGACTAGCTTTTGCCCGCACTTCGCCCGCGTGGATAAATATCCGATTACTTACCTTCACCCCCCTTTTTAACCTTTCGGGGGTAGAATTATCAAAAACGCCGAGACACGTATAAATTTAATTTTCAATCGTCAGCCTAAACATAAAATTTGAAGATCCTAACTTCAAAACTGACAGACTTCTGTACAAACTTCCATCCCCTATTTTACCCCTTTAGGGGTGGAATTCTCAAAAATCCTTTCTTAGTGGAGACCTTCTCTTCAAAAAGAACACGCCGTCCAAGTTTCATGTCTCTACTACCAGCGGTTTGGGCTGTGTGTTGATATATCACCCAGTCAGTCAGTCAGTTTACAATTTTGTATAGATTGTGGCCGGTCATACGCGAGGTTCGCCATGCCGAGCATGGCCCGCTCCATCGTCATTTGAGCTTCTCCTACTTGGTACCGTCTTCGTGAACTAAGGCAGCTTCCAGTTTAAACAATGCATGAATAGTGACAGATGACGTCATAATCAGACCATGTTACGTCATCGGTTAGCAATGATTAGCAGGTACTGTTTCAAATAATTGACATTCACAGTCAGTCCGCAATTTGCGCGTATTATCATAATCATAAGCTAGCCGGAATAACTTAGTTCGTAACAGAGTTATCTTAGTAATCCATTCACTTGGCATATTCGGATAGACTTTAATGTATTGCTGGTCTCCAAGTATTCTGATTGTACATTTTATACAAATGGTTTAATTTTTTTTTTTTTAATGATTTTTTAAAGGTTTCAAAAAAGATTTTGAATAATAAAATGGACAATCCACAAGGAAGTGTTTTGGGTTCCTTAATTATAAAGGGTGTAACAAGACCCTTAACGAAGCCGAAAGACACTTGTTCTCTCCGTCTCTGCGATCATTTGTTTGTTCTAGACCATACCTGGGAACCTTCTAGTTACGGAGATATCGGGGGTCAAAGTTTCAACTTTTTCACTAGTTTTTTTAAATTAAATTTTTTTAATGTAAGATTTTTACAAGCCTCCACGATCCCCGTTCTATTCAATCCATCCATCAGCACAATTCTTAAAGTGCTTTCCATCGAGTCCTACCGTAAAACGTAATTTTTCACCCCAAAAAAAAAGTCGATTCCCAGCAATAATTTTTGCGTAAAGTTACTTAGTTTGATGTACAGAATGCTTGGTTGACGGCTATGTGAAGGGTCTGTTCACACCCTGTATTATTAATACTAGAAACGGGATATTTACCATGTTTACTGAGCTGAGTTTATCCGTGATCATGGTGCTTGCAACAGCGCCGAAATCTCGGGAACTCATAAAAAACAGTAAACATGGTAAATATCCCGTTTCTAATATTATTAATAATGTTAGTGACCATGATAGTTTAAAATTATAATCTAACCCATTAACGAAAACAATAAAACTATCGTAACACATAATTAAACACAATAATATCATTGTCAAACAATTAAATGTCGTCACTAATTAATATTAAAGTAATTGCAGCTATTGTTACAAATTGGTCACAATGGCGGTTGGCGCGAATAAATTCAAAATGGCCGACAATTATGAGACAATTGCGCACCGAATACGTTCTCGAACGATTGTATGCAAAATTTTTATGCATTGGAGGTTGATTGATTGAGTTCTGTGTGTGCCAAAGTTATTGTGGACTGCGTAATTCATTAATTTCGCAAACTTAAGTAGGTTTACAGGTCGATGAGGTTAAATTAGTCTCTAAAAGTAAGTATTTTGACTTGCCTTCGTTGTATACAAGGCCATGAGAAGCAGCATACGACTCTCAAATATCGAGAACCTTACGGAGCGCACCGACCGAGGGGGCCAGCAGCACCATGTCTTCTATATAGCATAAATTATTGAAGCAAACTCCACTCCATCAATTATATTTCAAACCTATTCATAACAGAAAATAGGTCTCGAATTCACAATGAAAATATGTAAACGTCTAGATTAAAAACTCAAAACACACAATTCGATAGCATACAAATATCCCAATTACCTATTAGAAATCGATTTTCGAGAATCGAGTTTTACGACTTATGGATATAGATTCTATAATGGGACTTAATTAAATTATAACGTATTTCTTTTTGAATTTTATGAGGCTCCCATTGTGTTAGCTCATTGAGATTCTGTGTTAGTTAAAACCAGACTGGTGTATGCATTGTTTTAGTTTTTAGAGTCAGTTTCCTTGTTGTCTAGCGATTCAGTTTGTACCCGTACATTTACGTGCGAACGCAGCAACATATTTGGATTACTATTAATACTATCGGGATATTTACCATGTTTACTGTTTTCTATCAGTTCCCGATATTTCGGCGCTGTTGCAAGCACCATAAAAAAATTAATCTCAAAAATCTTATAACCTACTTGGATGTCGTACGTCACAAATATCACGATATAATTGTGACTTTTCACGCAAAGCGGATCAAGTCAGACAACAACTGTGGAACTAAACACTTGTCACTACTTAACAATTTAATAATAAAAAATAAAAACAAATAAAAACAATTCGAGCATCACTGACTCATAAAAGAAATAATTACACACACAGTCACATTACATACACAACATTACTAATTCAATTCAACTAACAACAACACAACAACAACAACAACACAACAACAACAACACTACCTAACTTTAAACTCTACTTGTGGTTCTTTCTGTGTACTCCACAACTAAACCAACATCAACAAAGTACTAGTGTACGGTCTACAACCATTGACTCCTACACAGTTAGTAAAACAGGATTTGCATTATCCGTTTTTAACTTTAGCTAGATCACCATCATCATTCTCCTGCCCTTATCCCAATTCATTTGTGGTCGGCGCAGCACGTCTTCTTCTTCCATACTTCTCTATTACTCGTCATCTCATCAGACACCTCCTTTCTTCTTAATATTGCAGTATGGTGACTGTTATTCTATTTGTCATAAGGTCTATGTCAGAGGTATTCTTCTTTGGCCAAAAAAATAGCATTGCCATTCAGCGTGGCAATGCTGCCAGTCTTCTGGGCACGTTTCCAGATGACAGCGATGTGGAGGAGTACTTTGACGCCTAAGTGTCCTATTGTCGTCGTTTTTTAGATGTTTATTTTTTCTTACTTTTAGTCTTCTTTTTATCATTAGTTTAGTTCTATTTGTAGTCGGTATTATAATGTAAATAGAGGTAAAATAAATCTTATTAGAGGCGAGACTATATTGAATATAAAATTTAAATACCGGCCAAGTGCGAGTCTCCCGTCTCCCTTTAATTTTAAATTTATTTTTATTATTTGATGTTATAGTGGCAACAGAAATACACATTCTGTGAAAATTTCAACTGTCTACCTATTACGGATCATGAGATATAGACAGACGGACGGACGGACAGCGGAGGCTTAGTGATAGGGTCCCGTTGGTTACCCTTTTTTTTTTTTTTTTTTTAACGTGGTAAAATCATCAAATGAGTCCTCCTACCCAGGGCAGAGCGGGAGGGACTGTCAGACTTGTACTGACTAAAATCCACGGTGTCCTTCAGTAGCCCTTTATGTTCCAGGGTCACGGTAATTCTATGAGTCCCGCGACCCCGGCAGGCTTTGGCCCTCTAGAGGGGGGCCCCGTCATTATGCTGACACTCTTTGAGGCGCGCGTGGAACACAACGCGCCGTCGACCCGAGCATGGTCCATGGTCGGACAGCGAGTCGCCCATTACTCGCCGCCCGCATGCCCGCGCCTACGGTGGCCGGAGATCGTCTGCCGACGTCCGGCGCCGTGGGCGTCTACCACTGCGGCTGGTGTGGAGGGAGGACGCTGTCCTCTCCCTCACGCGGCCCGCCTCCTCCTTCGCGAGCATGACTGCTTCGCAGAAGGAGGCGACCGCTTCCCACTCCGTCTCGCCCCGCAGCATGGCCTCGACCAATGCCGGGCGCGAGAGGGCTCCGCCTATCGCCGCCGTGAGGACACGGCGGTGCTCTGCCCAAGCGGAGCAGTCCTGCACCGTATGCTCCACCGTCTGTTGGTTACCCTTCGGGTACGTAACCCTGATAATCGAATGTGACTCGCCTGCTTTTATGTACGCACGACGGCCAACCAAGCTAAATGAAACCAGTTTATGCAGATCTCTCATTGTATAGGAAATCTACACAAAGCGAGGCCAAGTTATACTGGAAATTTCATTTGAAATGTGCTTATTTTTCTTTTTTTATATTAAAGCCATCGGGCGTCGGGTTATTTCGTTTTTTTAAATAACTTCATTAATTATTTCCAGCTTTTTGGTTCAGTAAACTTAAAATTTTATTCGCAGACGATTTTACTTTTTATTATACGAATCTTTCAGTTTTTAAATGATTTGTCATTTTGAATTGTGTATATTATTGTAATCACCTTTTCAAACCCTTCATTATGATACAAGAAAAAAAAAGAAAAAAAAAAACGATTCCTACAATATGGCGCCCAAAAACCGCTATTTTTCTTTCACATTCAGCACATGGCTATAGACCCTAACATATGATTTTTCATCGCGTTTAGCTTGTGTCTCAGCAGTGGGCACATTAATGCTAATCATACTAAGTAAAGAAATATTGAATTCTATTTTATTAAAATCCGGGGGTCACAGGACATTCTCCAGCCAACATTAAAAAAAACAATACATTCTCTATGACTCACCACACCATAAAGACATCGATAAAACTATGCCAACCATAAACAAAGGTATTAATACTCAACCAGGTGTCTACGGTCGCTGTAAGTGGCCATAAAGTCTGTGATTACTTCCGAATTAAATGCGGTATTGAATAGTAATAGTTTTATGGGTTCTGTGTAATTAGGGTTACCATTTCTA
Organism: Noctua comes; assembly: GCA_963082995.1. Taxonomy (NCBI): domain Eukaryota; kingdom Metazoa; phylum Arthropoda; class Insecta; order Lepidoptera; family Noctuidae; genus Noctua; species Noctua comes. The sequence continues at coordinate 1,915,108 of OY720294.1, forward strand.
AAATTGAAAAGTTATAAACTTATAACATTTCTTATTTTATTTATTTTTTCGAAAATATCCGGAGAAATCACAAGGCTGGCAAAGTCCGGCCAGGGGCCAAACAGCTAGACATGTCCGGGTAGGAGTCCATCAGAGTAGCAGCATGGAGTATTGAGCCCGGTTGCTGGCAATAGGCTCGCCCCCTATTACATGGGACATAAACGTATCGAGCGAAATCTGGGCGTACTAATGCTTCGTTGCCACTGTACCATTGACAGTTCCAGTCCGTCACCCTTCAGAGCTGTGATGTTAAGTGATGTCCGGACAAATCTGAACGGCTGGTAACTCTAAGGTATGCAGTTATAGATAAGTGGCTATATGTTTAGTTTAATGTGTGTAGATTTGGATATTATTCTTGGTAGTTAAATGTCGTTGTGCTTTAGTGCGAGGGACTTCGTCATGCAAACTGTCATTATGAGTTGAGTATATGACTGTAGACCCCTACCCGTCTAGCTAGTGCCTCGGTTTTTATTTTAAATTTAACTTATGAGCGTTAACGTCTTACGGCATTTCATATAAACTTTCAAGTGATTTTTTTTCGAAATGACAGAACCGATTTTAATGAAACTTCGTACGCATGAGCAGGATACATAAGTCTAAAGATTTGACAGAGAAGTTTTCGTGTCCACAATTCATTGGGCATGCAGCAGACGTGGCCAGTCCAGTCCCACTTCAGCTTAGCGGCTTTTTGAGCAACGTCAGTAATTTGTGTGTTGGAGCGCAGTGTGTTGTTGATTGCCATAAGTTCTTAATTAATATTCGAAGCGCGCAAAAAACCTCGTTTCAAATGAATCGTCAATAAATCATCAGACTTCGATGAAGTATAGTCCATTCATAGTTACTGCACTGTATCTGCACAGGTGGCACTATTGGTATACGAAACTCAATAACAACCTTATTTTTAGGAATGGCACCCAAAGTTATATAATAAGTTACCCATTTGTATAAAAGATCTTGACAGCATACACCTTTTCAAAAAGGCTCTTCTTAATTTGCTAGGCGAAAAAGCTTACTACACAGTCAATGAGTACCTAGAGGACAAATTGTAATCTAATGACATTTTATTTATTTTTCATTAAATGTTCTATTTTTAATATATTTGTAAATAATTTAATTGTTTTATTTAATTTTAATCTTTTGATATGGTTACATCTATTGTTATTTTGATTTATGAATTGAACATTTGACATTCATTATTAATTTTAATTGGTTTTTATCAATTAATTTTACCGATTGTTTTATTTCCTTTATTTATTTTTACACATATTAAATACATTTTTAAATATTCTAATATAAACAATATAAAAAAAACATTTAAAAATATAAAAAAATATTTAATTTTATTATTTTTACCGATTGTTTTATTTATTTTTACCGATTGTTTTATTATTATTTTTACCAATAAAATTACTCATAAGAAATTATAATTAGAATATTTGTACGCCGTTGAAGGCAAGACATAGCGCTCATTTTATTAATATTGGCATCTGTACTTTTTGTTTACCTATGTTCTACAAATAAAAATATTTGAATTTTAATTTGTAAGGATAATAAAGTTCACTATTATTTGACAGACTTGTCAGTGGCAAACTCAAGCTCAAAGCATTTATTTCAAAAAGACCATTCCTGATTACAGCCACTTTAGTACCTATTGACCGCCACGGACGTCTATGGACGTCAAAGCAAAAAGTGCTCACGACGACGCCTCGGACGGCATGCCACGACGAAAATATTTTCTAGTCTTTTTTTCTGTTATTGCACCTACTGTGTATTGTCTCTGCATCACCCTAAGATAGACTGGTAGAAAATGCCCAAGGCATTAAGTCCGCCTTTGTACAGTTTTTACTTGTGCATAAGGTAAAATAACACTTTTTTAACCTTTTCGATTTGACGTCCATAGACGTCCGTGGCGGCCAATAGGTTAACAAAAATAAAAAGATCAAGTTACAGTCCCATTCATATGGCATAATAACTATGAAAGTGCTGTAGTTGGCAAACGTAGGTCGCTATGGAGAAGAATGGGCAAGAAACTCCATAGACACGCTTTTAAATTAAAACATTGTTACGTAATTGTTATTTGTTACAGTAACTTGGTGACATCATTCATATTGAGATTATACAGGGTGGCGACGACAATGCGACAGTAAATTACCCAATGACGTTCCCAGTCAGCATACAAAAATTCTATCGAATATACTCAGTAGTTTAGTCACAAGATAGTATTTTTCATTTTCAGAATTTTCTACACGATGAAGATTAATAGGCTAGCACCGACAGGTTAACACTAAACACATGTTGCCAAATCTCTACTTCAAAAATCTTTGTCAATTTCGATACTTACATTTTATTTCCAGATTTTATTTAATTTACACTAATCCAGTGTAAATTAAATTAAATTAGTGAACCAATATATATAAATGGCGTTCTGTTTCGTTAACAGTTTTATACTAAATATTTACTTTGTTTAATTGTTTTTTAGGGTTCCGTACCTCAAAAGGAAAAACCGGCCAAGTGCGAGTCGTACTCACATGCACAGACAGACGTGTAACGTACCTAACTTAATGAATTTTAAACGGGGAGGCCGCTTTTGGGGGGTAAACTAGAAAATGAAAAAAAAAGTTTTGCAAACTATATCGTATTACGAAAAGTTCTGAGCATCTCAAATATATATTTTTTATAATTTTAAGATAATTAGTTTCGAAGTTATTTAAGAAAATAGGCGTAAATTGACCATTCCTCCCCCGCCCCCCCAAACTCCGAAACAAAAGGGCCGAAAATTTTGAAAAAAATACAAAAAAATATCACAACAACCACAACATGTAGATTCTGATATCGTTCTCCTGGTAATTTGAACGATGAGCATCACTAACCAATGTCACCATATGGTTAAGCCGATTAAATCTGTAAACCATACAACTCGCAAACAAAGACTACCATATAAAATATTATTCCAGAATTGCCAAAGTCTGTTACTCCACCTAAGATATACGGGGTAACCTTTTCGGTCCCTGTTGAGTGCCCTTTAAAATGGTTCGCCTGAATGGTGCTGATCTACGCGTCATGTTTATGAACGGATGCCGTCAGTGGGGACTGGTCACCTCTTAGCTGCCACGGTTTCTGTTTATGTTTTATGGTGCTCCCTCACCGCGAGCATTCGCCTGTAATGTAACAGTCCAAGATTCGATTTTGTACGGAAACAAGTGAATCTGAACTGTTACATTACAGGCGAATGCTCCCGGTGAGGGAGCACCTTTATAGCAAAACTATAAGGGTTACTTTTTGACTACGGTACCCTAAAAAGCGTGTCTCGCAAATGTTAATAGTCCCACCCATTTTATAAAACCCATTATGTTAAACATACTTATAAAATTATAATATAAATAGTAAATCCTTATCTGACCGGATGTGGCAAGTGTGAACAGATCAATTTCTAACAGTCAATGAAACTCGATGACTCGTAAAAAAAGAAAACAATGGACCATAGACAATCGCGCCAAAATTACCAAACACACGCTCTATCTATGGTTGGCTATGATATTATCTGTGGGGTATCGGACAAGCGCCAGCTGTTCTTAGTAAAGGGTTCTACGTATTCAACTTACACACTTACATGAACTCACGTCTATTTTTAATGGGGAAAAGCAGAAAATAGATAGATAATTTATTATATCATGAGCCTGATGTGTCCCACTGCAGGGCAAAGGCCTCCCTTCCCTCTTTCCATTTACCTGTGTCTTTGGCTATTTGAGCCTAATTCTTTTGACAAGAGTCCAGCCCGTCACGCCATCTCCTTCTGGGCCTACCGCGTCGCCGGGTTCTGTTGTTCGGAACCCAATCTGATGCCACTTTGGCCCAATTTTGATGCGACATGCGGCCTGCCCAGTTCCATTTTAATTTGGCTGTGGTGCAAACATCTGCAATTTCGGCTTTGGATCGCAGTATACTGTTCCGTATACGGTCAGAAATATTGACTCCTAGTATACTTCGTTCCATGGCTAGCTGGCAGCCCCGAGTGCGGACTTCTGGCGCTTTGTCTATGACCACGTTTGCGCTCCATTGGTAATTAATATACTTTATTGTAAGTACTCCAAAATTGCTACACAGCTCTTTTACAATATTTAAAGAGCGCCACCATCCCACCACCACCATCCCACCACCACCATCCCACCACCACCATCCCACCACCACCACCACCACCACTATCCTTACAAACACCCGTTGCTTCGTCCACGTTCATACACGCACGCCAGTTGCGAGAGAACCTGACCTTTTTGAAGAACCTCACCATAGAGTTCAGTGTATGTCTTCGAGTTTGAAACTCTCTATACTATCTGTGAGGTTTCGCTACTTATTTTTTGGCCTTTGATTATGGGTTCCAATCCGGGTAAGTACCAATGTGACTTTTTCAATTCATATCTACTTAGATACATTCAAGGTTATCTCGGACATCACAGTCATCGATGAAGGAAAACACCGTGAGGAAACCTCGACCTACAATTAATATGTCGGATGCGGTCATGAGTACGGACATAAAATGAATTGGAAAGCGCGCCAGTGTGCAGTGGTGACATCACGAGACTTACTAACCAGTCTACCATCACACGGTGTGCTTGTACGGAGCCCTGATGTCCAACGAGGGAGGACGACAGTCAGCGTCGGATCGCGGCGGAGTTGAGACGTCTTGGAACTGTACCTGATTCATTATGCCCCGTATTGTGTCAAGTTGCAAAATAAAGTAATTCGTTAGTTTTGCTAGAAACAGTGTATTGCACCCAGTGTGTTTTCATAGCATGAAACCCACCGTCTGCCCACATGATGTACTAGCCTAACGGAGTAAATCCCGACATATCCGACAAATATAAGTCTGAAATCGCCAACCCGTCTTGAGCAAGCGTGGTGATCAATGCTCGTGGCTTCTCTGGATGAAAAGAGCCCATTCCAGCAGTGAGACAGTAATAGGCTGGTATACTAACGATAGGGCGGACAAAGCGAACAAATCGTAGTGTGCTTGCAAGAGTCGACTGACCATCACCCTCTTGCCTCATTCTGATTCTGGTGTAACGTGACGTGTCCGAGTTGGCTATTATGTTACTGGCAGGCCTTACATACAACCGTATATTGGACCTGGGGCAAGTAAAAATGTAAAATAAACACCACAGAATTTATAATTTATATTGATTTATTAATTTCTAATATTGATTATGTATTGAATTTTAACGTATTTTATTTTATAATGATGGTTTGATTAGATAATGAAATTAACTTATTTTATTTTAAAATTTTGATTACGGACGTTTAACATTGTATATTTTATTTTATTTGAAGAACAATGATTGTATTAATTTAAATTTTATTTTGTGCTTATTTTTGATAGTATTTTGTGGTGTGTATTTGTCTCTGATTATTTGATATCCAACTAACATTATTTTTAAGTGTACTTACTAACTATGGACCGTTGTATCTGATGTAAACAAATTAAATTATGTCATTTTGAGTCAAGGCGACACTGGTCGTTGGTTGGTGGTCGCAAACGCGACTGCGATCTAAGTGTTATTGGGTTTTCGTCACCAATTTCTCGATACCGACCACGGTGTCTGGATTTAAGCTCGGTGGATGGCAATAGGTTCGCCTCCTATTACATGGGACTTCAAAATAACTGGAGCAAAGAAAGTGCGATATTAGGTACACCTCTGCTTAATTCTTCGAGAATTACAGGTGTAATGTTTTGTACGTTATGCGCCATAACCTCCCCAATTCCCAAAAATAATTTCCTTAGGTAAACAAGTCAATGGCAATTTCAAATTAAAATATTTCTGCGGATCTCTAAAACAAAAGATTCAATAATAAAGTGGAGAGGAAAGTGACAGTACAATATGTTAATATCATTATTTAGTGTTGTGCCGCGTCATCCAACCAATTTGTAGGTCCGCCATCTTGTATTGATTGTTGCACAGGGAGGCTGTGGAGCTGTCGAAGTAAAATCGTTTTCGTTTATCCAATATTTGATTTTGCCCGAAGTTTCGCTCGTGTTATTGTCGGCAATCATCCCACAGGAATGTTTAAAAAAAAAAATTTAACCCTTGAAGAAGTCGAAAGGCACTTGTCCTCCCAGTCATTACGATCATTTCTTTTGTTTTACACTTAATGCAATGGCCGCACGCAAAATACGCACTTTGACGTGGAGTTGCGGGCACCAGCCCGTTATACAATACAATACACAATGCCTGGTAACCTTCTTGATAGGTAAGGAAATATTGGGGGTCACAGTTAAAACATTTTCAAAAGTAAAAAAAAAAAAGTTTTTAATGTCATAGCTTTACTTTGAGTACCTCCACGACCCCTGTACTATTCAATCCATCCATCACCACAGTGTTTTGAGTGCGTTACATTGAGTCCTGCCTAAAAACGAGATATTTCACCCCAAAAAAAAAAGTAGTTTCCTAGCAAGAATTTTTGCGTAGACTTACTTTGGTATGATGTACAGAATGCTTCGTTCACGATTGCGTGAAGGATCCATTTATATCCTTGTATATCCTATGATACTCAGGGATAATGTAGCTTCCCAAAGTGGGGTGCTTCGCCAAATGCCTGGCAAACTACTGCGCTGGCGCAATATTTTTCAGCTGGCGATTTTGCGTGCCCTTGTGGAGCCGTTCAGCCCATGCAAAGTTAGTGGATACAGCTCTGAATGAAACGTTGCGCGCGATGAAACAACGTAGCGTAGAACCAACCAACCAATGACGAGCATGGAGTCGCCTCGCCCCCCCCCCCACCCACCTCCCGTCTCTGTCCCATCGCCCGCTCAGCTTCGCGTCGGGTATGATCATCACTGGCTGCCTTAAACCAACCCAGGAACAGATGCTGTACCCACTGGCAGGGATAGCGACACCAGAAGTTCACAGAACAGTTGCTCTGGAGAAAGAGCTAAAATGGCTTCAGACACACGACACGCTTTGCACCAAAATACCCTCGTGTCACAAAGGCTGAAACGCCGAAACAGCTTTCTGAAGTGACGTGTCCCGGGGATTCACTGGCGAGCGGTCCACGGAAAGACTAAAGCTGTGGCGAGGTAGTGCATCCTTACCTAACCCATTCAGTCCACCTGCTGAAAATTTCCATGACATGAGTTGCCACGGCTGACCTGGAAGTCTTTGAATAGACTCCGGACCCAGGTTGGTCGCAGCAAAGGAAACCTGCTCAAGTGGAGATTCATTAATGAGTGTTAATTTGGTGCTGTTCTACAAACTATGGGGCACTTAATATCGTGTCCTGTTGTTTGTTCACTACAGGAACTGACGGACGGTAACGAAAGCTGGGCTATAATTTAGATTGCCATCGACACGCTAATAAAAAGTGAAAGAATTTTCAGAATCGGATCAGTAGTTCCGAAGATGACCCCGTATATCGAAACCTTACCTCTTTATATTTTTTTTTTGTATTAATTAGTAGTATTTATTTAATAATATAAATGAATAAAAAAACAATTTCTAAAAATCAACATTCGACTCCATATCACGCGTTCGATCACCATATTTAAAATTGGAACGCTCAGCCATAGACAATATTAACGATGGTATCGATGGCCGTTTAGCATACTACACCGTTTAGTTTGGCAAAGGCATCACTCATACAGTCGCGAGCCTTTCTTGTAATACAATTAAATATAATTGAATGCTATTTATGGAACGGTTGTTTTTTCTATGGCGCTCAAAAACTATGGTTAGTCATCCGTTAGATTGTTATAGTTCAGTTTTATTGATATCTAGCAGTGTCTGCGGGTTCTAAAGTGTTCAAGAAGAACAATATCCCACCACATACCTGTTAAAAAGGGGGCCAAGTTCCTATCGGCTAATTGTTCGCCTAAAAAAGGGTTAAAATCCAATCCAATGCCAAGTTTAGATGCACTTTAAAATCGGTCATAATCATCTTCATCAACAGCCTGATCCACTGGTAAACATTTGCTATTCCCAAGACTCGCCACCACACCCAGTCCTCCGCCTTCCGCATCCAGCCACTACCCGCCACCGTATTCACGTAAACGGTCCATCTGGCCGAAATTCACTTTAACACACACCCAACTTAAAATATGGTATAGTTGTGAAAATACGGTTAAAAATATCTAAAATTATAATACTTCTAAATTTGAACCTTGCTGGTCAAGTCCTCGCTGTCTAAAGCGACACTCTTGGCTCATCCAGACGCTTCAGCAGAATTAGAAATCGTAACTAACGCATCGAATACAGCTATAGGCGCTAGGCCAGTTCTTCAGTAACGTAAAGGTGAGAACTGGCAGCCACTAGCTTTTTTCTCACACAAGTTAAGCAATGCACAAAAGAAGTACAGCCCGTACAACCGAGAGCTACTAACAGTGTACGAGGCCATCAGATATTTCCGTTATATGGACTGACTGTCAACAAACCGGTTTCATGTTTGAACGATATCAGTGCAAAGCGGATCGTCCCAATCTAATTTTAATAGCCAAAGTTTCTGCAATAATACTTTACTGATAATAACGGCAGGGCCTAATAATCCTAATGCTTCGTCTTTGCGATCATTTTTTTTGTTCTAGACCATACCTACCTTCTATTTACGGAGACATTGGGGGTCAAACTTCCAACTTTTTCAAAAGTTAAAAAAAAAAAACATGTTTATAATGTAAGGTTTTTACTTCTAAACACCTCCACGACGCTCGTACTATTCAATCCATCCATCAGCACAATGCTTTGAGTGCGTTCCATCGAGTCCTACCGTAAAAAGTGATTTTTCACCCAAAAAAAAAAAAGTTGTTTCCCAGCAATATTTTTTGTGTAAAGGCGCTCCCTCACCGAGAGCATTCGCCTGTAATGTAACAATCCAAGTTTCGATTTTATACAGAAACAAGTGAACGTAATGCTCAAAATCGAATCTTGCATTACAGGCGAATGCTCCCGGTGAGGGAGCGCCTTTAAGTAAGTTAGTTTGATGTACGGAATGCTTGGTTGACGGCTATGTGAAGGGTCTGTTTACATCCTGTATACTTAATCGAACGATCGACAACCGTTGAGGGAAAGTCACCTTTCGAGTTATTTTTTGGAAAGAAACCAGGCATCAAACAGTTGAGGATAATTGGATCGACGTATTATGCACATGTGCCGATTACAAAGACGAAAGAATCTTTGTAAGAAAGCCGTAAAAGGAATACTTATCGGATATGATTGAGATGATGGTTGTCTAATATAGTCTAAAGAAAATTATAGGCTTATCAGATCAAGTGATGTGATTTTTGATGAACGTCCTCTCAATGAAAAACCAATAAATCAGACAGCAGTGGAGGCACATAAGGTAGACAATAACAGTTTTGTTATACCAATACCAGGGGGTATTGGTATAACAAAACTGATTGAACCAGAGTTACAGCCTATCCTACCAGAAGAAGATTCTTCACCGTGGGAATTAATAACAGTGAGTCAATAAAAACATGCAAGGAATTTCATATTCGGTTGTTGCCAAATTTAAGATTACTACCGCCATCTGTTATCGAGTAGCAAAACTAAAATCTATTTATAAAACATAACCTTGTCTATGGTACTTGGCACAAGTACCCGAGTGAAGTTCAGTTTTGACAGTTGTAATGTAACAGTGGTCATCCTAGTTTTTTTATACCTCCTTGCATTTTGATACCAAAATATTAGATATTCGTAAAGTGGTATTACGTGAACAAGATGAAAATGAAAGCCCACGCACATCGGGAAAGGTGGAATGCGACCCGCTAGCGACGGTGAGTACGACATGAACTCGTTAGTATAATGCTAGTGCCTGTATTTTTAACTGATTAAAAAAAACTGTAGTCAATTGGCTGTTAACCTTTTAACTAAAAGCGGGAGACGCGTAATTCGACGCTATGCCGTGTATAATTTTATTACTATTCGCTCGACGGCGCATACATTAGCGGGAGGACGGTCGCCCACATACGATTTCGGTGTATAGCATTAAAACGTCTAACTATATTGTAATCGTTACTTATCAGACGTAATTGTTTCTTTATCTATATTAGTACAAATTTCATATTTAAACCCTTGATTGGTATAAACTGCTCGATAAAACATAACTGTATGCAAAGTTTTATTATCAATGTAATAGTAATCAGTGATTGTGGTATTTAAATTGTGAAAAAAATAATTATTTGGCTGTACGCGAAATTTAATTGCGCGTTCGTGGTGTGAAAAAAAAAATGCCAGGATTTTTAAAGGGTGAGTTTAGTGTTCCATTTTTAAAACATTTTTTAAACTTTATTAGATTTTTTTTGGATGAGCTTGAAAACTTATCTTTTATTATCAAATTTATTCAAAAGATTATAGCATTGTAGGCTGTATTTATCTACATAAACTAGAACAGTATTTATCAAATTAACAATTTCGAAAACATTGAGTATTTTTCCTAAAAGATCTTGTAAACAACCAAATGCAGAGGTTTATTGTTTCTTTTTTATCAGTCTGCAAAACTTTTATATATTTTTTGTCTCTGTTGTTTTTTATTTTTTTATGATAATCTAGATTGTGATGCAAAGACAACATTAACCTGGTTTCTTTAAAAGTATATGATTCATAACATTTAAATCTTTTGTTTATCTTAAATATCATTTTAAACATCATCAACATAATTTTCTTTTTTTTTTTAATTGGATACATTTGCCGCTTTATTATATTATTTTTTTTCTTGCTTTATGATAGATTCTTTGTGGAATATTATGAAATAAAAAGTTGAAAATGATAATGTGATGGTTGACAGGGAATGGAAAGATAAAAATTTATTGGTCCGACCCCAAGTAATATGGGACAAGGACAGGACAATGATAATGAGTACGATCCTTGATAGAATAGGCAGAATAATCGAAATTCCTTGTTCTTTAAAATGTAACAGTCATAAACACAAATGGTTATCTTATCTATTTAAATTTTTATTGATCTTTTGTTAAAATGACTATTAGTTGCATTTTTATGAGTACCTATTTGTGAATAAGACTTCTTGTAGATAATAGCATTGAATGTCATGATTTGATTAAGATTACAAATGTTAGTTGATATTTTTATACCGGTAAATATTTTTTTGACTGGCCATGTATGTAGTTTTTATTGAAACTGTATGTACCTACTTATGGAAAAACATTGACAAAATTGATACCTCAATCTATCATTGATAATAACCAATTATAATCTTTCAGAACAGTTAATTCACAATGTAACTGTAACAATGTAATTATAACAATCATTAGGAAATATTTTAAATATAACATTTATCTTGAAGATAAGTATCAGTTATTTTATCTAGGTGTTAAACTGTTTTTGAATGTAATTATCTCTGATTACACATTTTTTATGTAATTTTAATCAAAAAATCATCAAAATGGCTTCTGCAAATACGCACGTACCGCATTTTTAATGACACATTTTTATGCACTGAAATTGTCCGACGAGCATTCAAATAACTGGCTCAGTGCGAGTTGGACTCACACGCAAAGAGTTCCGTAGCAGCAAACAATATAATAACAATATTTTACGTCCATTCATAGGTCAATTTACACAGAACTGCAAACCTAAATTTGTTTTTCATAGTATTTTAATGAAAAACCAAGTTACTGCTGCAGTTTCTCAAAAAAAAACTGAAAACTCTCAAAAGCTAAATATCAAATCTTATTCAAACCAACTTTCGCTGAAAGTTATTTTTGCGTTCTACAATTCTTCATTTTTTTTAGGTATTTTCCTCTTACTTTAGAGGGGGGATGTTTTATATAGCCTTGAATGTCCCACTGCTGGGCAAAGGCCTCCCCCATATCCTTCCAGGTACTCTTCTCCTGCGCCACCTCGAACCAGCCTTCGTGATGCGCGTCTAAATCATCTCGCCACCGTTTTCTGTGCCGGCCTCGGCGGCGCTGTCCATCCTCAGGCACCCATCGTGTTGAGACCTTTGCCCAGCGGTCGTTTTGCATGCGGCTCACGTGACCCACCCAATCCCATTTGAGCCTGGCAGCCTTTTTGCCTACAGGTCATAGCACACAGATCAACTCGGAAAGAGATCGTCAAACTAACGTAAGCAAGCGGATCAGCAGCTCCGATACGTCGAATCGGCTACGGCTAGGCGACGCCGCGCTTACGGCTCGCCGACCGCTGGTTGGCACGGCTATGTCTCGGTTTCCAATACGCGAGATGGCTATCATAGCCATAGCACTGGACGAAGAGGAAAAAGAACGTAGAAGAGACGTAAGCGCGGGGACGAGCCGTAAGCGCGGGAAATGCAAGTGAGCTTGTCCCGATCCGAGGCGATTACGTTACGATGCCTATCAGTTGCTGTAAAGAGTTTCATACTAAGAATACTAAATGGCTCGAGATGATACGGTGACGATCCCTTTCCGAGCTGATACGTGTGCTGTATCGGTCAATGTGGCGACACTTGGGGGAGGCCTATGTCCAGCAGTGGACGTCTTTCGGCTGAAATGATGATGATGATGATGTGTGCCTTACGTCTGCAATTCCGGTTTTTGAGCGCAGCGACATCATCATCCACAGCCCGAACTCACCCACTTCTGGGTATAGGCCTCTCTTGTCTTGTGCCAATCTCCACAGTCCTGTGCCAACCTCATCCAGGTTTTCCCCCCTATGACAACTATGTCGTCTGACCATCTCGCCGCCGGACGAGAGTAAAATTGTTTTTTTCAAACGTCTATAAGTCCACAATAATCGATTCTTACATTTAAAGATAGGAAATTTAAATAAAGGGTGTAAATAGACCCTTAACACATCCGAAAGGCACTTGTTCTCCCCGTCTTTGCGATCATTTTTTTGTTCTAGACCATACCTGGGAACCTTCTAGTTACGGAGATATTGGGGGTCAAAGTTCCAACTTTTTCACAAGTTTTTTTTTTAAATACATGTTTTTAATGTAAGATTTTTACTTTACACACCTCCACGACACCCGTACTATGCAATCCATTCATCAGCACAATGCTTTGAGTGTTTTCCATCGAGTCTTACCTTAAAACGTGATTTTTCACCCCAGAAAACAAAGTCGATTCCCAGCAATAATTTTTGCGTAAAGTTACTTAGTTTGATGTACAGAATGCTTGGTTGTCGGCTTCGTGAAGGTTCTGTTTACACCCTGTAAAGGTTGAGAGTAGCATGATTAGGTCTTGTGTTTAATTCCCCTTTATTTATTTCTATACAAATCAATTATATTTTTTAATATTCCTTACAAAAAAACATTTAAAAATATAATAAATTGTAGCCCACCGGTATCGGGAACAGGGTCCAAGCTACCGGCGGTCAGGGCTCCAGAGAGAGGAACCTCCTAACAATACGAGCCGTGTCCAGCCCCCGTAGCATGACCACCGTAGACAAGGATTTCTTTGACGGAAGAATCGACAAAATGACAGATAGTGCAAAGAAATCTGTCATTTTGTCGACACAATCTGTCATTTTGTCGACACAATCTGTCATTTTGTCGATTCTTTCGTCAAAGAAATCCTTGTCTACGGTGGTCATGCTACGGGGGCAGGAGTACCGCTGCTTTGTTTAATTATTATGATTATTTTTTGTGGACTTGGCGCTTGAATTTTTGTACTGATGTGCAACTAATATCTATAACATCTTCACAATTACTGAGTAGCCTGCAGTCTTGGGATTGGAGAGTTGTACCCTGAAACAGATTTGCGGAATGGGGGACGTAATAGTTTGATAGGGTCACGCAGGTATTTATTTGGTAGATTAAAACTAAAGTTTGCTCAAAACAGTTAAAGCACTGATAACATTGAACATTGTAGGCTTTGTAGATTCCCAGCTGCTTGTTAACTTTTTATTTTGTTCTACATTTTTTGTGTAGTAAGCAACGACTTATTGTCGGGCCTACGCTGTCCCCCCATACTTAAGTACAAATGTTGTATCCATAATAATATTGTAATACCAAATGATTTGAAAAGAGCAACCATGGAGCTTCTTGCCGGTTCTTCTCCATAGGAAACGACCAACCCGAACCGTGCACATTTTTGTCGACGTTTTATAACTGCCCATCGAGGCCTGTGTGAAACAAAATATTTTGATTTTGAAACTTAGTCAAGAGCTGGGGGCAATCTTTTTTGCTGTGATACTGATACTGTTGGCCTGCGTCATCCCACAGCTGGGCTAAGGCCTCTCCCCATGACGTCCAGTTGCTACGATCCAGGGCTAATGTGGGCCACTGCCCCCGTAGCATGACCACCGTAGACAAGGATTTCTTTGACGGAAGAATCGACAAAATTACAGATAGTGCAAAGAAATCTGTCATTGTGTCGACACAATCTGTCATTTTGTCGATTCTTCCGTCAAAGAAATCCTTGTCTACGGTGGTCATGCTACGGGGGCTGGTCGTCTGTTTTGTACAGCTCGTGTGAAGAATTTTGTGATCAACATTATAGCAAGCTAGGGCAACCAGACTGGTCAGAAGCCGTAAGTTAGCCAATAGAAGCCAGATACTGCCGCTGGTATTCCGCTGCATCAGGTTTGACTAGAAAATGCTAGGCAGATGATGATGAAATCCTAATTCCAAGTCTTCTAACGACTTAGATAATTATAAAACACCATAAAATTAATCTGGAAAACCTAGAGAGCTTTTTATTAGTATGTCGGATTTTGTCAGGATATTTCTGTTAGGCTCGTACATCATGTGGGCAGACCATGGGTTTCGAGCTATGAAAATACACTAGGTGCGATACACTGTTTATAATAAACTAACAAATTACTTGACATTACAATTTAACACAATTACACGGGGCGCAATGAATCTGGTACAGTTCCAAGACGTCTCAACTCCTTTGCGATCAGACATTCAATGTCGTCCTCGCCTCGAGCTGAACATCAGGGCTCTGTAGAAGCACGCTGTGGTGTGGGTAGACTGGTAAGTAGGTCGCCTCATGTCACCAGTGCCCACTGACGTGTTTTCCGATTCATTTTATGTCCGGATCCGACATACTTATTAATTATTTAACTAACGTTACTCAGCACGCGAGTCACAGACTGATTATTTTAATAATAAGAATATTATGGCATATATCACCAAAATGATGGTATTTAATTTGAATAACTTCAAAAAACAAAAATTTAAAAAAAAATCATATATTTTTAATTTTCCTGTGTTTTTAATTTAACCCATTTACACAAATATAAGAAAAATCATATTAATAAACAAATATATGTAGATTTATGTATGTTCATGCAAAATCAGGATAATCTGGATTAGACCAAAAATCCGTTCTTAAAAATCCGGATTTTAAAACAGAACGGATTTGCATTCCCTAGTCACGGTGTTTGTGGTCGCATTCCTCCGAAACGGCTCGACCGATTTTATGACATTTTTTTAATGTATATTTGGTAGGTATGAGAATAGGTCGTAAAGTATATTTCACACCGCTAGGTTGTCAAGTTCTAAATTAACGCGAGCGAAGCTAGTATACCAATAATATAATAAAGAGGAAAGATTTTTTTGTTTGTTTGTTTCTACCGAATAAGCTCCAAAACTACTGGACCGATTTTAACGTTTAACCATTTTTTCACCAATGGAAAGCTAAATTATCAGGAAGTAACAGGCTATAAAAAAATATAATATTATGCAAATTAGCCGAGCTATCACAATTTTTGCGGACGAAGTCACAGGCGAAGTGCTAGTCTAATATAAAACAGGTATTTGTCCCGCCATTAGCATCGAAAATAATGCAACTTGGCATTCAAATTATCGTAGGTATAGGTAAAAGAAACAAGAATAAATGGTACCATATTATGTTAAAAAAACCTGTCCGATCCGAAAGATGCATATAGGTTACATACCAAAATGACATCTATATATATATAAAAATGAATCTCTTTTTCTCTTGGTCACGGCATCACGCATGAACGGCTGGACTGATTTGGCTAATTCTTTTTTTGTTCTGTTTTTTAATGTGAGGAGAAGGTTCTTAGGTGGGTAGTAGGTAGGTATTATAGGTAGGTAGTAGGAAAAGGTGCATTGCAACGCTTGTCGGGTACAGCTAGTTAACAAATAAAATAAGAAACAAAATATTCATGACAGTAAAAATATTAATGGGTTTTTGAACCCTGATTTTTGTGCCAAAATTATCACCATTTCCCTGAAATCCAACAAACTTTTAAACGTGACTACACCATCTTCGGGTTAGTCTGTTGATCGTCAATTGCTTGGCCATCACGTCACGACCCGAGAAACGACCAGTATCGCTGCCAGCACACTTGTGTTATGCCGGGTACACATTGATGAAACGTAACACAAATGAGCCGTCCAGACTTATGCAATGCAACATGAAATGTAACACAACATCTTCCCGAATTTGTTTCAACGTATACACGATACATTTCATGTTACGTTTCACAAATCTGTACCCGGCATTAGGTTTTTTTTTTTGACCCCTTTGCAAAACATTATGTTGTAGTAATTCTAGGACCAGGTAATTACAGCGTTCTGAAACAACATATTTTAAATGGAGAAAACGTTTTGAACATAATAAGAATTTTGACTGACACCAGTCAAAAGTGGTTTTGACCGATTAACAGTTTTGACTGTAACATAACATAACACAAATAAAATTGAAGCATCTGTTTGTAATTTCAGTCTTTTACTGAATCCATATGAAGCTATATAATAATACTATTTTTTTTAATGTTTGACTGTCTGTTTGTTCCGACTATCATTTTTGCGTATAGGTACTTAGTTTAATGTATTGTATGCTTGGTTCACAGCTTCGGGAAGGGGGTCTTTTTACACCCTATAAAGGGTGTAAATAAACCCTTAACGAAGCCAAAAGGCACTTGTTCTCCCTGTCTTTGCGATAATTTTTTTGTTCTAGACCATAACTGGAAACTTGTAGTTACGGAGATATTAGGGGTCAAAGTTCCAACTTTTGAAAAAAGACTTGTGAAAAAGTTGGAACTTTGAACAAGTTCCAACTTTTTCACAAGTTTTTTTTTTAATACATGTTTTTAATGGTTTTTACTTAAAACACGTCCACGACCCCCGTACTATTCAATCCATCCATCAGCACAATGCTTCGTTCCATCGAGTCCTACCGTAAAATGTGACCTTTGCCCCAAAAAAAAAAGTTGTTTCCCAGCAATAATTTTTGCGTAAAGTTACTTAGTTTGATGTACAGAATGCTTGGTTGACGGCTTTGTCAAGGGTTCGTTTACACCCTGTATATCACAAATATCTGATGAAACCCGACTGAGTGTGAAGTATTATGATTTAAATATTTTATATTGATTTAGTTATTTTTTTGAAACGTTTTATATTTACCCTATGGTCTAAATAGAAGAAAAAATAAATTCAATACCTAAATTATTAAATGATGATTATAACATCTATGTACATATAAAATGGTAAACTGACTTTTTTTCTTTTTACACCCTGTATTATCGTAAGATTTTAAGATGAGGTTGTTTGAGGACTGGAAACAGAATCATAATGCTAGTGTATGTAGTCTTTCCATTATTATTGTACCTCTAATTTTGTAGTACATTTATTGCAGGCCTCTACAGGGTGTTTGGTAAAACGTGGGACAATACTTTAAGGGAGTGAAGTACTCATAAATATGAGGAACTCTTACTATGGGGCTTACTATGAAATATGATTAAAAAAATCGGCTGTTGCCTACGTTTTTTCGAGTTACGCGACCAATAATGTGTGGAGCAGCTGATATTTTTTTCGCGTTTTCATGGTCGGTGCCATAGTAAAAGTTGCTTATTTTCATGAGTACTACACACCCCTAAAGTATTGCCCACGTTTAAAAAAACACCCTGTATAGTCGTTGTCATAAGGTTTAAATCAGAGGTCCGTGTAATATAACTGTAATGTAGCAAGTGGCTTGATATGCTCCAACAATAAAATTGTGACTCTGTAACATCCTCTATTGTACGCATTCCATCTTGCGTGGGATTTTGTGCCGACTCGGATCGCTTCAAAAAGTAAGACTCAGCTCCTGAAGTAAGAAATATAACCGAATTAACTTTTGCCTGCGGCTTCGCCCGCGTTGAGTTCGCTTATTGTCCCACGGGATCTTACTACCGGGATGAAAAACTGTGAGTTAACCTAAGTTATAAACTATCAGTGTGCCAAATTTTTATCCAAATCCGTTCTATAGCTTTTGCGTGAAAGAGCAAAAACATCCATCCTCACAAACTTTCGCATTTTTAATAGTTGTAAGGTTACACTGTCCACGGCATCGCTCGCGTTATTATTATTAATCATTTATTTCAGACATAGTCCATAGAAAAATTATAAAAAATTAAAATCACATTAAACACATGTACATTAAAATAATCAATAAAAATAAAATGGGTTATGGGTGGGTTATGGTCAAAAAATATCCCACTGGATCGTTTTTTCATTTTAGCCTATGTATGACATACAACGCAATTAGACAAAGAATTTTCGGAATCGAATCCTAATAACCAAATTCAATCTTGCTAACATACAAACTTAGGTATAAAAAACTATTATAATATTTGTATAGATGCAAGAACAAGAACACATAAAGGGTTTACATGACCCTTAACGAGGCCGAAAGGCATTTGTTCTCCCCGTCTTTGCGATCATTTTAAAAACAAAACTTGTGAAAAAGTTGGAACTTTAACCCCCAATATCTCCGTAACTAGAAGGATCCCAGTTATGGGATCCTTCTAGTTACGGAGTTATGGTCTAGAACAAAAAAAATATCGCAAAGACAAGAGAACAAGACGTGCCTTTCGGTAATGTTAAATGTCTATTTACACCCTTTATAACACTGAGTTTCGAATATTGTTCTAATTTCACTATAAAGTTTTAGTGTTTATATTCTTTATTCTTTGTTCTGTTATTACGGATTATATCATAAACTGTGATAAATACTCATCTGCCTAGACTTATACCAACTTCATTGGGGTCGGCTTCCAGTCTAATCGGATGCAGTAGAATATCAGTATTTTACATTGAGCGACTGCCTATCTGACCTTCACAACCCAGTTAGTACTGGGTGGGTAACACGGTACCCCTTGGTAAGACTGGTTGTCAGACTTTCGAGCCACTGACTTCTTGTAACGACTGTCAAAAAAATACAAATGACAGCCGGCAACGGCTTTACGTACTTTCCGAGGCACGGAGGAAACTCAGTATACAATGAATTAGTGGTCACCCATCCACAGACCAACCTTGGTAAGCGCGGCTTAACCTTGAACATCGACCTGAGTGGCTGTTATTATTAACCCACGAGACATATAAATTCTAAACTTCTATTTATTTTCTGACAGTCCATGGTAAAAAGTAGAGTACACAACTCGTAAAAAAAAAACAACTCGGTTCTGGTATCCCTCGCTCCGCTCAGGATTCTACTCTAGTAACCCTTGCTACCAGTAGCGAAGGGTCAATTTTTGTAAGAGGTAAGCCGGAGAACATGTCTTTAATGTGATTATATTATTTGTCTGTAGAATACTGATTGTGCCATTTTTCAAAGGGAAGCCGATAGGAATCGAGTTCTATGGAACCTTCGCCACTGCTTGCTACTCTCGGGATCCAACTTAGTCCCTTGAATTAAAGCCCCCTTTTTTCACTTGTTCTATAATGTACCATTAGACTCCTACTTCGTATCATGGCACAAGCGTGTTGTTATTCAGCCTAATTGAAGAGGTTAACAGTGATATTAACTAAGTATGTCATATTGCTCGGGATACTCAATTCAGAGGAGCTTCTAACTATAGAGAGGCTACTTTAATTTGTTATTAAGAATTCTGTGTTGTCAAAATCGAGGGGTTTTGTGGCTAAATAATAACAACCGCATGTTCCAGGTTAAGCAACGCTTGAAAAGGTAAGTCCGTGGATGGGTGATTGTCTATCACATACCGCGATCTATAAAATGGGTCCTCGCGAGTCCCTCAGACAAAAATTTAAAGAGATCGAAATACTGACTGCTTTCACTTATTTTTTTTATTTTTTCTATTCTAAATGGGTTTACTCTTTACCTCAATATATCTTAGAATGTAAAACAGAAGGCTTGTCAAAATTAGAAGCGACTACCATAATATAAATACACGCGGTAAACACGGAATTATTGTACCCACATTCAGATAAAGAGAAATTTGCAAGTCTTTTTTAGGGGCCCTCTCCACGAACGAGAGAATCGCCGGCGGTATTATCGTCGTGCCACGTATTTCTATATACCTTGTTAGGGCCGTCTCCACGAGCGCGAGAATCGCCGGCGGTATTATCGTCGTGCCACGTATTTCTATATACCTTGTTAGGGCCGTCTCCACGAGCGCGAGAATCGCCGGCGGTATTATCGTCGTGCCACGTATTTCTATATACCTTGTTAGGGCCGTCTCCACGAGCGCGAGAATCGCCGGCGGTATTATCGTCGTGCCACGTATTTCTATATACCTTGTTAGGGCCGTCTCCACGAGCGCGAGAATCGCGGCGATATTATCGTATAGAAATACGTGCCACGACGATAATATCGCCGCGATTTTCTCGCTCGTGGAGACGGCCCCTTAGGGAACCGTAGCCGAATGGCAAAAAACGACTTTATCCGTGATCATGGTGCTTGCAACAGCGCCGAAATATCGAGAACTCAAATAAATCAGTAAACATGGTAAATATCCCGTTTCTAATGTTAATGATATGAGCCTCCACGACCCCCGTACTATTTAATCCATCCATCAGCACAATGCTTTGAGAGCTTTCCATCGAGTCCTACCTTAAAACGTGATTTTTCACCCCAAAAACAAAAGTCGATTCCCAGCAATAATTTTTGCGTAAAGTTACTTAGTTTGATGTACAGAATGCTTGGTTGACGGCTATGTGAAGGGTCTGTTTACACCCTGTTAATAAATTACAAAAAGTTCGTCATCAGTACCATAGTTAACTTACCCATCCAATGCATTCATTTCTCCAGCAGTGATCGATCCGCAATTATGTACTGGCTAAGTTGAGTTTTGTATGCATTGAAAGAGTGTAGATTTCTTATACAGGACGGTAATTTATATAGAGTTGTGCTCCTTCAAAAGTTAGCATTTTTTTGCCATAGTTCTTGTTTTTGGTAAAACTAGCAAGCTTGCTGGCCGTGTGCTGCGTTGACTAACTTGTTTATATTATTTATATTGTACACACAAAATACATTAAGATAGAAGAGCACAAGCATATTTCTTCAAGCAGACCAGCGAGAGGAAAGTTGGATTAGAAATGTAGACACAGTGTGTAGAAAAGACAGAACAGGAAAATTTTAAACAAAAAAAATATACCTATATAAAATAAACATACACACAAATGTCACACACTGTCACACAATTTTTTTTATTTTTTTATTTAACTTTTTTAATTTTTTGTTTTTTATTTGTTATTTTTTTAATCTGTGTGCACTTGTGGCATGTGCCAAGTAAATGTATTATCTTTCTTTCTTTCAAATATACTACACATATAAAAATTGTGTCATTGTCATCCACTCGCGAACTTTTTTCGGCACTTTTTCGGTTTTACACAGTTGAACCACCGGATTCCAAGCTCTTGACAGTTGAAATCCATCCTCCCGCTTAAACTGTGAGAGAGGTATGTTGATGACGTCTTTGGGATCATCGAAGTAGACGAACAAGAGGTAGAAGTATGCTTGGTACACCTTAACAGTTTACATGCGAAAATAAAATACGAGATGGAAAATGAGAGGATTATTCCATTCGTGGACGCGAAAATAGGGGTCCATCCCGTACTGACGTTTCTCTCGACCACTCAGTCTATAGGAAATTCACAAAACGTTGGTCAATGGGTCGTTTTAGGGGCGGATTTGTAGGAGTTGGAGTATACGCTTAGGGGCACTAATAGCAGAAAAGAAAAAAAAAAGAAAAAAATTTGGACTTAAAAAATATTTCGGACTTGGAATTTTTCTAGTTTTATTTCGTTTTGGAAGGCCCATAATTTGGAAACGGTGCGTTGGAAGACCATGCGTCTCAGAACCTAAATAGTTTCTTTGGTCTAGGTCAATCCAATAAAATTGGGAAATTTCGGAAAAAAAAAAAAAAAAACTTAGTCCGAAATTTTTCAAGTCCTCGTTCCATAGCACCCCTAAGGCTACACTCCAACCATTACACCAACCATTAAGCATTTAACCATTTAATATAATTTAACCTTAAAAACATACCATAAAAAAGTTAATAGATAATATTAACCCAAACATCTTACTCACCACAGCACAAATCATCAAAAAAATAAAAAAATAAAACCACTTACGATTAAACAACATCCTGTAACTAACACGTGTCGTGTAACTTTGCCCGCAAGGTAAAGTTGCCAAAAGATTTAACGATGATTTGAATAAACTCTATTATTATTAATTATTAACGCAAATTAATGTTAATTTATTTATTTATTCGTTCTGATATTTTATTATTTGCATACTAGACTTGCACGTGGCGTTGCTCGCTTTATCGGAGGTTAATCGTTTGAATGTCTTTGAGGATTTTTTCTGATAACCTTGGTGAAAGCTAGAAGTTTTTAATGCCTAGGTTTAAACTTCATAATGAGCTAAGCTAGGCCCCTATTTTCGAGCTAATCGGATAACTAATAAAGATTCGATTGCTGCCCTTCGTGTCGCGGGTTCGATTCCCGCACGGAACAAATATTTGTGTGGCCTACAGGTAGTTGTTCCGGGTTTGGCTGTTTGTGTATGTGACTTTAAATGCTTGTAATTCACACACCATACAGGAAAAATTCCCAGCGTGGCACAACTTTAAAAAAAAAAAAAAACAACCCAAGTAACGGTCCATAATTATTAGCTAC
The DNA here is from genome assembly GCA_963082995.1 of Noctua comes. NCBI lineage: Eukaryota > Metazoa > Arthropoda > Insecta > Lepidoptera > Noctuidae > Noctua > Noctua comes. Next base: position 1,937,950 of record OY720294.1, read on the forward strand.
AAAGGTCTTAAAACTACGACACGTTTAAGATAAAATACTACAATACAAAATAACTTCGAAATAATCATTATTAAGGATATGACGCAGTAATCTACACTGTGACTTCTTAGTCGTCTTACAACAGCAGCCTACTTCATGTATCCAATGACTACTAAACATTCATAAATTAAAAATAGGTATTTACGAGATTTTAATAATTTAAAAATAAAAATATTATTCAGTAATAGGACGTATGACTTATTTAAAACACCCTGTTGCGAGCGATGATCCTGACTCAAGCGCTGGGTAGGTATGTTCTCCCGTTTGACAGGGAAACATCATTAACAGGATGTTTCATAATTTTATTCTGATGTATTATTTATTTTTCTTTGTACCTATTACGGGAGGTAAAAAAAAATCGCGCTTAGAGCTATTTTATGTGGGGTACATTGAGTGGACCACATTTGTAAGACGACTAAAAAGTCACTGTGTATAACTTAATACATACCCCCATTATTAGCAATGCAATTAAGTTAACGTTGACGCATAGGTCCTATAATATAACTAATAATAAATAAAAGGAGGTATGGCAGGGCAAGGAGCTTCACGGACGCTATTACCGGGCTTTACATGGACCCGATGTAGACTTCTTAGCGTCCGTATCTTGGCTGCGCTTCGGTGACCTATTCGGGGAAACTGAAGGTTTTGTCTGTGTAATAATGGACGAAGTTATTATGACAAATAACTACCGGAAATACATTGTGAAGGATGGCACGGTTGACATATGTCGGGCATGCCACCGTCCGGGTGAATCGATCCGACACATTATTTCTGGATGTTCTCGTCTGGCTAACGGAGAGTACTTGCATAGACACAACCTCGTTGCCAGGATTATCCACCAGCAACTTGCTTTGAAGTACAATCTTGTGGAATCAGAAGTACCATACTATTTATAAGTATGCGCCCGACCCAGTTCTCGATGATGGTAATATCACGTTGTATTGGGATCGATCTATCGTCACTGACAGGACTATTGTTGCCAATAAGCCTGACATAGTGGTGATAGATCGATTAGAGCGTCGCGCAATGATTGTTGATATAACGGTTCCGCATGACGAGAATCTCGTGAAAGCAGAGAAAGATAAACAATTCAAATATCTTGATCTGGCTCGCGAGGTTGTCGACATGTGGGACGTAAGTACAGCAGTCATTGTGCCGATAGTCGTGTCGGCCAATGGCTTAATAGCCAATAGCCTCGAGCAACATCTGAGGAGGCTCTCGCTTGGCAGCTGGAGCAAGGGCTTGATTCAGAAAGCAGTACTTCTGGACACGGCGCGTATCGTTAGGAGGTTCCTCTCTCAAGAGCCCTGACCACTGGTAGATCGGACCCTGTTCCTGATGCCGGTGGGCTACTATTTTTATATTTTTAAATGTTTTTTTTTTATATTTGTATAGAAATATTTAAAAATATAAAGAACTAGCTCGTGCCCGCGGCTTCACCCGCGTGGAGTTAGGGATTTTCCCACGGGATCTTACTTCTGGGATAATAAGTAATCTATGTATCTATCTATAATACATACATAGATTTACATGTACTTGCTTATAACTTGCAATTATTAGTTTAAAGTTCAATCAATTAAATTAGATACGTGAAATATTGATACCTTGGTTTGAGATTGGACATCGGATTTACTGGATTTTACCTAAAGAGTATGTACACAAATTTTCAAGTCAATCGACCCCGAGAGTAAAAAGTTTCACAGAAAATTCAACACCCCATTTCAGCCTCTAAGGGATAGGAATTTCGAAAAACTGATACTTACTCTTCACAAAGAATATACCCTCCAATTTTATATCTCTGGGACCCGCGGTTTGGGCTGTGCGTTGGTATATCAGTCAGCCAGTCAGGACATGGAATTTTGAATTGGGGGATGATTTTGGAAAAACTATGATACACGTATCTCATCATTTTAACTGAAGTATATGTAGACACATTTTCAAGTCAATCGACTCCGAGAATAAAAAGTTTCACATAAAATTCAAAACCCCATTTCACCCTATTAGGGGTGGAATTTCAAAAAACCCTTTCTTAGTGGATACTTACTCTTCTCAAAGAGTACACTGTCCAAATTTCATGTCTCTAGGACCAGTGGTTTGGGCTGTGCGTTGATGTATCAGTCAGCCGGTCAGGACATTGAATTTTAAATTGGGGGATGATTTTGGAAAAACTGTGATACACGTATCTCATCATTTTAACCGAAGTATATGTAGACACATTTTCAAGTCAATCGACTCAGAGAATAAAAAGTTTCATAGAAAATTCAACACCCCATTTCACCCTATTAGGGGTGGAATTTCAAAAAAACCCTTTCTTAGTGGATATTTACTCTCCACAAAGAATACATTCTCCAAATTTCATGTCTCTAGGACCAGCGGTTTGGGCTGTGCGTTGGTATATCAGTCAGCCAGTCAGGACATGGAATTTTAAATTGGGGGATGATTTTGGTAAAACTGTGATACACGTGTCTCATCATTTTAACTGAAGTATACGTAGACACATTTTCAAGTCAATCGACTCAGGGAATAAAAAGTTTCATAGAAAATTCAACACCCCATTTCACCCTCTTAGGGGTGGTATTTCGAAAAACCCTTTCTTAGTGGATACCTACTTTTTACAAAGAGTACACTGTCCAAATTTCATGTCTCTAGGACCAGTGGTTTGGGCTGTGCGTTGATATATAAGTCAGTCAGTCAGGACTTTGAATTTTATAAGTATAGATATGTATATAAAAGAAATAAAGGAAATAAATATATATGAATTTGTTAAAAAATAAATAAAGGAAAAATAAATATAAAGGGTGTAAATAGACCCTTAACCACGGCATCAATGCATCTAGGTATTGAATTTAATTTTTCTTCTAGGGTAAATTCCATAGGGTAAATATAAAATGTTTCAAAAAAATAACTAAATCATTAAATTCATCAGATATTTGAATATATAATACAGGGTGTAAACAGACCCTTCGCGAAGCAGTCAACCAAGCATTCTGTACATCAAACTGATGGATGGATTGAATAGTATGGGGGTCGTGGAGGCGTGTAAAGTAAAATCTTACATTAAAAACATGAATTAAAAAAAAAAACTTGTGAAAAAGTTGGAACTTAGACCCCCAATATCTCCGTAACTAAAAGGTTCCCAGGTATGGTCTAGAACAAAAAAAATATCGCAAAGACGGGGAGAACAAGTGCATTTCGGCTATGTTACGGGTCTATTTACACCCTTTATATTAACTTTGCTTCGGTACCTTATGAGTTGTCCTACTAATATTATAAATGCGAAAGTTTGTGAGGATGGATGGATGTTTGTTACTCTTTGACGCAAAAACTACTCATCGGATTTGGATGAAATTTGGCACACAGATAGTTTATAACCTGGATTAACATATAGGATACTTTTTATCCCGATAGTACGCTTCCGTGGGACAATTAGGGAACTCCACGCGGGAGAAGCCCCGGGCATAAGCTAGTCCTCTATAATACTTTTAATTCGACTATGTGGATGATGTGCTAATAACTTTTAGTTACAATGGATTTGTGTGAGATACAACGAAAAAGGGTAAAGTAAAATCTTTTTTTTGTTTCTATGAAGAATTTCTCAGTAGCAACCTGTAGTCTCGATATCGTTTTGGTTGATGATAATAGGCCCTAAATGCGACTTAAATATCATCTGGCGAAATGTGGATTCATACCACACTCTGCCTAAGGCGCGAATAACACAGAAACGGCGTAAGGTGAAGCTGCGGCGCAGGTGCAGCGCAGGCGTGGAATTTATGTGGAAACGAAAGAACGGCGTGCCAGTGCTGCGCCGCCGCTTGAGTGAAATTCACAACACGTCGCCTACGACAAACGTTTGAATACGGTTTGAAGCGGCATGCCTGCGCCGCGCCTTCTCCTTACGCTGCTTCTGAGCAATTCGCGACTAACCCTTCGTAGGATACAAGTGGGATTTTATATCTGTTTCCTTTTAAACGCTTGTAATACCAAGGAATGTGTAGATCGCATAATTTTCATTGCCAATTGGAATCAATTTCAGTGTGTATATCTCAACTGTCTAAACGACTCTTATTACATTGTACTGCGTTGTTAAAACGTTTGTTTATATTCAACCTTAACTGTGTATCTTCAAGAGGGAGAAGAATATTTATACCCATCAGCGTTGCCAGACGTCCCGATTTTTAAATCAAAATGAAATGTCCCGCGCGGGACAGGCTCAGTCCCGCTTTTCGGGGGTCGAGTTATCCCAGTAGTGCAGCGTGTTGAGGAATAAAACTTTTTAGATTTTGATTTCTGTTTTTTTTTATGTTTTTTATTCAGAAGACGAATAATACTCATCTATTTAACGATAGGGTAAATCTGATATAAAATATTACATTTTTATTAAAATACATTTTCTACGGCTATTTTTGCTATCTATTGTCACGTAGACGTAATTTGAATTCAAATAAAAAGATAAATATTTAAAAATTTCTGATTAATATGTACGTTTTTTTACTATGTCCCGCTTTCGACGAACGAATCCCGCTTTTTTTCACTCAAAAAGTTCCAAAATCCCGACTTGGCAAAAAAAATCTGGCAACGCTCATACCATATACTAGCTGTGCCCCGCATTTTTACCCGCTTTTTTTTTTAATTAGCCTTCTCTGTCCCTGCATAATGTACTCATAAATTGTAAAAGTAAAGAAAACATTGTGCTAGAAACCTTGCACATGTAATGGAGACTCTAAATGACAAAAAATTTTTCACAAACTTGTCGGCCTTATTCAAAAACACGTATTTCTTGAAACAAGTTTATGAAATTTTCGAACACTATTTTTCGTTCAATGTTATCGCGTTAGGCGGTATGAGGTGGAGACGATTCGTTCGGGGTCGGGGCACCCTGAGACAGAGGAGTTAAAAAAAATCGCCGCTGTGGCTCTGGATGAAACAACAAGCTTTTCGACCATGCTCGCGTTGACGATAGACGGACCGGGAAGGGCCCTCTTAATACCGAGGCTGTCGAATGGAGTTATAATACAGTGAGTTGTTTTTTTTTTCAAAATCAACGGGTTCGATTCCTGGCTAGAAATATTGATTTTTCAAAAATCCAATGATGCAGTTTTAGTTTTCATCAAAATCGGGCTCGAGACTCCTTTGAGTATTTTTCGCTATTCCTCATAGTTTCTGATTTGGCCATCCACGCCCACTTGAAAAATTCACCCTGTATTCTTTGGTTCCCTATCCATTTGCATACAATTTTAAGACCTAATATAACTTGGCATACTTTTGTTTATCCTTATTATATTTTCGCATAACAGTTTACGCATAGTTTTATTAAGCATAATTTATCTAATCATAATAATGATTAAGCATAACATTTCAAAGCATGAATTTTTTAATTTGGTCTCGACTCCTGAACTAGGACATCCTGTATGTAAATAAATACTTTAAAGATTACTGCTTAGTCCTCAAAAATCTACAGGATGTAATTTAAATGTTTTTTTAAACTTCAAAATGGTAATTTACCTATTTGTTTAAGATGAAAACATACAACCGAAAAAAAAAAAATACAAAAATTAAAAAAAACCGTCTGTTGTACTGTGTGTGCAGACATTCTGTCGATCTAAGAGCACATCTTCTTTTTCGTGTGGTTAGTGCCTAACCTTGTATATAAGTTAGTTGAAACGATAAATCTTTCGGCTAATTATAAAAAAAAAAACATTAGACGCAAAAAGGCAGTTTTTAATGCTAACTAGCATACAGGACGTTCTTTTTATGATCCAGTATCAAGTCATGTCTGCCATAAAATTGTGTTGTCACACTTGTCACCAGAACACAAGGTGTGTGCAAAATGTCAGCTCAATCGGATAGCAACCAGGGAGCGTTCAAGTATTACGTAACGCAATTTTTTAAGATTCAACGCGTACGTAACGTTTGTAACGTTTTTCTGTACACCCCCCTCCCCTCCCAGAACTTTACGTAACATCCAGTGACCATAAAGTCACAATATAGTACCGGCAAACGCTAAAATACCTTTGTTAAGGCTTAAATCCGCGCGTGCTAGCTTCTGCTAGTTCTGCTACGTGTACAATACAATCGACTGATTCCACGTAAGAACCTATAAACGAAAAAGGTTGCCAACTTGGACTAAATTCCCTAGTTTTTTTTTTAATTTAAATAATAAACAATGTTACGTAACGCGTTCTTGAATCCGGTCCCGCCCGTGTAACGCATAGTGTAACGTTTTACAAGATTCCCCCCCCCCCCCCCTACAGGCTACAGGTGGCAACCACAGAGCCTAGTTTGTGCGAGGTTGATGGTTAATAGGCTCTTCCCTATTCCCAACTACTTGTATGTAAAAACTCTCTTCGACGATCTTCGATTGACAATCGGGACCCCGACTACGTAGCCACGAGCCCCACTTATTCGGTCTTATTATCACACTTAATAAATAATTTTCATAAATAAAGAATATTTTAAATTAAAAAAAAACAACTTTCATTTTTCTGATGAGACACCCTGTATCTAGCACGTGTAAGCGTATAACCGTAGAACCTGATTATTCAAATCAAGATTTTGTTATTAATTTAACCTCAAGTTTAAGCAGATACAAATTTAAAAAACTATTTCCTATGATCGAAATAGACAGGAAATTCGAAATATACAACATTATTTTTAGTATATGCGAAACCTGAATATAGTTTGTTCAGAATAAATAACTGAATCAATTCCAATAATTTTCAAACCATGTTATATTTTGTCCCAAAAATATTTTAAAATGGTTATAAGTTGGACACCGAGCGACACTAAGTACCTATCGCAATCATTTAGGTACCTACTGCCAAATTATTATTATCAATGAGCTCAAGACGATACTGGAGGCGCGCACGTGGGCTCGTCGCGTGTTGACCACGTTTTTGTGTGGACAACCAGGTCACAGAACAAGCTTATAACTTTGTGATTTTTCATGATACAGTTTTGAAATGTTGTACATAGATTCTTTATATAAAAATACTAGACACGTGTTTCAGGTTTCGTATAAAGGGTGTAAATAGACCCTTAACACATCCGAAAGGCACTTGTTCTCCCAAAAAAACTTGGCAACCCTGCTTACACGCGTCAACTGCCTAACCAAAAACCAGACCTCTTACATAATTATTCACGAAATAAAACTAATCGCACTAAAAATACCGCTAGGTTTTTTTAAATGCTATCTAATATGAACCACTATTTGACGTCAATATAGTAGGAAGCAATTGTTAGTCTAGAATTTTGAAGAGCAAAATCTTAGAAAAAATATGCGAAACGGGTTCTCAAAATGCTGCTTCATGTAATTTGAATTTAGAAAATTATTATTTGATTAACCCAACTAAATTAGAAGCTCTCATTATTGGTGGCAGATACTTCGTCTATTTATTGAGTCTTCAGTCCCTCCCGCCTGTTGTGTACGATGGCGCCACTATAGCCTACTCCAAGAAAGTTAGAAACTTAAGTGAATTCTTGGACTGCAACCCGTCTTGGCATGTCCACATCGCTGAAGTAAGCAGGAGGGTGTCTTCTTCTTATCGGTCTCTTATGCGTCTTCGAAAGTTCCTACCATTTCAAGCTAAAATAACTCTTGCTCAGCCTCTTCTTCTACTTCTTCTAGGCTGTGCTGATGTCTGTTTTCTTCATATGCCTGTGGACCTTCTCAATGAGCTCGAACATCTGCAGAATTTTACACAAATTCTCTCTCTCTGCTTCATTTTCGGGCTTCGTAAGTACAACCACGTGTCGGGATTTGGGAAGCAGCTAAAGTGGCTACCTATTCGGCAGGGTAGAGATCGTCACACTCTCTTTCTTCTGTCCTTTCTGCTCATCATAATCCTAAAGCTCTTTCGTATCTTAGGGAACGCTTCAAGTATCTTGTTCCTAGAGGTAAACATTGTGGCTCATCTTCATCTCTTCTCCTTCGTTTCTCTTCCCACTCCTCAATTCGGTATGATGGATTATCTGTTCGTGCTGTGCACCTTACTTTAGTTAATTTAGTCTAACTTATATAAAGTGATAACATGGAGGACACGGTGGAGCATACGGTGCAGGACTGCCCCGCTTGGGCAGAGCACCGCCGTGTCCTCACGGCGGCGATAGGCGGAGCCCTCTCACGCCCGGCATTGGTCGAGGCCATGCTGCGGGGCGAGATGGAGTGGGAAGCGGTCGCCTCCTTCTGCGAAGCAGTCATGCTCGCGAAGAAGGAGGCGGGCCGCGTGAGGGAGAGGATAGCGTCCTCCCTCCACACCAGCCGCAGTGGTAGACGCCCACGGCGCCGGACGTCGGCAGACGATCTCCGGCCACCGTAGGCGCGGGCATGCGGGCGGCGAGTAATGGGCGACTCGCTGTCCGACCATGGACCATGCCCGGGTCGACGGCGCGTTGTGTTCCACGCGCGCCTCAAAGAGTGTCAGCATAATGACGGGGCCCCCCTCTAGAGGGCCAAAGCCTGCCGGGGTCGCGGGACTCATAGAATTACCGTGACCCTGGAACATAAAGGGCTACTGAAGGACACCGTGGATTTTAGTCAGTACAAGTCTGACAGTCCCTCCCGCTCTGCCCTGGGTGGGAGGACTCATTTGATGATTTTACCACGCTAAAAAAAAAAAAAAAAAAAAAAAAAAGTGATAACATTATTCGAGATTGTTTTAAGCTTTCACGGTTTACAACTAAACTTATACTGTCACTTACGGGATATCTTCCGTGATTGTTCATTAGCTCCCGATATTTCGGCGCTGTTGCAAGCGCCATGATCAAAATAATGAACAATCACGGAAGATATCCCGTAAGTGATAGTATAAGTTCATTATTCGAGATGTTTGAGTCAACCTGTCCCATTAGACACGCATGCATTAGCCGTCGCGTCGTGAGCTCAACCTAGTATTTTTCCTAGACGAGATTTGTCTACAAATAATTTGCATACTAACAAAAACAAAACTAGCGGTATTAATAAAATGGTACGTGATAAATAAGATCTAAAAAAGAAAATGCCAGTAGGAGGTCGTTAGTTAAAACCACATTATAGTGAATGGTGCATCCAAGTTTGGGTATACAGCGAAAAAAGCTAATTGGAATTAATTTTTGAGTGATGTTGATGAATGCAATAGTGTATACTGATATTATAGCTGATTAGAAGAGTTTGTTTGTTTGGTTGAACGCGCTAATCTTAGGAACTACTGGTTCGCTTTGAAAAATTCTTTTAGTGTTAGATAGCCCATTTATCGAGGATGGTTATAGGCTATAAAATTAAACGTTCACGCGGACGAAGGTCGCGGGCAACAGCTAGTGTATAATATGTGAGTTTCATTTTGACGTGACAACGTCTTATAATTCGATGGAGCCGGCTGCACGCACGAAAAAATGAGGCGTTCCATAAAACAATTGCTTAACGCACATTCGTTTTTTGAAAAATGCAACCATTCCATCAGTATTTTCTTATGACGTTGTCACTTTCAACTATCGTCAGTAAACCGACTTTACAGACAACAGATTTTTTTTTTGTGATCCGCTAAACTTTATTAGGTGCGTCAAACTGAGTGATCAATAGTGATTGGGTGATCGGGTTGCATTAAATTTCTTTTTTTAGGGTTCCGTGCCCTAGTGTCTAAGGAACTATACTTAGTCCCCGCTGTCTGCTCGTCTGTCACAGGGAAAGGAAGAAAGAAAAAGTATTTATTTGTCCGCACAGGGCAAAACACACAACAATAAGTATTTATCAGTACGCACAGGACAAAACACACACTAAAAGTATTTACTAGTCCGCACAGGACAAAACACACAAAAAAAAATTTAATTCCTAGAACAACAAAATTAAGCACATAAAAAGTGAACTTAAGAAAGGTTTTTTAAGGTTTTTTACAATATGCCGGGGGGCAGTGGGCCAAAATGTGCTAAGTAAGCATTTTGCGCTGCGCTGCGGCCCGACATAATGTGCGCGAACCTTAGTGTGCGTCCACAGTACGAGCCTAGCGACTAGGGCCTAACGCGGACGCGACGGCGGGCGCGTGTGGTGGCCATAGTGTCGAGCGAGCTGTAGTAGCCATGGTCGAGGATTTTTACTAAACAATCCGATTCTGAGATGGGAGGTGTTGGACATAAGAGAAGGTGTGCACAAAATTAATAAAACAAGGAGACATAAATGCTGAATTTTTTACTTTGTATGAAAAATTGAGATTGTACCCTATAAAATTGGAGAATATAAAAACAGAGAAATAAACACTTCAGTATTTAACGCAATATTCCCAAAAAAAAAATGAAGACGCGCTTACGCCGAGCGACACGATCGAATTGGTTTGAAACCTTCACATTGGGTCGCTTGCTGTCTAGGCCCGTAGTGTGGCCATAACGAGCGGATAGGATCGTTTAAAAACTACGCGCGCTATATCGCTCATGCCCGCCGCGCTAGGCGCCCGCCTTAGTCACTGCACTATGGACGTAAACGGCGGTTTCATAATGTTTAATAAATAATTCGCGCCCGTCGTCGCAACCGCGCTAGGCTGGCACTGTGGATGCGGGCTTAATCTTAACTTTTTTCTTACTCGCAAAAGTTTGTTTACATGTCAGCAAGTGACTTTATTAATTATATATTTAAATAATGTAAGATGTTGTGGATAAGTGTAATTTTAAAAAGGTAATCTATTGTTTGTGAAAAGTAATTTGAATATGGAACTGCGACCAAACTCATACTCCTATATATTTGGAAATGGCACCCGATATCATTTGAACGTAAGTTTGCGCCTTAATTTTTTTATTACAATATACTAGCTACCCGCCCCGGCTTCGCGCGGGTGCAATATAAGGGGTGTAAATAGACCCTTAACATAACCGAAAGGCACTTGTTCTCCCTGTCTTTGCGATAATTTTTTTGTTTTAGACCATGCCTTTCCCAGGACAGCATCGCTACAAAAAGTCGCCGTGGGCGAGCGGCCTTTTACAGTCTGTCTCGTCCTCCTTTATCCTCATCGATCCATCTCACTCTCTTATTTGGAGCTCCCCTGGCTCCTTCTAAAAATCCTCTTTGGGTAGAGTAATAGGAGGTAGGAGAAGGTGCATTGCAACGCATGCCGCAAGCCACAGCTGGTTTTGTATACTTTAATATGTATTATAATTGTCTCTTTTGTTTTTATAATTTTAGTTACTGTAATTGGCTGTAAACACAAGCACTGTTTTGAGCTTTCGCTGTTTACTACTAAACTTATACTGTTACTTACCCGCGATCATGGCGCTTGCAACAGCGCCGAAATATCGGGAGCTCAAAATAATGAACAATCACGGAAGATATCCCGTAAGTGACAATATAAGTGTAAACACACCCGTTGTAATTAGATGAAGAAATTGAGTAACTTGACAATAGTGTTGACACTATTAATAAATAAATTTTGTCAATAAATGAATGTTGTTGTCATTATTTGAAAGTTTGTAGTATGTGTGATGTAGTGACGGGGAGAACAAGTGCCTTTCGGCTTCGTTAAGGGTCTTGTTATACCCTTGATTTAAAAATGTAAGAAGTAAGTACTATAAATTAATTTAAAAAAAACTATAACTTAATCGTGGCTTAAGAGGGCCCTTCCCAGTCCGTCTATCGTCATCGCGAGCATGGTTGAAAAGCTTGTTGTTTCATCCAGAGCCACAGCGGCGATGTTTTTTCAACTCCCCCGTCTCAGAGGGCCCCGACCCCGCACGAATCGTCTCCCGCGCACCTCATACCGCCTAATGCGACAACATTGAACGAAAAATTGTTTTCGAAAATTTCATAAACTTGTTCCAGGAGATACGTGTTTTTTAATAAGGCTTACAATTTTTTGAAATTAGTATTTGTCATTTAAAATCTCCATTACATTTGCAAGGTTTCTATCACAATGTTTTCTTTACTTTTACAATTTATGAGTACAATATGAACGGCCAAAGTTTAGGTAAATATGTGCAAAATAGCAGATTTTTAGAGGCTTATACTGAATTTGTTTCTCCAAATTTTTACATTTTGCTTTGATAGAAACCTAGATATAGTGCACAAGATACCTATCAGTAAAAAAAAATCGAAGATAGATGTGTTACCACGGCATAATCACGTAAGAGCGTTTGTATGAAAAGTATAACGGGTTGGCCGCTCTTAAGTGACAGTGGGCGCCACATTGCTCTCAGAACGGATGGCCGATGGGGCCGAAAAGTTCTGAAGTGGCCTTCAGACCTTTTTCGGCCCCATCGGCCGCAGCAGCAGATTCAGAGCACAACACAGTCTTTCTTGCTTACTCTGGAGTGGCGACCGCGAACCGGAAGACGTTGCGTTGGAAGGCCTCTCACTAGGTGGACCGATGACCTGGTGAAGGTTGTAGGGATCCGCTGGATGCGAGACGCACGGGACCTGTCATTGTGGCGACACTTGGGGAGGCCTATGTCCAGCAGTGGACGTCTTTCGGCTGAAATGATGATGATGATACACGTAAACGTACGACGTACGCATGCTATTTATTTCGTCTGAAAATACTCAGAATAATTTAATTAGCAAAATTTAATTAATTGTTTAAAAAAAAAATAATACCATACTGGCCACTTATTTGTGGCATAATAGTTTGTGTCCGTAGCTTACTTTTTTTACTGCGGTCGGCCATATTTTTAAGCGTAGGCGAGCGTGGTATTCGGGTAGGATACCGATCGTTGAAAAAGGGAATGAATCTAAAATTCATTAAATCAGTATGTGTAATCAGTTGTTAACAGTGTGGTTTAAGTACGAATAAATAGTTGATTTGTTATTAAGTATTAACTGTTTTATTGATGCACTTCTAACTATCTTATACATGATTCAAAATAATGACATGCGTAATACGAAAAAATCTCTAATTTTACTCAAAAATGTTGTTTCTTTTTATTCCTTGGGTTTTTTTGCGATGCATTAAGAGAACACAATTCTAAGATTGTTAACCTTTCGTTTACACGTGTATTTAGTAACCCATTTATATTGGCACTATTTTTATTTTTACATTTTGATGGCGCGTGTAAGTAAAATACAGGTTTGTAACTTCTGTCAAGTGTGACCAGCCTAGCTTTTACCCAACTATGTCAGGGTCTTATAAATATAAATATATTTATTTTATTTATATATTTTATTTATTTATTTATAAATCTATATATTATAAAAATGAATCCCTATTTCCCTTGGTCACGCGTGAACGGCTGGACCGATTTCACTAATTTTTTTTTGTTGTGTTTTTTATTGTCAGGAGAAGGTTCTTAGGTGGGTAGTAGGTAGGTAGTGGGTAGGTAGTTGTTAGGTTAGGTTAGGTAGTAGGTAGGTAGTAGGAAAAGGTGCATTGCAACGCATGCCGGGAACAACTAATATATTATATTTTTAAGACCCCGACATAGTTGGGAAAAGGCTAGGAAATATAAATAATAAATGCTTAGGGTGTTTTCCGACATCATTTTTTTTAGATTTGCCAACCAGCATAAACAGATTGGGTCTTTTTTTTTGCAAAAATCTAGAAATTTCCAATTATTCCCAGCCGGGGCAATGTGTTACTGGTTTTTACCATCAGGAATTTCTTAGTAGCAGCAAGAGTTTGGATTTGTGCCCGGTTGATCGCAATAGGCTCGCCCCCTACTACACATGACTTACACATAAATACCGAAATGAGGGGGTGCTATTAAGTGCACCTCTGCGTAACTCTTCGGGATACAGGTTACCATGACGTCTTAAAGCCGGAGTAATTAAAACAAAACAAAAAAAAAACTAAAATAAAAAACAAATAATAAAACAATAAAATTAAATTAAAACTATTTTCAGATACACCTACCACTGTTTGTCTCTGCATCACCCAAAGGTTGACTGGTAGAAAATGCCTATGGCATTAAGTCCGCTATTATACTTTTGTGCTTGAAGTGTAAATAAATAAATAATTCCAGTGTGGAAAGGGGACAGAGCTATACAGGTCGTCTAGCGCCATCTCTTTCTCACACTGGAATTACTCTTGCTTTAAGACATCATGGTAGGACACCTGACGTTATCTATCTATACATAATATAATAAAATCGTAAAATCCAAATCGATGTTCCGGGATGGTGCAAAAACTACTGCATAGATCCTGTTCAAATTTTGCACAAATATAGCTTACAGGCTTCTTCTAATACAGGGTGTAAACAGACCCTTCACATAGCCGTCAACCAAGCATTCTGTACATCAAACTAAGTAACTTTACGAAAAAATATTGCTGGAAATCGACTTTTTTTTTTGGGGTGAAAAATCACGTTTTACGGTACCACCAATATCTCCAAGAAGGTTCCCAGGTATGGTCTAGAACAAAAAAATTATCGCAATGACGGGGAGAACAAGTGCCTTTCGGCTTCGTTAAGGGCCTATTTACACCCTTTATTATTAATGATTACGATACTCTATAATCTTGATTTAAACAAATAACTATCAGATTCGGAGAGTTTTTACCATAATGAATACCGACCCCTCCCCACCCCCTTCCCCCCTAACTACGACCTCTAACCAACGTTACACGTGTAAGTTTTAACCAAAACAATACAGGGTCATATTTAATTATCTGGAGAAACTCGATCGACGTGATAGGTATCATCTAGTACCTATCTAAATAATATAAAACTTTTTTGCAAAAAATAAAACCGACTTCAAAACTGGTTTAAACGGGACCACCGCGGAATAATATTCGTCCAAACAAAAGTAGAATCATCAAAATCGGTTCACGATTGGCGAAGAAATCGCTGAACATACACACACAAAAAAAAAACAGACGAATTGAACCTCCTCGTTTTAGAAGTCGGTTTAAAAACTTGCAGGGTTTTTTGGCTCAAAGACCGCAGATGGTTTATTTACTTGTAACATTTTTATTGGGACCAGCCTGCAACACTATTCCCAAAACACTGCAACTCCTGAAAGCCAGAATCCACAGTGGTGACCACCAGAAAAGCGCCGAAACTATGAAGCTCGACGAAGTCCCAGAGAAACAATTTAACTGTCTTGGATCCCGCAACGAAATTAATCAGAAAAGAATAGCGGAGCACTAGGAATAACATAAATTCCATTCCCTCCATATCAGCAGGAGACAGAACAAGGTCAATAGGCACAAAGGGACGTTACAACTGGGATAAGCTCATTGGTAAATTAGTTGGTTAACAAAACTACGTGGGGCCATTGGCCCCCAAAAATCATCAAGTCGTTTTTGTTTTATCTTTAGGTATTGATACCCGCCACGGCTGCGGAGTTTTGCTAGCGAATTTTTTTAAACTTGTTCAACGAAAGTGAAGAAGGAAGAGTTTTTGACGTGACAACGTCTTATAATTCGATGGAGCCGGCTGCACGCACGAAAAAATGAGGCTTTACCTCGCTCTGAGGCGTTCCATAAAACAATTGCTCAACGCACATTCATTTTTTGAAAAATGCAACCATTCCATCAGTATTTTCTTATGACGTTGTCACGTTCAACTATCGTCAGTAAACCGACTTTACAGACAACCGATTTTTTTTAAATATCCCTTAAAGAGGTTAAAAATAGGGGATGAAAATTTGTGTGTGAAACGGGAAGAGCAAGAGCCATCGGAATCGCTAGTAATTAATGATACGACACACTAATTTATTTAATTATATTTATAACGTTAACCTTCAGCTTCGGCAAATTTTTACCAAAGTGAATAACTTCAGACTTAACTGCTACGTTACACGTGTAAGATAATACAATCAACAACTAATAGTCTTCACCAAAACAATGTTGCCGTGTTTAGCCATATGTTTTGAGGTCTAAATACACATGGGCTGCGGGACTGTTCCACACATTCGCACGAAGCGCTTTGCTACATCATTTATTATGCACACAGCCAAGGAGTGGAATTCCCTGCCTGCGTCGGTGTTCCCAAGTTCATATGACCCCAATCTATTTAAGTCGCGAGTTAATAGGCTTCTTTTGGGATAGCTTGTTCCATCGTCGACCTCATCTCTGTCACCAGGACTAGATTGAGGTCAAGAGTAAGCCCATCTAGTATAAAAAAAAAAACGAGGTACCGTGGCCCTGGAACACAAAGGGCTAAGTAGGAACATGGATGGGTTTTAGTCAGTACAAGTCTGACATTCTCTTCCACTCCGCCCAGAGCGGGAGGGGTCATTTCATGATTTCCATCCGCAAAAAAATAAGGTTTAAATACAATACAATATCTTTATTTTCTCTCTTCACAAAGGTTCACATAGTCACAATAAATACAATTGTAAGAATAACATTTAAATAAAATGCATAATATATGTTCCTTTGTGAGAGACTGGCGTCCATACTAGGATACCCTGTGTGACGGATCCCCAGGCTCTCACCTCGAATTAAATGTAGTTTAATACAATAACAATTACAATAGCTGATGTAACTCTGATGTAAAATAAACATTACGTATATTAAAACTAACTATAAACGTAAAATGTATTCACTGACAGGCAACGCACGTCGCAGTCTAAACCGCTTGATCTAAAAATAAAAAGTAAAATATACAGGGTGTAAACGGACCCTTCACATATCCGTCAACCAAGCATTCTGTACATCAAACTAAGTAACTTTACGCAAAAATTATTTCTGGGAAACAACTTTTTTTTTTGAGTTGAAAAATCACGTTTAAGGGTAGGACTCAATTTAACACATTCAAAACATTGTGCTGATGGATGGATTGAATAGTACGAGAGTCGTAGAGGTGTTTAAAGTAAAGTTGTTACATTAAAAATATGTATTTCAAAAAAACTTGTGAAAAAGTTGGAACTTTGAACCCCAATATCTCCGTAACTAGAAGGTTCCCAGGTATGGTCTAGAACAAAAAAATGACGGCAATGACGGGGAGAACAAGTGCCTTTCGGCTTCGTGAAGGGTCTTTTTACACCCTTTATATTGTTTAACTTGTCCATCGAGTCTTAGCTGCATAAAAAAAACTCAGAACGCGTTGTGGCTTTTCTTCAAATTTTCCCGAAGCAACACCGCGGCGTAGCGTTCATAATCATTAAAGTCATCAATACAACCCTCGAAGTTCATTTAACCCATTGAATGACATTTTCATCAAATAGTCATGCAATGGGATTAAATGAGCCCAAAATGGTTGTATTCATGATTTTAATGATTATAATTCTGTAAATACATACGTATTACAGGCGCGAATCATATTGTGTTCAACATACTGCCTAACGCTGACCGGAAAATTGCAAAAAACCTAAGAAAATTTAAATTTCGCGGGCTACCCAGGCACGCCCCCCCCCCACCGCTCCCATTAATGGAAGTCTCGCATATTTACTATCAGGAAGTCCCAATAGCAAAACCCTTGGGTCTAGTAGTGATTCGATACTCCAAAAAAATGTTCTGTCTAAAATAAAACTAATACGTGTTGACCTTCAGAATCCGTAAATTTTTACCATTTTGAATAACTTTTAAACTTAACTGCGACCTTTAACTAATGTTACACGTGTAACTTAGTATAGTCAACAAGAACACAACATTTTAAATGAAAATTTAATGATTCATTTTAAAAGCCCGGTGCAATTAGATAAAAAAGTATAACGAAGTGGTGGTCGAATTTTTATAAGTGTCTAAACATTATGCCGAAGTTACGCGACCGAAGTTCGGCGGCTGATTTTACGTTCCGACGTATTCGGCTGATATGACACACCATAAGTGCCGAACTTACGCGGCAGAAATTCAGTTCCGCAACTTTGTGTGTGTATTCAGTGTCTCGAGCGGCTGCCCGCTCGCCCCCGGATCTTCGTCGGCAATCGAACCGAATTTCGGTCGCGTAGTGTGTAAGTCGCCGCTGAACTTACGCCCGACCGAAGTTAGGCTGTACGCTATGACGCAACTTAATTTCGGCATAGTGTGTCGTCAGTAATTCAAATAGCATTGCAGGCGTAATTGTGCTGAACTTCGGTTGCGTAACTTCGGCATAGTGTGTTAAGACACTAAGACTTTGCCGAGTACCCAGTAATGTAAAAAGAAAGTAAAAACAATCGACGGTTGCAAGTGTTTTTTTTATTTTTTATTTCGACGTATTTATAATGTGTGCCTGTGCAACCATTAAACGTTATTTCTGTTCATTGTTTTCAAACAAATGCATATAATATTAAGCTATATGAAAATATCCCTTTTTAATTAATTCAATTATTTCAATTTGTAAAATATCTAGTTTTCATTTTCATTTCATTTATTCAATAAACAATTTATATTGTGTCTGAATGTGTTACATAAAAAAAAGTTAAATAAACATAAAAAAAAACAAATATCAATGAACACAAAAAGCGAAAAATTCATAGAAATATTTAATTAAACATGCCATACAAAAAAAAATATCGTAATCATTATCATTTCAAAAAAAATATCCAAAGTCAAAAATTAAAATACAAAAAATCCATTAAAAATCATGTCAGAGCAACAAGTAATTTACGTCTTAACAATTGTAACACTTTCGTCATTTTTGCCGTCGAGAAATCTTGTCAGCTGCTCGCTTACTAACGATCCGATTCTCCAATAAAAATTCTGTCTTTAATATAACAAATACATGTTAACCTTCAAGATCGGCAAATTTTTAACATATTGAATAACTTTTGGACTTAACTGCGACCTCTAACTAATCTGACACGTGTAACTTAGTACAGTTACGGACACTAACATGTATACATATAGCAACATTTTGCAAGTGATTTTTTCCTAATTTTTACACATTTTGGAACCCATACAATTAAGAAATAGGTCTATTTTTATCATCGTTATTCTAAGAGAAAATCGCTCTCGAATCTTGCTGAATGTATACATATTAATGCTCATGACTATACACTCAACATTTTTTTTTTGTTTCACGTCGCTCGCAAACTGCTCTTGAGAAGCGGTAGATGGCGCTATAGTGTACTTATTGAACTAGTGGGATAAGAGCGAAGAAAGATGATGATTTATTGTAATTTAGGTAGTTAGTTAATTAAACGTCGTGTGGAATCTATAAAACACCCTGTATACGGGTAACATTTTTTTTTTTCTTTCTCTCTGTCTGTTTGTTTCGGCTAATCTCGGAAACGGGTAGACCGATTTTCACGGTACTGTTGCAGATAGCTGATGTTATAAGGCCTAAAATCTACTTTTATTTTAGAATAAGAATTAGGGTTCCGTTCAAAAAAATAAAACCCTTGAAATTAGTAACGGAATTAAAAAAGGGACGGAAGTCATCATCTGCCTGCCGTGCAATTACGAGTATGTTGGGGTTGGCTTCCAGTCTTACCGAATTCAGCTGGATACCAATCTATATATATAAAATAGTAAACTGACTGACTGACTGGGTGATATATCAACACACAGCCCAAACCGCTGGTCCTAGAAACATGAAACTTGGAGGGTGTGTTCTTTGTGAAGAGAAGGTCTCCACTAAGAAAGGATTTTTAGGAATTCCACCCCTAAAGGGGTAAAATAGGAGACGGAAGTTTGTATGAAAGTTTGTCAGTTTTGAAGTTAGGATCTCCAAATTTTGTGTTTAGACTGACGATTGAAAATTACTTTATATGTGTCTCGGCGTTTTTGATAATTCTACCCCCGAAGGGTTAAAAAGGGGGGTGAAGTCATCGGATATTTACGACAGCCACGCGGGCGAAGCCGCGGGCAAAAGCTAGTGTTTTATATGGGGCGACTGCCTATCTGACCTCTACAACCCAGTATATACTGGGTAATACGGTACCCTTTGATAAGAAAAGAGAGAAAGCGGCTTAAGGTTCTTTAGCCACAAAGCCCGGGCCACGATTATTGCAAAGTGTATACATGTTAATGCCCCTCACTGTACAGGTTTTCGTACAAATGCAAGACACGCTTACACGTGCCGTTTTAGTCGCATGTTGACCCAAAGTCGCTGTTTACGACTAGTCGCGGTGTCTGGTCGGCGCACGTGACCTTCGGCTGCGCGCACGCAAGGACTTAACGGCAGTTGTTTTTAGATGACGACTTGAACAACTTTTTTTTTGTCGCAAGGTGATAACTTAAAAGAACATCGCGAAAAGGATTTCGGCTCTATGGTCATTTTCATAGCCTTTTCTAGATGTGTTCGGTTCGGCTTCCAGTCTTACCGAATGCAGCTGAATGAACGACTGTCTATCTAACCTCCACAACCTAGTTACTGGATATACCAGTATACAGTCTTGCCGAGGGGTATACAATACCAATTGTATATCTAAAGGGTAAACATTGTATACCTAAAGGGTAAACATTGTATACTTAAAGGGTAAACATTGTATACTTAAAGGGTAAACATTGTATATCTAAAGGGTAAACATTGTATACTTAAAGGGTAAACATTGTATACTTAAAGGGTAAACATTGTATACCTAAAGGGTAAACATTGTATACCTCAAGGGTAAACATTGTATACTTAAAGGGTAGAGTTAAAATGAGTTGAAATTTCAATGTTAACGGTCTTTAGTACAAAAACAATACCGCCGTATGTCCTTACGACTGTTAATATTGAAATTTCAACTTTATTTCCATACCATTAAGTTATATTTTTATTCGTCACCTAAAAATACCTTGCCATGCCGTGCCGCCAATGGGCGCCGGGCCTAATACGAAAGATAATAATGAAGAGTACACAGTAGGTATTCTAAGAAAGAAAAGGATTTAATATTTTCTAAGATATTTACGTATTTTTTTTCTGTTTTTTTTTTTTATTCATAAAAAAAACTTCCAAATCTATAAAAGTTGTATATTTTTGTATTACTTAATCTTATAATAATATATTTACAATTATTGTAATCTATACTAATGTTATAAAGCTCAAGAGTTTGTTTGTTTGAACGCGCTAGTCTCAGGAACTACTGGAGAGAACATTTTCGAAAAATAGTGTTACAGCTAAATTAGACCGATTTTAGATTTTCCATAAAAACAGAAATACATAATTATCTTATTTTTTTAAGAAAAGTTCTCTGTCAAATTTTTAGACTTATGTCTCCTGCTTATGCGTACGAAGTTTCACTGAAATCGGTTCAGTCATTTCGAAAAAAATCAAGTTTGTATGAAATGCCGTAAGACGTTAACGCTCTTAAGTCAAATGGGTCAAAATCGTTAAAAAGATTCACAGTTAACTAGAAACCTTTAGGCCTGTAACGACGATACATACAATTAATGTAAAATGTTAATTTGATGTTAGGGCGCGACTGTTAAATCAGACACGAGGACTAAAGTCCAATTGATAATATACAAACAGCCGGTCGATCAAATCAAAAGCAAAAATCCATTTTTTTTTGTAATTATTGTTGTAATATATGATAATTTATTTTGACTTTTTTTTTTTTTAATTTATTCTCAATCGGTTGTGTATTTTATTTATGACTTTTTAATTTAATTCTGTAATGTTTCTAATTTAATGTTATGTAATTCTGATATTTAGGTTTTAGCTATCATTAATGTTTTTATATTTGTATTTTCGTCTAGTTTTGGTTTTTCATATGGGTCTCGGACCTGAAATAAATGAAATTTATAATAAATAATAATATATTATTATTATTTATTAAATCAAATCAAATCAAAAATAATTATTTGCAAAAAAAATACGTACAAATTACAAGAAAAGGTCTTATGTCCTAAAAGTCACTGTATTCTGCCTGCAAGCAAGCGTGCTAATTATTTACTTAATGACTGTTTATGTCCTTTATTAATATCTTTACAAATCATTTAAATTTTTTTTTTTTTTTTTTTTATTACGGAATGGGTTCGCTCCTGACCTCGATCACGCCTGATGGAAAGTGATAGATGAGGTCTATGATCTTTTTTTCTATTCCTTAGAAAAAACAATATAAAAATTGTAGCCCACCGGTATCGAGAACAGGGTCCAAGCTACCGGAGCGCGTTGGATCGTCTGGTGTGGATCCGGCTTTTGCCGTATTTTCCACGACTAGACTTGTTTATAACATTTTGTAACTACTTTTTAATTATTATTTTTTTCCGTTATATTTATTTGACAAATTATAAACATTTAATCAGTGGCGAAGATATTATTTCGCTACAACATGTTTTAGCTTACCAAGATGTATATGTGAATAGAAGTTCATGTAGTAAAATATATTAGAAATCACTAAACAGGTTCTACAAGGCCCAATTTCTAGTGAACATAAATTAAAATACAAACAGCCTATGTCAGGGCTGGCACAATCAAGATATTAGATACCATCTATAAGATAAACATCAGTAGCGAAGGGTCAATTTTTTTAAGAGGTAAGCCGGAGTCCATATATAGTGTAAATAGACCCTTAACACAAACGAAAGGCACTTGTTCTCCCCGTTTTTGCGATATTTTTTTTTGTTTTAGACCATACCTGGGAACCTTCTAGTTACGGACATATTGGGGGTCAAAGTTCCAACTTTTTCATAAAAGTGTTTTAATGAAATATTTTTACTTTACACGCCTCCACGACCCCCGTACTATTCAATCCATCCATCAGCACAATACTTTGAGTGCTTTCCATCGAGTCCTACCTTAAAACGTGATTTATAACCCGAAAAAAAAAAGTCGATTCCCAGCAATAATTTTTGCGTAAAGTTGGAGATATTGGGGGTCAAAGTTCCAACTTTTTCATAAAAGTGTTTTTAATGAAATATTTTTACTTTACACACCTCCACGACCCCCGTACTATTCAATCCATCCATCAGCACAATACTTTGAGTGCTTTCCATCGAGTCCTACCTTAAAACGTGATTTATAACCCGAAAAAAAAAAGTCGATTCCCAGCAATAATTTTTGCGTAAAGTTACTTGGTGTGATGTACAGAATGCTTGGTTGACGGATATGTGAAGGGTCTGTTTACACCCTGTATTTAACATGATTATATTATTTGTCTATAGAATACTGACTGTGCCATTTTTCAAAGGGAAGCCGGTAGGAATCGAGTTGTATGGTACCTTCGCCACTGTAAACATAACATAATGTCGAAAGAGGCCACAGGGGCTGCGATGCGATTCTCCATACAAATCTATTCCCATTTTTTCTTCCTGAGTAATACCTCTAGACCAGTGGTTCCTAACCTTTTCGATCTTGTCACCCCAAGACTTAGCTAGAGAATCTGATTTACCCCTCCCGCTCTCCCTCATGTTACCAATGAACACAAAACAAAACAACACACATACACACAAACTGACTGTCTACGTAGAGCATCTGGATAAATGTTTTTTTCTTTGACTTTTGAGTAAAACTCTGATTCTTTTTATGTTCTCTGGTTTTCCAAAAACAATCCTATTTCTTCACAAAGTTCATAAACTCTGTTTATATACATTACCATTATTTATTTATCTTTATATATTGCCAGCTTATTACTCCCGCAGAATACCAGTTTTACCCCCGCAGGGGTAATTACCCCCAGGTTAGGAACCGTGGCTCTAGAGCAATATTTTTTTTTAAATCAAGGTACAGTAAACCTACGGCTATTGTTATTTAGCCCCTAGCTAAGTAACGTTTATTTATATCGCCTTAAAGCCCTAGGACCGCGCGACGGACGCGTAGGACCTTTTGGCCTCGTACGAGACCAATTTAATATGTTTTCTTATGTTTACTTTTTCATATAATTTTTGTATTTAGTGTAATCTCATCCATTTTTTTTTTTGTGTTTTGTCCTGTGTGAGTCTAATAAATACTTTTTCTTTCTTTCTTTAAAGCATATTCATATTGGCGCCAACCTTACTTCATCAGATACTAGTTTAACACTCAGGAATCAGCCGTTTTTATTGTATCAATCTACGACTACTTAAAATAATGTTAAAATCGCCTCAGGTACAGTTACAAACATAAATGTATTGCTAATGATTGATCACAGTTAAACATAAATGTATTGCTAATGATTGACTTTTGATAGCTGCGCCACAGTATTTTACTTTAGTAGCTATCATCGTTTTTCCTGTGTAACCTGTATATAACTTAAGTTGTTCCAAAAAAAAATTTAAATGAAGTTTACAATTTATGACAACACATTAAAAATGGTCGAAAAATCAAGAGCTACTGTAATGAATCTGCTAGGGAGTGGGTACTTATCGGTCAGTGGCCTTAGATTGATACCTTTAATAGGTTCAAATACCTTTTAAACTTTTTTTAGTTTATTGGAATAATAATTAAAAAAAAAAAACTACTATTTTTTTATATTTTAAAATGTTTTTTTATACCTATTAATTTGAATTAATTAGAAATATTTAAAAATGTAAATTATATGTAAATAAAATAAATTAAGAAATTATAATAAGAAATATTTCCCAAAAATACAGATAATAAGTAGTTTAAGTTTACAATTTTAATGAATACACTTACATTAAACATTTGGATGCTTCAGAAATCTGTAATTTACTATTTATTCCAAATATCTGTAGCGTTAGAAGTTTCTGAAATATGTAGCTGTGACAGATACACGGGCAGACAGACTAAGTCGCACTCTAATAAGTATTCGTTTTTTAAATATTTTGATACCGATCCCTGAAAAGCCTCGACTTTGAATTCATTCTCGTTTCTTAAAATCTAAGGCTTTGTAGATTCCCAGCTGCTTGTTAACTTTTTATTTTGTTCTACATTTTTTGTGTAGTAAGCAACGACTTATTGTCGGGCCTACGCTGTCCCCCCATACTTAAGTACAGATGCTGTATCCATTATAATACTGTAACACCAAATGATTTGAAAAGAGTAACCATGGAGTTTCTTGCCGGTTCTTCTCCATAGGAAACGACCAACCCGAACTGTGCACCTTTTTGTCGACGTTTTATTAGTGCCCATCGAGGCCTATGTGAAATAAAATATTTTGATTTTGATTAAAAACAAGCGCTTTTTGACTTCTTTATGGGTATTTTTACACTCATTATTTTTGCCCAAATATTTTTTTAACCTTAACACTATGCGTTGTCTTGCCTATCGCTTATAAAAATTAATACTACTATAATATAAAGAGATTAATTATTAATTTTGTTACTAACTGTACCTAGCATCCGCCGGAAATACAAAACGGCCATCAACCTTTTTAGAGTAATAATTTATGTATATTTACTTTCTTAGGTGCATGTTAGTGATTAAACTTTATTATACCTGTGTGAATAATTAAAAAACTTAAATAACTATGAGTTAGGCGTATGGCGAAAGCACTTTGGTTAAGTAAATAATTTATTCTGCAAACAAAATAGAATCTTTATTTCCGACTTCGGCCATCAGTTGCTGTTTTTACTTCAAACTGGGAAAGAGACAGAGCTATACAGGTCGTCTAGCGCTATCACTTTCCCACACTGGAATTACTCCTGCTTTAACACGTCATAGTAACCACCCTGGACACAGGTCTTTTTTGTACAGACGCCAACACATGAAGCTACCCGAAACTCAAATTTTCCCAATCAACCGTGAACCTAATGCTATAGCAATAATAAAGTTGAAAATCTATTAAAGATTTTTGACAGATTGTAGTAGCTTGCTGTGCTAGTCTGTACTGAGAGTTCCTCAGAGTCCCTGTATCCTCAGAGTGTTCAGTCAAGACGTTACCAATATTTATAGTCTTCTAAAAATAATCAATCAGTCATTTATTATCAGGCAATTGAGACCCATAGATAAAAATACACAAAATCTTATACAGGGTGGAGACGACAATGCGACAATAAATTAAACTGTATGTAACTCATGACGTTCCCAGTCTGCATACAAAAATTCAATCGAAAATGACTGGATATTTTCGATTGAATTTTGTATGCAATTTATTCACAGGACGTTATTTTTCATTTTTAGCATTTTCTACATAGTGTAGATAATAGGCTACCACCAACAGGTTAACGAATTCCGCATCGGTATAAACGTTAAACACATGTTGCCAACTCGCTACTTCAAAAACCTTGGCCAAAATTGTCGTATGTATGTGTCTCCACCTTGTATATAAAATTCTCGTGTCACAATGTTGGTTACCATACTCCTCCGAAACAGCTTGACCGATTTTTATGAAACTTTATAGGCATATTCAGTAGGTCTGAGAATCGGCTACTATCTATTTTTCATACCCCTAAGTGATAAGGGTTGGCCACAAGTGGCGGGTGAAACCGCAGGGCACAGCTAGTAATCTTATAAAATACTAAACTAATACAAAAAGGGTGTAAATAGACCCTTTAAATATCCGAAAAGCACTTGTCCTCCCCGTCTTTGCAATCATTTTTTTGTTCTAGACCATACCTGGGAACCTTCTAGTTACGGAGATATTGGGGGTCAAAGTTCCAACTTTTGCAATAGTTTTTTTTTAAATACATGTTTTTACACACCTCCACGACCCCCGTACTATTCAATCCATCCATCAGCACAATGTTTTGAGTGCTTTCCATGGAGTCCTACCGTAAAACGTGATTTTTCACCCCAAAAAAAAGTCGATTCCCAGCAATAATTTTTGCGTAAAGTTACTTATTTTAATGTACAGAATGCTTGGTTTACGACTATGTGAAGGGTCTGTTTACACCCTGTATAAAAACATTATTATACAGGTACACGAAGTGACGGCGTCGTGTTGCGCTGCGTGGTGTCGCGTAGCCTTCCGCGGAAACGCCGATACATGACACGCTTCGGCCAAAACTCTTCCTTGAGGAAGGTCTCAATATGATGAGTCGGAACTCGCACCACAAACGCCTTGAAATTCGTGTTGCGGCGCGACTCCAACTTCTCAACCCTCAAGGTCAAGCTGGTCTTCGCTCGGACATACTCCACGATCTCCTCAACCTTCGTGGTGTGATGTAGCCGGGACACAAAGCTGCGTCGTTGGTATTGCCGAACCGCACTGGTTCCGACTAGGGGGGCTTCTTCCTCTCCACCTTCACGAAGCCTTCCTTGTCACACGTGCCCGTACCTGGGCCTTGCCTTGCAAGATGTTACTGTCTTTATATCCTGCGACCAAGAAACGTAATATATACTTTACCTATATTTATTGAAAGTCTCTTTTCCCTCTTCCACAGAGTGATATGTCAACACGCAGCTCAGCCACATCGTTCCGCGCCCGCCGCGGGCACAAGGAGCGCTCAAAGAACTTCACCGAACTGGAGAAGCGAACGGTTCTCGAACTGATCGCCCGCCACAGGGACGTGTTGCGACAGGGACGCTCCAACAACGCCACCAACAGGAGCAAACAGGTACGAACAGCGCCACAGGGACCAGTGATTAGGGTTACCATCCGTCCGGATTTGTCCGGACATGTTCGGACTTTAAGACTTTTGTCCGGACTTTTTTCGGTTCTTCAATTTTTTCGGATTTTTTGGCTTAGATGGAATACGATTTACGATTAATAAAACTTTTAAAGTAACATCAAATAAATCTTTAATCTGTATTAACTTCTCATTCATCTATAAACTAAATATAAATCTTTAACAATCAACTTAACGAGATCAAACAATCTTCTATTGCAAACAATTAAAATATTTTCTTCAATACAAAAATAGTTTTACGTAAAATAATCAAACTTAACTCTAGTTCGAAAACTAGAGTTAAGTTTGATTATTTAAAAATTATATACCGAAGTATATAATTTTTTTTAATGTCCGGACTCATATTGAAATGTCCGGCTTTTTGTCAGGACTTTTCAAATTTCTAAATGGTAGCACTACCCGTAGAGTACTTAGAGTCGAACATTACAGCAAGCCAAGCTTTTAGGCTTGTATGAAAGTACTGCCACTATAAGGACCAACAACTGGTGCTGATCGCCTGCCACAGAGTCCTGCTGCTTCAGGGCTGCATATATAGTCGTGGAGTTGTGTAAAGTAAAAATCTTACGGCACGCGCGTGCGTTTAAGCTCTAGCGTTCAAAAGGTTAATCTATCATTGATATTTTATCTGAACCATTGACCACCCACCAAATTGAATTCCTAGCCATTGATATCCCAATATTGTTTATAAGATATAAAAGATACGATTATGATTTATGTGATAAAAATAATCTCTTTATCGACAGTAGGTAGTTACGTAAAGATTATCGCTCGATATCAGTTACAGGTTAACGAAAAAGATATGCTATCTATTCGTTAGTATGCTTCCGCGGTAGCACAGAAATAACTACGTCTTAAGGATTTCATTAAACATGTACGATGTTATCATTACCAACACTTCCTCCACGAGTAACGATACCTGCTTGCTGGCTTTCATTTGTAGACCTTGGACAGACTGTAGTCGGAGGCCCAAAAGTCTCACAGCCAGTCTTACCAAGGAATATCGTCTTACCTAGTTACTCGGTTGTGGAGGTCAGATAGGCAGTCGCTCCATGTAAAATACTGGTATTCAGCTGCATACGGCGTGCCGTTGACCAAATAACAACAGAGTATAAAATAATACATGGTTATACGATACCCCTTGGTAAGACTTGTTGTCAGACTTTTGAGGCCTACCCGTAATTACTGTCAAAGATCTACAAATGACAGCCGGGACCAACGGCTTAACGTGCTTTCCGAGGCACGGAGGAAGCTCGGTATGTAATGGGTGGTCACTCATCCACAGACCAACCTAGGCAAGCACTGCTTAACCTGAAGATCGATCCGAGCGGCTGTTATTATTTAGCCACAGCTCCTCCTTTCTGGTCCTAAGCTTAATAAATCCTCTTCTTCTAAGCGTGTCGATGGCAATCTAAATTGTATCAGCCCAGAACTACTAGTTTGGCGCTTTCGGTAGCGTCCGTCAGTTCCTGTAGTGAACAAACAACAGGACACGCAGGACACGATATTAAGTGCCCCATCGTTTGTAGGAGAGCACCACATTTACACTCCAGGGCAGTCATTAATGAATCTCCACCTGAGCAGGTTCTCCAGCTGCAGCTTAATAAATTAAACATTGAAATCGTGAAATAACAACTTTAAGGTCATCTATTTATAATCAAAATAATTCAATAAAAAGAAGTGCCACGAGGCAACGATGCCTATTCAGCAATGTCGAGCGAATGTTGCATTTTCAGCTATAATATAAAACTATGCAAGTGTAGAGTTACTTACTTGTGTTAGGTGTCATGTTTTATTATATGCGCAGTTATTGTAAGAGTGTACTAGTTAATTGACATGGGTTTGCCTGTGTTTCATATGTATTGCCTATAGAAATTGGAACAACAGGATTTTCTTAGTAGTAAGCCGAAGTCTGGTTTTGGGATTGGTTGGGGATTGAATCAAATCCTGGATCAACATGAATTTCCGAGTAGATCTAGATTTGTGCCCGGTTGTTGGCAATAGAGTCGCCCCTAGTGTCCGAACGAAGGTCGATTTCCGTCCAAAGCTGAAGCTGATTAATCGGCAATCGGCTGAAGCTGAAGCCAAAGGTTTAATAACCCTAAGAAATTCAGTTCAACATCTATAAAGGGTGTAACAAGAACCTTAACGAAGCCGAAAGGCACTTGTTCTCCCTGTCATTGCGATATTTTTTTTGTTCTAGACCATACCTGGGAACCTTCTAGTTACGGAGATATTGGGGGTCAAAGTTCCAACTTTTTCACAAGTTTTGTAAAAATTTAAATTCAATTTTAAATACATGTTTTTAATGTAAGATTTTACTTTAAACACCTCCACGACCCCCGTACTATTCAATCCATCCATCAGCACAATGTTTTGAGTGCGTTACATTGAGTCCTATCCTAAAACGAGATTTTTCAACCCAAAAAAAAATTCGTTTCCCAGCAATAATTTAGTTTGATGTACATAATGCTTGGTTGACGGCTTCGTGAAGGGTGCTGTTACAGCCTGTATAGCTGTAAGGGACATCGACGCTCAACGATTACCACCATTTCAGTAAGTCCATTATTCCGAAACCACCCAAATTGAATTTTTTCATAAAGAAAAACTTGCAGTTTCTTACAAAAGTGCAATAAATGTATGGAACAACTGTTTTTTTTTTTAATTACCGATGTAGAATTTCTATGTGGTGGGGTTCGGAATGATGTAAGTACTGAAAACGTGGCAATCGTTTCCTGTATATTCCATCCTTTATATTTGTTTTACTTTTATTTTAAACTAACGACCCGCCCCGGCTTCGCACGGGTGCAATATATACATATAAACCTTCCTCTTGAATCACTCTATCTATTTAAAAAAACCGCATCATAATCCGTTGCTTAGGTTTAAAGATCTAAGCACATAGGGACAGACAGAGGGAAGCGACTTTGTTTTATACTATATAGTGAAGTTTATGTTGACTGTTTTTGCAACTTGTCAATAATAATATCACTTTGAAATGTGTGACCCCTGCCCCCCGCGCGTCGCCCCTCCACCGCGCTCTCGCGCATTCGTAACACTGTTTAATCCGGCGCTTGCTATAGAAACCTTCGGCTGCGGCCAAATATGGGTGTACTATTGTAGGACACAAACATTTCGCCAGTTATGTAAAATATGCATAGGTACGCCTTTTTACTTTCCTTTTTCAGGTGTTCGCTTTCAGGAGTTGCAATGGATTCCCAACCAGAATCGACAAAATGACAGATCAGAAATACGAATCTGTCATTTTATCAATTCTTCCGTCGACAAAACCCTGTTTCTACGGTGGTCAGGCTACTCGTGCTGGTCGTTGGTTTTGTCTAGCTCATTCCGCCATCGCCATACCTACTTGTTAAAAAAAATGCCATAACACATATTAACCACCATGTCTCTCTTAATCCCCAGTTGGTGTGGTCAACAATATGCGAGGAGGTTAACAAAAGGTGCGGCGGCGACCGGCCCCGCACTCCCGCGCAGGTCAAGATGTGGTACGAGAACTACAAGAAGAAGTGCAAGATGCGTGCACATGACACTCAGGTTAGCGTCACACTTTTTCATGGTATTGAGGTACTAGCGACACACCCCAGTTTCGCAGTACACACACACACATCGCACATCACATCACATCACATCACATCACATCACATCACATCACATCACATCACAACACATCACAACACAACACATCATATCATGTATCAGATCCTAAATTATCCTGTCTTCCAAGTTGGAACCAACCATATGCAACGCAACGCAATGATATGGGCTCCGCATGAAGCTAAATACAGTCTCATGCTGGAGCGTATACAGAATAAATTTACTAGGTTTCTGTACTTAAGGTGGTATGGTGTATATCCATTTTATCCATTAATGTATCCGACATTGTTTGTTATAGGCATGGTGGGATACAATAAATTGGAAACAAGGAGGGACATAGCTCTTGCTACCTATATTTTTAAATTATTGCGTGGCAAGACTTCAAATCCAGGTATATTAAAAGAAATAAACCTGTGTGTGCCCGACAATTATGTATTGCGAAGGCGACGGCCACGTCTATTGGCGGTGTCCAGTAGTAGGACCAATCTACTGAGTAAAGCCCCTGTAACGCGTACCTTGCGTGTACTTAATGACGTAGCAGACACCATAGATCTTTTTACTTGTTCTCTGAGTGAGTTCACAAAAATCACGATGTACAGAATATGTTATGATAAATAATAAAACTGTAATTATGGCCACACTATTGAATTAGGAAGTACCTGTAATGATAGTGATGATGAGTTAATAAATAAATAAAATAAATAAATATTCACATAATTTCATTGTAATCCGTCGGGCAGTTTCGGATATTAGTGCGTACGAAGATGTTTTTTTTTTTTTGGGGTCACCAACGGGGCGCTACTAAGCCTCCGCTGTCCGTCCGCCTGTCAGCGGGCTGTATCTCATGATCCGTAATAGGTAGACATTTGAAATTTTCACAGAATGTGTAAAGGGGGCTCCCCTACTACGATGGTACGGAGCCCGTCCGTTCATGCGCAAGTCCGACTCGCACTTGGCCGGTTTTTTGTGTCAGCCCGCTGACAGACAGACGGACAGACAGCGAAGGCTTAGTAATATAGGGTCCCGTTGGTTGGTTAGAATAAGCGGAATACTTAACAAAAGGTCGGAAAAATTAAATTACTTCCCTTAAAAATATCCCATCGACTGACGCAAAAGTATGAAGAGTCCAATAATCTCTTTCTTCAGGGAAAGTCCTCCAGTTTGATGGTCCAAGTCACCACGTAGGAGATATTGCGCTTATATTTTTACACCCTGTATAGGTAATCTAAGAACCTGAAGACGTATGACGCAAAACACGACCTTATGCACGTTAAGAATAGATATTTAATTAAAAGCACTTATACCGATCACTTATCATAAAAACTGTCTGTCTACGTCATTATTTTAATTAATTTGTTATACAAAAGAAAAATGTATACTTTTGGTACAGTTTATTTATAGAAAATGTGTGAATGTGTGTGTGTGTGTGTGTATATGTGTGTATGATTTCCGCATTTAAATTGCGATTCAAAGACAAGGTATCTACAGGGTGTAAGGGACAGCCCTCCACAAACTGATGGGGTGAATTCAGTATAAAGGGTGTAAATAGACCCTTAACATAGCCGAAAGGCACTTGTTCTCCCCGTCTTTGCGATATTTTTTTTTTTCTAGACCATACTTCACCTTCTAGTTACGGAGATATTGGGGGTCAAAGTTCCAACTTTTTCACAAGTTTTTTTTTTAAATACATGTTTTTAATGTAAGATTTTTTTACACACCTCCACGACCCCCGTACTATTCAATCCAGTCATCAGCACAATGCTTTGAGAGCTTTCCATCGAGTCCTACCTTAAAACGTGAATTTTCACCCCAAAAACAAAAGTCGATTCCCAGCAATAACTTTTGCGTAAAATTATTTAGTTTGATGTACAGAATGCTTGATTGACGGCTATGTGAAGGGTCTGTTTACATCCTGTATAAAATACTAGCGCATAGCATGCTGTTGTCATGTCACGCGCCCTGCCCCTGCTTCGCACAGCGCCATCTATCGGGGCCAAAGCTATCCTCTCTTTTAAGCTGAAACTAAACACACTCATTCACAACATTTCGATGGCGGTTTCGGAGATTATCGTTTAGGCGTGATTTTTATATTAATACTAGCCTTTGCGACCTTCGTTCGCGTGAATTTATTACTTTCTGGTTTCTGGTTTTATTTTTTTGCACGCAACCCTAATTAATTTTCTAAAATAAAAGTATCAGCTATCTGCCACTAAAAGTTCGTCAAAATCGGTCCAGCCGTTTCAGAGATTAGCCGAAACAAACAGACCGACATACAGACAAAAATATTAAAAAAAAGTGTTTTTAGTTATAAGTGCCGTACCTATATATTTTCATTTGCATTCAGTAAAAAGCTGTTATTTAGATATTACAAACAGACACTTCATTTTATTTATTTGTATAGATTTAAGAAATATTCAGCGGATCCCTGCAACCTTCACCAGGTCATCGGTCCACCTAGTGGGAGGCCTACCAACGCTACGACTTCCGGTTCGCGGTCGCCAATGTCGCACGGGACCGGTCAATGTGGCGACACTTGGGAGAGGCCTATGTCCAGCAGAAATGCTGATGATGAAGATATATTCCACAAATACTCAACAAATTATTGTTGACAATGAAGATTAATGTTTATATGTTTCTTTCTGTTTCCAGCAATCGCAGTCGGACCCGCCCGGGCTGCTGGATGGCATGCTCTGGCAGAATATACACCCTCTAGACGTTAAAGGTATGTAACATTATTTTTAATAACAATAATAAATTCGAGGTTGTCGACATGTGGGATGTGGACTCGGCGGTCATTGTGCCGATAGTTGTATCAGCCCATGGCTTAATTGCCAAGAGCCTCGACCAATACCTGAGGAGGCTCTCGTTAGGCAGCTGCATCAAGGGCTTGATTCAGAAAGCGGTTCTCCTGGACACGGCTCGTATTGTTAGGAGGTTCCTCTCTCTGGAGCCCTGACCGCCGGTAGCTTGGACCCTGTTCCCGATACCGGTGGGCTACAATTTTTTATATTGTTTGTTTGTAAGGAATATTTAAAAATGTAAATAAAGGAAATAATAAATTCATTTACTTCAGGTAAATAACACTCATTGCCACACATAAATTAATAGAAATCTGAGGACATGGACAAATAATATAAGATAAAATAAAATAGAATCAAAAAAATCAAATCATTTATATTGTATCAACATTGTTCTAAATATTAAAATATATACATCTATAATTATCTATACATATAATTAAAATATAACAGACCGATGTCTGTACATTGAAAATATTGAAAAAATATATGTATAAATGGGGGATCTTTATTGGAGTAACAGAAGCCAAAACAACAGTTTTTAGATTTTTAATGTCTGTCTTTCTGTCTGTATGTTTGTACGCGCATCACGCAAAAACTACTGCTTGGATTTGAACGCAGTTTTCACCGCCCTACTGCTAGATGCTTGACTTAAAAAATAGGCTACATTAGATATAGTTTTGGACCCGATAGGTGGCGCTGTGCGAAGCAAGGGCGGGTCGCTAGTTAAAATAAATTGAAATAAAGGTAGGCGCGTGCGCAGGGCCCAGTCATCATCACCCATAGTGCAAGTGCGAGTCGTACTCACACGCGCACACGGTTCCGTAGCTCCAAACAATATAAAAAAAATATTTTGAAGGCTCATTCATGTGTTGTATTGTATTACATTTAACAACAAAACTAAATTTGTTTTTCGTTATAGGTAGTCAGTGGCCCAAAAAGTCTTACAACCAGTCTTACCAAGGGGTATCGTATTACCTAGTACTAACTGGGTTGTGGAGCTCAGATAGGCAGTCGCTCCATGTAAAATACTGGTATTCAGCTGCATCCGGTTAGACTGGAAGCCGACCCTAACATAGTTGGGAAAAGGCTAGGCAGATGACGTTGATACGATGACTAGACTTTAAGTAGTCTTGAATTTTTATAATCGTCCGTAAGCAACAATCTTTCAAATCTCGGAATCCCGGAAGCATGGCCATAATTAACATTATAAACATATCTGATCAATGACCTTAAAACAGGGCTCGGAACCGGTTTAAAAAGAGCGGTTAATTTCGATTAAATACCGGTAAATATCGTTCCTTCAATTACCGAAATGATAAAAGTTACCGGTTACATAAACATAAACGGTTTTGACACCCAAATTAACCGGTTAATTCCGTAATTCGTTAATTAACTAAATGACATCGCAACGTCCACACCGTGCGAGCGAGAGTGGCGGGTACCGGGGATCCTAACAAACTTGGTTTTAACCGGTTAATTTTCACTATCAAAACCATCATTCATGAAAAACCGGTTTACCGCATACCGATAAAAACCGGTAAAGTGCAACCTTTAACCTAAATCGATTTCGGTCTGGGGTCAATGACCGAAACCGGTTAAGAATTTAACCGGTTTCCGAGCCCTGCCTTAAACCGCTACTTATCCCAACCACTGATGATAATATTCCAACATTGGTATTATGGTGATTACTTTATAATAACAACCGCTTGGGTCGATCTTTAGGTAAAGCCGTGCTTGCCTAGGTTGGTCAGTGGATGGGTGACCACCCATTACATACCGAGTTTCCTCCGTGCCTCGGAAAGCACGTTAAGCCGTTGGTCCCGGCTGTCATTTGTAGATCTTTGACAGTCGTTATAGGTAGTCAGTGGCCCAAAAAGCCTTACAACCAGTCTTACCAAGGGGTATCGTATTAGCTAGTACTAACTGGGTTGTGGAGGTCAGATAGGCAGTCGCTCCATGTAAAATACTGGTATTCAGCTGCATCCGGTTAGACTGGAAGCCGACCCTAACATAGTTGGGAAAAGGCTAGGCAGATATATGTAATGAAATGACATTTCATTAATTCGAATTTGCCGCGCCTCGCGCCTTTATAAGTTGTCTGTGGAATTGAATGGCGGATGATGGTCAAAATATTCGGTGTGATTTATTGTTTAAGAAAACGTGTGGAGAGACAAAATAAAAGGATATAATTGAGGAGGCGATATTAGTGAACTTTAAATGTCGTTTCTTTGTACTTTCAGGTGAGATTATTGAGTAATTATCATAGATAAGCGATTACTGTTGTAATATTGTAAGAACCTGTTAAATAAAACAAATCTTTGTACTTTCAGAGAAACAATTTGTGGTTTATTTTGAAAATCCTCAATAATATTCTTATAAAACGAACTTATAAAGGCGCGAGGCGCGGCAAATTCGAATTAATGAAATGTCATTTCATTACATATATATGTATATATATAAATATACTTTATAACGGTGATATATTGTTATTTACAGATGAGGACGGCGATCCGACTACGAGCGCAGACGGAGCCCACAGCGTAAAGGATGACGACTGCGTGCCGGTCAACGTAAGTACCTACTTCACACTACAGGGTGTAACAAGACCCTTAACGAAGCCGAAACGCACTTGTTCTCCCCGTCATTGCGATCATTTTTTTGTTCTATACCATACCTGGGAACCTTCTAGTTACGGAGATATTGGGGGTCAAAGTTCCAACCTTTTTTTGTAGGTTATAATATTACTTTAAATACCTCCATAACCCTTTTACTATTCAATCCATCCACCAGCACAATGTTTTAAGTGCGTTACATCGAGTCCTACCGTAAAACATGATATATCACCCCAACAAAAAAAAAGTCGTTTCCCAGCAATAATTTTTGCGTAACGTTACTTAGTTTGATGTACAGAATGCTTGGTTGACGGCTTCGAGAAGGGTCTGTTTACACCCTGTATATCTGTGTATTTAATAGGAACTGGCCCCTTAGAGTGATCTTAAATTTGGTACAACAATTTTATTCCGAACACCCATTTCTTACATATTTCAGATGTCAAACGGCCGACTATCAAGTACGAACGAAAGCGAAGACACGATGCCGAACGTCCTCGAGCCCCAAGTACAAATCATACCCCAGTCCTCCCCCACACCCCCTCCCTCGCACAAACAACTACCCCTAACGCCCATCCAAATGCCCCCCCTCCCGATACTCACTAACCCCTTGCAAGCCATCGAACAAGCAAGAATACAACAGAACTTCTTACAGAAACTAAACGAACTTTCAAATACTCCCTTAAACTTGAGTAATTTAGACGAAATTAAGCGAAAAAATGGCCATGATCGGCAGGAGAAAATGGATGATCAGATAAAACATGATTGTGGAACAGCCACGGAAGAGGAAAGGTTATATTTCACGGCGAAGAGGCAACATGCTATATGGGAGCATGAAGCCAAAATGAAGATTCTAAATATGGAGCTGAGGCAAAAGGAAGAGATATTTTCGCTGCAAAAACAACTTTTTCTCATTGAATTAAGGTTGAAGATGGATTTCCTGGAAAAGGCTAGCGCTAAATGATGGGGTGAGTTTAACACAAATATACAGGGTGGAGACGACAATGCGACAATAAATTAAACTGTATGTACCTCGTGACGTTCCCGGTCTGCATACAAAAATTCAATCAAAAATTACTGGATATTTTCGACTGAATTTTGTATGCAGTTTATTCACAGGACGTTATATTTCAGTTTTAGCATTTTCTACACAGTGTAGATAATAGGCTACCACCAACAGGTTAACGAATCCCGCAACGGTATAAACGTTAAACACATGTTGCCAACTCGCTACTTCAAAAACCTTGGCCAAAATTGTCGTATTGTCGTCTCCACCTTGTATATACTCTGCAAGTTGCGATACTTAGGTGTAAACGTAAGTCCACATAGGACAACCAGCCCCCGTAGCCTTACCACCGTAGACAAGGATTTCTTTGACGGAAGAATCGACAAAATGACAGATAGTGCAAAGAAATCTGTCATTGTGTCGACACAATCTGGCATTTTGTCGATTCTTCCGTCAAAGAAATCCTTGTCTACGGTGCTCATGCTTAGGGGTTTGATATTTTTACCGTACAAGTGCGTAAATTCGATTTTTAGAAAGATAGAAAAATATTTCTTGAACTCACACTGGACAAACAACGAAACTGAATTAACAGTATTAATGAAAAGTAATAACAACAAACATGAAAATATCACTATATGTCACTATTCCCAGAATCTGATCCTTATTAGCGACACTATCGAATGGTATCATAATACAGTATGTGTTTTTTCTCCAAAATCAATGGGTTTGATTCCTGGCTAGGAATACAGATTTTTCAAAAATCTAATTTAACGTGGTAAAATCATCAAATGAGTCCTCCCAGGGCAGAGCGGGAGGGACTGTCAGACTTGCACTGACTAAAATCCACGGTGTCCTTCAGTAGCCCTTTATGTTCCAGGGTCACGGTAATTCTATGAGTCCCGCGACCCAGCTCTAGACTCCTTTGAGCATTTTTCGCTATTCCTCGTAATTTCGGATTTGGCCGCCACGCCCACTTGGAAAATTCACCCTGTACACCACCTACCCAACTATTTTCAAGCGTTCTTTTAATTTGAAATATTTAAATATTCCAAACTAGCTGTTGCAATGCACCTACTACCTACCTACTACCTACCTACTACCTACCTACTACCTACCTACTACCTACCTACTACCTACCTACTACCTACCTACTACCTACCTACTACCTACCTACTACCTACCTACTACCTACCTACTACCTACCTACTACCTACCTACTACCTACCTACTACCTACCTACTACCTACCTACTACCTACCTACTACCTACCTACTACCTACCTACTACCTACCTACTACCTACCTTCTACCTACCTACTACCTACCTACTACCTACCTGTTACCTACCTACCTACTACCTACCTACCTACTACCTACCTACTACCTACCTGTTACCTACCTACCTACTACCTACCTACCTACTACCTACCTACTACCTACCTACCTACCTACTACCTACCTACTACCTACCTACCTACTACCTACCTACTGAACACTGTCGAACGGAATAAATAGTATCCTATGTCCGTCTCCTGGCTCTAAGCTCCCTCCTCACCAATTTTCAGCCATATCAGTAAAGCCGTTCACGACTTTCTTTTATATATATAGATTAAGTACGAAAAATACAATACACAAAAAGAAAGTAGGGGCCCAAAGGCTCCTATCTCAACATGGTGCTGCAACATTTAAAATAAATGTCACAGCGCTGGTATTATACTATAACTGTAACTGGTTGCTACTACCGACTATAGCGTTTCGTTGGTCGGGGAAAAATAAATTTTATTTTTGTATGAAACTACTGTTCTCGGCTTGAGCAAAGTGTAAAGTGTAATTGGCCTCAGTTATCGCAGTATAGTGAAAATAGCACACAGTGTGGCTGCTGCTAGCTCTCATAATATTTTAGTTGATTTCTGCCTGGCAACAAAAATAAAAAATTTTGATTGTCTGCTAAATAATATATTTTTAATTCCCCAGACAGCGCTGCATGCGGAAATGATGACATCCAACCGTTTGTTTTAAAAACAACGAGCAAAGGAAACAAGCCGCACAGCCGAGTGTAATCTAGTTTTAAAAAGTGCCATCTATCGTGTAGTTACCGAATTAATTCCTTTGGTTTGAGTTAAAGTAGTCAAACTACTAAACAATCCGTTAAAAAAAGATATTGTTATAAAAAAATATTTTTTGCAATAATACTTAAAAATGGGAATAACAGGACCAATTTTGTCAGAGTGATTTTGAAGACAGCAATTGGGCCGTTTATCCTACATTAATTGCTGTGACATTTTAGGGCCATTTAGCTCCATTTGAGGCCATGGACTGGAGTCTAGGCCTTAATAAAAAAACAACGACGAAATAAGCAATATTAAGATAGATGCCGCCTTAACTAGTATTTATACAAAAAGTGGCCTTGTTAGGCCTTTTTTAAAAAGGACTTTTAAGTTAAGGCCAAAATATGAACAATTGTAACTGAACAAAGATGTGTGCGTAGGCCATAAGTCTAAGAGGCCTATTGGCCGTAAAAAAAGACTCTAATCTATGGCCTCAAAAGGCCAGGTTTCAATGTGATTACGAAGTTATTTTTGTATTCGTTATACATTTGTTTATAGCTTATTTTTTACGTTTTTTTTTTTTTTAATTAATCTAAGGAAAGTGCTTAAGTTCGTAAATGCTGCGATTATAGTATTATCCAAGGCAGCTCATAATATATGAAAGTTGGTTGTGTCAATTATTGAAGATTGGTGGCAGAAAGACATGGCACTATGTTAAAAAGAGAGGCCACATTAATGCCATTTAAAAGTACTAGGGCAGCTATTTTTATGATTTCCAAAATGTCCTCACGTAAATTGAATTCCCATCTTTTATGGAAATTTTTAGTCTATAATTAAATGACAATAAAATCTAGTCTAGATGAATAATTTAAAACACAAGCATTGAAATGTTGGAAACAAAATGGCGCCGAATCTTCGATATTTGATACAAATAATTATAAAAATTACTGCCAAATTAAGTATCGCAATACGGTATATTAAAGTAGTACTTAGGGGCCGCAAGTCTGTCAAATATATATTAATATATGTCGTCGGGGGCAGTAGCTATTTTCATGACATATTTAAAATGGTTTAAGCAGATCTATGACATGACGAATAATGTTTAACCGTCTGAAATTACGTAATCTCGAAATATTGAGCGAAGATTTGTTTAAATCCGTCGATTTATTGGTTTTAATAGACATGGTGTCGAAAAAATCGATTTAAATGTAACAATTTTGACAAAATTTTGTAACATGATAGTAATTTAACCATTTTTCACGGGAAAGAATTGTCCAGTGATGTCCAACATATAACTAAAATTTCTATGATTAATGTTTTTAGTCGATCTTTCTAACTTTGTTATAGCAATCTGCCTATCCATTTTAAAATATAGCGTGAACATAGTTACAATTCGAGGATGTTTCAAGTGTCGTATCAGTAATAATGATGGCCGTTTTGCATACAAACGTTATTTTAAAACGAAATAACATATTTCTATGATTAAGTATCTTAAAAGTGCTGTATCGTCACGATTTCAAATTGTGTCGCAATGATCTTCACAAAACGTTATAAATGTTTTGGCTTTGACTTTGAAACTTAGCGTGAAAATAGTAATCCTAGTGTCGTCTAATAAACTATTATAGAGAAATTTGATAGTATACCAAAAAAAAAATTCAACATGCTCAATATTTTTAAATAATGTTTGTAAACAAAACGAAGGTAAATTAACCTAGTCTTAAAAATTGTATTCTTTGTATGGAATAGCTATTTTAGCAAAGAGGTAGATTTTTCAGTATTTCAAGTAGAAAAATTAGAAAAAAAAGGTAAAATTAATAATTATGTATTATTACAAAATGAGTTATTTTTAATGATAAAAGACATTTCTTGGTGTTGCCATTTCAGTTTTAACCTTTTCTTGCCATAATTTTAGTATTGAAGGTACACAAGGGAGCGGGGGGGGATTTTTAAGGGATCTACCTCTTTGTTAGCACCGCATCATATTCGATCAAATAATAAGTTGTGATATAGAACATTGAATTGATAATTTGTATTGTGTATTATGAAGCTTTAGCTTTTATATCCATAGATATAAAATCCCTAAACGCTTTGGATGGACCGTTTCCGTTGCGGTCGTAACTATTCCATACAATTATTATATCGAGTCAATGACGTGCCAATAATCGAAAACCATTGTTAATAATAATAATAATAGTTATTACATATATAAGATATTGTTATAATAGATTTTTAGATACGTAAAACATTTAGACAAC
This sequence comes from Noctua comes, assembly GCA_963082995.1. Taxonomy (NCBI): domain Eukaryota; kingdom Metazoa; phylum Arthropoda; class Insecta; order Lepidoptera; family Noctuidae; genus Noctua; species Noctua comes. The sequence continues at coordinate 1,979,504 of OY720294.1, forward strand.
AAATATTGGACAGTATGATGATATTATTAATATTAATAATTTAGACAGGAAATAATAATACAGTACAAAGACTTTTAATAGAAGTCGTTACCTCAGTGCAGTGTATTGTAAATAAAATAACTAGGTTTAGATGTAAAATAAAATTTTAGAAATTTTTTATACGAGGGCGACTTACACCTTCAAATTTTAATAATTTTCGCATTCAAGCAATTTAAGTTGCCAGATTACAAAATTATTATTACCCATCGTCTGGCAATACTAAATTTTAAAATGTGTAAATATAATTATTAATACGAACTTTTAGTTGTCGAATGTGGCAATAAAAATAGGTGTAAGCACCTCAAAACATGGCAATACTTTTAAAAATATTTTAAATGGCAATGTAACATTGTGATGTATTTTACGATCTCAATACAGATTAAAAAAGATATTTTTTTTACCTCCGACAAAATTTTGTGTGAAATTTTTTAGAAAAGAAAACTTGCAATTGTATAAAATACATTTTTTTTTATTCTTCAAAACGACTACGTTAATCTGATGAAATTGGATATTATTAAAATAAAGAATTTATTTTCTGTTCCGATGTGTTTCATTAGCAGACTTCGCAGTGGTATTACGAGAAACGGTCATCATTATCATACCCCTGCCGTTATCCTAATTTATTTGCGGATGGCGCAGTGTTTCATCTACTTCCTTATATCTCTATTAAACGGTGTCTCGCCCAAATGAGTTTCCTACCCGGGCAACTTTTATATTTTCACGTGAATTCATAAGAACGTCTATTCGCAGTGAACAGCATGTCAGAAACGCGATTAAAACGATTGTGACTGTACTTCTCGAGCATTATATCTCGAAACCTAAAATAGATGGGGGGACGGGAGTTATACCATCGTATTAGGTATATAAGCCTAAACAAAAAAGTACCCGGTAGGCTACCTTGACGTGCGTGGGCGTGACCTAGCAGCGTCTAAAAATAGTCAAGAAATTGCGCGAAATCAAACAGCAACGGCAGTGTCAGTTAATCAAAAATATTTTTTTTTCTTGTTGCCAACTACTAGCTACTGATCCCAGCGGGTTTGTATCAGTGGATACAACTCGCTGGGATCAGTAGCTAATTCAATTTGATAACGTGATCGGTGGTGACAAACCCCAGAATCGTCTGGTAGCCAAAATGGTAAACACGATTAATTCATACTAGTTGACGTTTAATTTTCTGTTACGCGATCGTGAATATAAACTTTTCCAGCTATATGTTGTTCTTTAAAGTAAGTATACTTATTTGCATAAAATGAATACAGAATGTTATAAACATGTTTTAGACTTCCAAAGCAGGTGTGAACACAACCATAGATAATACACTATATAAGAACACATCGAACCACATCGACCTATTTATAGCAACTTTTCTAGATTATCCACTTATCAGCTTTCAAACAAATGGCTAGTCAAGGCGTTTGATGGATGTTTGTTATTATTATTTGTCAGGCGAGTAATCGACTATCAATGTTGATAGATATATCAAAGGACATCCCTTAAGACTTAAGACCACTGACATTGACATCTATCATTAAATTGTTTGACAATTTGACCGCGTCACAGAGTTATTGTTGTCCTTTGCCAGTTGGTTCATCAAATCAACAAAAAACAATCGATTTTTAATTAAATATACTATGGAAATAAGTGTGCAGACATTCGACAGAATATGCCGCGTCTGTTTAATAGAATGTACCGAAATGAAGTCTCTATTTACAAAGATGGATGGTGAAAAACGTAACTTGTTCGAAGTCCTTGCATTTACTTCTGATATTAATGTTAAATTCGAGGATAGTCTGCCAAAACAGGTTTGCGGTGAATGTGAGTCGGTCATGTGCAAGGCTGATGCATTTAAACGCCGCTGTCTGAATTCTGAGACGATTCTGAACAACATCTACCAAAACTCTTTGAACCGTGGTGAAACATCGGGTATTGACAAAAAATGCTCGATAAAAGATGAAAATAAGGGTATAAGCGAAAAATTAAGCAATTATATAAGCTTTGAGACTTCAACTGTTGCTAATTACAGTTCCGAAGACATTTTTGATAAGAAAAATGTGTTAATACAAGATCCTTCATTATACCCAATCGCCGACGCTAGTTTTTGTAAGCTCACTGAATCTGCAGTACCTGAAGGCTCTGAACAACCTGTCAAGGAAGAGATAAACTTGAATTTTGATGATGATATAAGCTTTCCTGATCACTACGATGATGGGTCACCGTGTGACACATTACCTATTGAACTCAAAGAAGAAAAACCTGTAAAAACTGAAGCAAAGAAATACACATGTGTCTGTAGACTATCATTTACTACTAAAGACAAATATAAAAGCCATTTAAAGCAAGAAAACTGTAATAAGTACAAAAAAATTTTAGAAAAAGTTAATAAAAACAAATTAGTTACTGTAAAAAATGAGATAGAATGTGTTGAATGTAATCAAAAGTTCAAAACTCCAAATGCGTGGAGAATACACCAAGAAATCCATCGTAATGAACACTTATCTGAAAGCAAATCATTATTGCATGTTTGCAAATTCTGCTTATGTCAGTTCAAAACGGAGGCAGCATTAAGAACTCACATTCTAAAACACGAAAACATCGTAAACAGCAAAACAGAATCATACCAATGCTCGTTCTGTTTACGTAAATTCAAGAATAAAACTTCGCTGACTGCTCACATTCAGCGCCATGAAGAAACGGACAACATAAAACACATTTGCAAGTTATGTAAAAGAGAATTTAAATACAAAGCTTATTTAGAAAACCATGTATTAACGATGCATTCAAGAAAGAATGGTATAACTTGTGAGATTTGCGCTCAAGGTTTCCCTAATGAAGAAAGTTTAGAATTGCATAGAGACAGTCATAAAAATGAGAAAAAACACCGTTGTACGGTTTGCAGTAAAGCCTTTCTTATGTTGTGTACGCTGAAGGAGCATATGCGGACACATACGGGTGAGAAACCGTTCTTATGCTCGCAATGCGGACGAGGGTTTAGCCAGAAGACTAATTTGGCGCAGCACATGAGAAGACATCAGGGGTTAAAGCCTTTTAAGTGTGAGAATTGTGATAAGAGGTGAGTTAACATAGTTTTTGTTTGTAATCTTTTGCAATTGCAAAAGATTAGAAACGACACAAACAATACAACAACAATACACAACACAACAATACACAACACAATACAATACACAACAATTACAACAACAACACTACACACAACAACAACACCATTACAACAACAAACAACACAACAACAACAAACACGCAATCAACAACAATACACAACAACAATTACAATTTCTTTTTTACAATTATTATAGTAAAAAAGAAATTACTCTGATATTCTGTGCCTGAGGAGTTTTAACTTTTATTTGTGATTTTTTATTTGAATACTATTTTCTATTTGTACACCACTTTTACCATCACAAAATTTGTCATTGAAGAGCGGGATCTCCTAGCACATGTATATCTTTTACTTAAAAGGAGGTCTCTATATAAGATTTACTGTAAAAGTTGTACAAGTTTCTGCAATAAACCTTTTTACTATTATTTACATTTTTATTTGCCGTTTTAGTCGTAGTTAGGTTTTAGTTTACAGCTTTTTCCGAATTTATTGATCTCTATCCTTTACCTTCCAGATTCGTATCAAAAGGTGAACTCGACGCGCACAACCGAAAACACAGCGGAGCGCACCCGTTTGTCTGTGATGACTGCGGTAATGGCTTCACAACGTCAAGCGCCTTAGTGAAACACCGTCGAATACATACCGGAGAAAAACCTTACCAATGCGACCTCTGTCCAATGAGGTTTGCTGCATCAGGCACTTTGAAGAACCATCGAAGAACCCACACCGGTGAAAGGCCTTTCCAATGCTCCTACTGTGAAAAAGCCTTCGTCCAACGCAACGATTTGATCTCCCATATTCGTTGCCATACCGGTGAAAAGCCATATATTTGTACTCAATGCGGTCAGTCGTTTAGAAAAGCGTCTGGATTGAAAAGTCATGTTAAAATGCATGTGAAGGAGCCGGGGAATTTGCTCCAAGGTGTTAGTGTGATGTTGAATGGAATGCAGTGTGCTGAACAATGACTTTGGTTTATGAAATATAGCTTTTGACACAGCTTCGCCCGCGTAGAAGTCATCAGGATAAGGCCCGAACTCCACCAAAGCGAAGACGAGAGTCTCAAAATGATTTAGTGGAAAAGTAGAGAAGAGAGATGTCTCATATTTGTTTAGGCCAGCCTCCGTAATCGGCGGCCAAGCAGGCAACTGCGGAGACGAGACGTGAGCGGCGTGGGACGGTCGCCACTCGTGTCAAATCTCGCGTGAGAAGCCTGTACAGTCACGAGCACCAATATGTAAACACTTAACAACTTTTAAAAGTGTTTTGCTCCTACTGTTCTGATTAAAATGTCATGCTGTTACGAACATAGTATTCTGGAACTCATGTTTTTATGAAAAAGATCCTATCTCCAAGTTACAATCGTTATTTCTCGCGAAAATTGCTTTCAAATTTAGAAAAGTGAATATATCAGTCAAAACCACTTTTGACCGCTGTTAATCAGTCAAAACTACTTTTAACCGGCGAAAACTATTTTAACAATAACTAACATTTATTAGGTTGTTTGCTTTTTTTTGTGACATTTGCAAAACATTATGTTGTAGTAATTTTAGGACTAGGTAATTACAACGTTCAAACACCATATTTTAAATGGAGAAAACGCATTTTAACGTAATAAGGATTTTGACTGACACCAGTCAAAAGTGGTTTTGACCGATTAACAGTTTTGACTGTAACATACATATTGGTGCTCATGACTGTACACTCATCTTTGGTCGGGTCAAGCCAGTACGCATCTCCACACCACACATGTTCGGTAGGTACACCCTTCTAAGCATCCCCTCTCCACTCCGCTCCGCACATCTCCGCACGTCATCGCTTTGGTGGAGTCTGGTGTGATCTGAATACCTATTCCTTATACCTAGACTTTATTTTAAAAAAAATCGGTTGTCTGTAAAGTCGGTTTACTGACGATAGTTGAACGTGACAACGTCATAAGAAAATACTGATGGAATGGTTGCATTTTTCAAAAAATGAATGTGTGTTGAGCAATTTTATGGAACGCCTCAGAGCGAGGTAACGCCTCATACGTCATGTTTTTTCGTGCGTGCAGCCGGCTCCATTGAATTATAAGACGTTGTCATGTCAAAATGATTCCTGAATTTTATACATACGTACGAGGTATTATTCACATGTTGCTACTTGCTTGAAATTTAGGCAAAGAAACTGACCACTAGATCAGAATAGATCTGGTGATAGATTCAAAGATCTTCGACTTTATATACGAACTTGCGACCCGCCCCGGCTTCGCACGGGTGCAATATATATATAAACCTTCCTCTTGAATCAGTCTATCTATTACTGAAAACCGCATCAATGTCCATTGCGGAGTTTTAAAGATCTATTAGGGACAGACAGACAGAAGCGACTTTGTTTTATACTATGTAGTGATGTTACTCAGGCCAAAATTCTGCCTTCTGAAATGACTTAATTTTAGTGAATAATCTTTATTTAATTAGGATAAAATGATGACATGTATTAGTATAAGTATTATTGTTTACAAATAAATAAAAATAAGTTGTAATAATCGAATAATTAATCAATATTGGGACCAATTTAGTTCAATTATTGTGCTATTAATTTTGCAAATGGACATTATTTTATTCCGATGACATCTTAATTTCAAATCACTTTTGCTATCTGTTCAAATCTTGATTTAAATTGATATGCTCGCTTGACCAACTTATAAACTTACACATTTTGTAAATAACAATGAAATCAATTGTTTTATATAAGTGACTGAAACATATTTTTTTGTGTTTTAACTTTTTAAGGTATCATATGTTGATAAATGTGAATACTCGAATAAACTTTCACGAATTTTAAATATGTTTTTTTTTTAATCAGAAAAGGACTTCCTGTTTAGTGGTTGATTTACGGAAAATAATTGGTATTGAATAAATATTTTGATATCATATTGTAGGTTGACTGAAAACTTTAAATTAAACCCAAAAACATATATAACAATCAGGGATTAATTTTGCACTAGAAATGCAAAATGCAGCAATGCAAAAAAAAAGGATTTTCATATAAAATTTCGTAATTATTAGTTAGTTTAGTTTTATTAGTTTTTTAGGCTCTTCTTGCTTAATTTTCAGGAAATTTTATTTAATAATTTGATAGCTTCGGCATTTACCTTAGTAATAAGATCATTTGCACGTCTCTAGGTCCCTTACATTCAAACATTTAATTCGATTAGATTTTTTTTAGTTTTTTTTTCAATTTTTTATGATTCAGATTTCAATGAACATACGAAATGCTAGTATTGCCAGTTCTTTTTGTTGTTGCTGTCATTTATTGTCATATTGACGTGTCCACGTTGTATTACGAAGTTGCGAAGTTGCATAGTTTATTTTTTTGCCATAGATGTCCCGCTGCTGGTCAAAGGCCTCCCCCATACATGGCCAGTTATTCGGATTTTACTTAGGATAAAAGTCGCCGCCGAGGCCGCCTCAGAAAATAGTGGCGGGATGACCTGGATGTGCCTGCGATGGCTGGCTCGACGTGGCGCACGAAGAGTATGAAAAAGTGAACAGAATACCATAACAGGGTGGTGGGCAGGGCACATTGCTCGCAGAACGGATGGCCGATGGGGCCGAAAAGTTCTGGAGTGGCGACCGCGAACCGGAAGACGTTGCGTTGGAAGGCCTCCCACTAGGTGGACCGATGACCTGGTGAAGGTTGCGACACTTGGGGGAGGCCTATGTCCAGCAGTGGACGTCTTTTGACTGAAATGATGATGATGAGATCATAACAGACTTTAATAGGAGATGGAAGGTCGTCCTTATTGCTGACAAGCAGCCTGTTAGGCACTTGGGTTAGGTAAAAATAAAACGCTGAATTATAAGTTATAAATTATAATAAATAAATGATAATTTATTTGTTTAATTGCAACGCGGCGAGTTGTTTCTTGAGGTCCAATAGTTTGTTGATCTCTGGCTGCAGAACCGCCTTGTCTTTTGTGGAAGCCTTCAGTTTTCGTACCTTGTCAGCCTGCAATGAGTAACAAAAATAAAGGGGGTTTGAATTCAACTACAGTACTTTCACAGTTTTTATGCCTTGTGACTGGGACTGCAGCTATTGTTGTCTTTGTTTCGACAATTCAAAAGTGCCTATAACTGGCCTATTTGAAATTAATGCTTTGTATTTGATTTTGAATGGCCAGCCTAACTTCCGCCATTTTATTTTTTTGCAAAGTTGCGGCCATGCATAAAACCTATATTAATCGATAGCTGGTATCAATATAAACAAGTTTTTTTTCTGAGACAAAATGTTTTAAAGTGTCACGTTTCCGAGATATGAGCTATCAAAGTTTAAGTCCATTCACTGATGGCATCTTCAGCGCAACTTAGACTTGATCAGCCATGCATAAAACCTATATTAATAGATAGCTGGTATCAATACAAACCAGATTTGTTTGAGACAAAATGTTCTAGAGTGTCACGTTTCCGAGATATAGAGCTATCAAGTCCATTCACTGATGGCATCTTCAGCGCAACTTTGACTTGATCAGCCACGCATAAAACCTATATCAATCGATAGCTGGCATCAATACAAACATGTTTTGAATGAGAAAAACTATTCTAAAGTGTCACGTTTACGAGATATAAGCTATCAAACTTGTGCTGAAGATGCCATCAGTGAATGGACTTTAACTTTCAACCGGCCAATTGCGAGTTGGACTCGCACACCGAGGGTTATTTTGTTATTAAAATACATATTTACGGTTTTCGGATTTTTTTTCCTTTACATGTGCTGTAAGACATTGCTTCTTGCCAAATTTCATGATTCTAGGTTAACGGGAAGTACCCTATAAATTTTGATTCCCTTGCGAGTGTCGAAATATACATTTTTTGGGGCATAAACGGCCGTATCTTTTTATTACGTTAACTTAGAAGTTTGATTTTTTTACAGTTTTATTGGACTGTAGAGTTGAGTATATGGTTTTAATTTCAACTCGATACCTCCACGCGTTCCCGAGATAAGGGTCTTGACAGACAGACGGACAACTAAGTGATACTTTATGGGTTCCGTTTTTTCCTTTAACCTTTTCACCGCCAACGTACACAGAACGCGATGCCTCGCCAGCGCCAAGCTATAATTGTATAACGAAGTATACAGTAAACAGTAGTGATGAGGGTATCGTCATATCGATGAATGAGATTTACACGCTTTAAATACAGTACTTTTATGTTTGATAGGTAGTTAAAAATTAAGAGTTTCTGATGAAATCGTAGCGCTGGTGGCACGGAAATCTGGAACTGCTATTGAAGTCCGTGGCGGTGAAAAGGTTAAAAGTACGGAACCCTGATGACAGTGATGCCGGATGATGGCAATACCCCTTCGACATACAAGTGTGATGTTGTTACCTGGTCAGCGAGCTCTTTCTCCAGCGCCTGCACATCCCCACTGGCACTGCTAGCCACGGGAACAGTTGGTGCGGCCGCGAGTTGTCTCTTTAGATCCAACAGTTTGTTGATCTCCGGCTGCCACACTAATTTGTCTTTTGTCGAGGCTTTTACTTGGCGGACTTTTTCGGCCTGTAGTTGAGAAAGAAATAGTTTGTTAGCATAATATTCCAGCTGTAATGCCCACCGTTACACATTTCAGTTACAGTTAGGGACGACCCTATTGCCACCAATTGAGCACAAATCCAGAGTCTTAAACACTACGCAAGATGTAAACGAACCCTTCACGAAGTCGTCATCCATGCATTGTGAACCATAAGTAACTTTACGCGAAAATTATTGCTGGGAAACGACTTTTTTTTGGGGTGAAAATCACGTTTTACGGTAGGACTCAAAAACTTTATGCTGGTGGATGCAAAATAAATAATAAGTAAACGGGTCAGGATGTATTGAAAATAACTATAAAACTACCACCCGACCCGCGCCCGTCCCACATGCCCAGCGAGGCCGGGGCCCGGGGCCTGCGAGGCCGGGGCCTGCGAGGTCGGGGCCCGGGGCCTGCGAGGCCGGGGCCCGGGGCCTGCGAGGCCGGGGCCCGGGGCCTGCGAGGCCGGGGCCCGGGGCCTGCGAGGCCGGAGCCTGCTGATTCTCAAGCTAATTTAAATAAATAAATAATTGGACGTTAGTGAAAAAAAGAGCCTCACTTGTTCTGCAACAGCTTTCTCCAAGCTACTGGCAGGACTACTTGCAGCACTGTTCTGTGGGGCTGGTGCTGCAGCTTGTGCCTTCTGAGCAGCTTCAAGCTGCTTCTTGAGATCTAACAGCTTGGCGACTTCCGGCTGCACTACCGTCTTGTCTTTAGTTGATGCTTTCAGCTGACGAACCTTATCAGCCTAGAAAAAGAAAACGCACTGTGGTGTTAATAAAAACTCCATCCATAGACCCTTTTCGACAGCATGGTATTATATTGATAATCATCTATTAACAGCATGGACCATTAGCAATCTATCTCCTGCATAGAGCACAAACCATTATCAACCATCAGCATTGTCCACCATCAAGAGTCAGTATACAACATTATTTTTAGTACATGCGAAACCTGAATATAGTTTGTTCAGAATAAGTAACTGAATCGATTCCAATAATTTTTAAACCATGTTATTTTTTGTCCCAAAAATATTTAAAAAAGGCTACAAGTTGGACACCGAGCGACACTAAATAGCTATTGCAATCATTTAAGTACCTACTGCCAAATTATTATTATCAATGAACTCAAGACGACGCTGGAGGCGCCGCATGGTGACCACGTTTTTTTGCGGACAACCAGGTAACAGAACAAGCTTATAACTTTGTGAATTTTCATGATACAGTTTTGAAATTTTGTACATAGATTCTTTACATTAAAGTACTAGACACGTGTTTCAGGTTTCGCATATACTAAAACTAATGTTGTATATCATCGGCCACCAACTTGGCCCACGATCACCATCTTGTACCAGCATGGGCCACTAACGGCCATATACAACCAACATAGCCCACTATGGACCATCAATCTAATATCAACAAGGCCCACTACCTGCCAAATATTACTAACAAGGCCTACTGCATACTTCCAATTAATATCACTGTGACCCACTGTCTCCAATTATCATCAATTTGGACCACTGACAAACACCCATGAACTCACCTGTTCTGCAACAGCTTTCTCCAAGCTAGTGGCATCACCACTCTGTGGAGCAGCTGAAGTCTTCTGTGGAGCTGCAGCTTGTGCCTTCTGAGCAGCTTCGAGCTGCTTCTTGAGATCTAACAGCTTGGTGACTTCCGGTTGCCACACCGCCTTGTCTTTTGTTGACGATTTCAGTTGGCGGACTTTTTCACCCTGGAATTTTATGAAGAATCGATCTATGAATGGAAAACAATATTAAACAAAACAAATAATTAACAGAATAGGCTCTGCATTTCTCCAAGTAATTTCATTGACTTTACTTAATCTTATATACAACGTGTAACATAATAAACGCAAGACCTCTCGTGTGGTATCTCAGACCATGAAACTGAACAACTTTTGTTCTATGACTTTTGGAAATTCATAACTTTTTTTTTAGTTTTACCATACATGTGGATCAGCTGATTGCGTCCGTTCCTATAGAAAGTTTTTATTTTTTTTGCGAATTTCAAGAACTCGTAGAACAAAAGATGTTTAGTTTCATGGTGCGAGAGACCACACGGGAAGTCTTGCGTTTATTATGTTACACGTTGTATAAAATTCTCGTGTATCATACTCCTCCGAAACGGCTTGACCGATTTTTATGAAATTTTATATGCATATTCAGTAGGTCTGAAAATCGGCTTCTATCTATTTTTTATACCGCTAGGGTGGGTAGGGTAGGTGGTAGGGTAGGGTAGTTAAGTAAGGTAGGTAGCTAGGGTAGGTTAAAAACGGTGCATTGCAACGCATGCCGTGCACAGCTAGTTACTTTTGTAAGTTTATTTGTTTCTGAGAAAGTACAGTGCATTCAAACACTCTTCTTCTGGACTCAGCCATAACGGGGTTAATTTTCTGTTAAAGAGCAAAAAAAAAAAGTTACTAAATTACCTGTTGCTTTACCGCTTCTTCAAGCTCTGAAACAGCAGCAGATCCGTTTTGCTGGAAAAATAAACAGGGATTATATACAGGGTGCTAGTTAGTAATTTATTTTATTTTCATTCACTAAATGAGAAAGTCCCTAAATTTACTGAAAAGCACAATCAATGGTGGCAATTATCGTGACGTAGTCTTGGGCCATCGTGGGAAGAGAATACCAGGCGAAGTATATTATTATACCGTGAAGACACGGATGTTTCCATATCATATTCTTGTACTTTTTTGAGAGGGAAATCTTTTTCATGCTTCATTAAGATGGAAACGCCAGGGGAGGGGGGACGAGCTCGTGGCTAAATAGTAACAGCCGCTCGGGTCGATCTTTAGGTTAAGCCGTGCTTGCCTAGGTTGGTATGTGGATGGGTGACCGCCCATTACATACCGAGTTTCCTCCGTGCCTCGGAAAGCACGTTAAGCCGTTGGTCCCGGCTGTCATTTGTAGATCTTTGACAGTCGTTACAGGTAGTCAGTGGCCCAACAAGTCTGACAACGAGTCTTACCAAGGGGTATCGTATTACCCAGTACTAACTGGGTTGTGAAGGTCAGATAGGCAGTCGCTCCATGTAAAATACTGGTATTCAGCTGCATCCGGTTAGACTGGAAGCCGACCCCAATATAGTTGGGAAAAGGCTAGGCAGATGATGTCCTAAATGTCCATCTATTACTCACCTTATTAGCCCTGTCGCTCTGCGATCCCGCGTATTTAGCGCGCAGTTTCTCCAATACTTCAGGTTCTATCTTCGCGAAGAGTGGTTCTGGGGTACCGATGATGTGGCCCGATGGTACGTACTGTAGCAGGGATGGGTTCCTAGTGGCAAAGACGAGAATTACAGTTGAATGGTGAAGGTCGCGGCTAAATAATAACAGCAGCGCTTGCCGAGGTTGGACTGTGGATAGGTGACCATACTTCACCCGTTACGCCGTTGGTCCTGGCTGTCATTTGTAGATCTTTGACAGGAGTAACCGTCTCGTCACTGGCCCGAAAGCCTGGCAAGCAGTCTTACCAAGGGATATCTTATTACCCAGTAAACTGGGATGTGGAGGCGACCTCTGCGCTGGGACCGACCAAGTCGTAAAATTCTGTAGTAACTTACTCAGGATTAATCCTCAGCTTGTCCGACTTGACGTTGAGCTGTTCCCTCAGTCTCCTGCAGGTCTCGGGCAGGTACGGAGACAGCAGCACGCAGAGGAGACCGACCAGCTGACAGCAGAGGCCTATGGCGGTCGCACCACGCTTTCTGAGACAATATTTAAAACAAAGATATCAGACGAATACAGGTGTTTTCGACCAGCAGTGGGTAGAACTTCCAATCATGCTGGTGATGGTACAGGGGTTAGGGGGATGAAGAACACCCCTGTTCTTCGACCAGACGGGCGTTGTGTCTGGTGGGCGACTGCCCGACAGTTGTAGTCGGGTTTTCCTATATAGTTTTTAGTCACGCATAACACTATCTGCGCGATTCAGAATTTTGATGTTAGTTCTTCATTTGTGTCATAGATGGCGCTGTAGTAATATTTTGTTATATTTATATTATATCAGCCATTTGCCCCACTCTAGGAATTTCTCCTGTATCGTGGGTGCGTTTACAAACATTTAAACTCACATACACAAACAGCCACACCCGGAACAACCACCTGTAGATCATACAAATATTTGTTCCGTGCGGGGATCGAACCCGCGACACGCAGCGCAGCAGCCGATCGCTCAGCCACTGCGCCAACCGTCCCTCTGCAGGGCAAAGGCCTCCCTTCCCTCCTTCTATTTATCCCTATAGTCGAGTTCGTCCCGTCATCTCCTTCAGGACCTGCCGCGTTGCCGTTTCCTGCTGTTTGGGACCCATTGTGTGGTTACTTTAGCCCACAGCTCCTCCGGCATGCGACAGATGTGACCAGCCCAGTTCCATTTAAGCTTGACAGCCTTGTGACCTACATCAGCAATTTGAGGTTCATACGATCAGTAAGTTTAACTCAAAGGATACTACGCTCCATTGCTCGCTGGCAGACCCCGAGTCCCCAAGACCCCGAGTGCGGAATTTTGACGGTCGGTTAATCACCATTTCTGCGCTCCGTTTTAAATACTTACGGACTTCGTTATATTTTCCCTAGTTATTATTCATCTCCTATATTAACCCCTTAAGGGGGTGGGTGACCAAAACCTTTCTTTAATCATCATGATCACCTGCGTCGAAATAACTCACTTGTCATCATCAGATCCTTTGAGCAGCACCCACGGTTGTTGGTACTGCATGTGCTGGTTACCCAAACGCGAGATGGACAGGACGTGACGTAACGCCTCGCGGAGACGACCCTTCTCCATGTGTTGCACGTAAGCTGGAAAGAATATAATACATTTTAACATCACGCTTGTTCTTCTCAAGGAGGGGACAGGAGCCCCATATGAGATGCGACCAAGCCATTACGGCCAGATTGCAGACTGGCTCCGAGCATACTCAGATAATGTAATGAAGTGTCTGAGTCCGGTGTCCGCAGCTGATCAGCTACATAATAAGGAGTGACCTTATTATAACAGATAATAACTAGAAACAGGATTATATGCAAATGCATTTGCATATAATCCTATATTTGCCTAAACTTCGGAGAACAGAGACAGAAAGTGGAGACTTCCTTACGACTAAATTTTTTTTTCCCGGGATTCGGGAAAAATCTTCAATAAGTTGAAAATAATAATAATTATTATTTAAGATGTGTAAAGGCTATTTTTAACTAAACTTGCAATTACCAAAGATTCGGGTTTTTTTTTTTTTTCACTTTAATTCATGTATTCGAATTATATTTACGATCCTTAAACAGTCAGTTTAAGGATATTTCTAATACATGATTTAAGTTAGATTAGTTTAAGTGAAAACCCCGAAAATTTGTTAATTGCAAGTTTACTTAAAAGTAGCCTTTACACATCTTAAATAAAGCTTATTTTCAACTTACTGAAGATTTTTCCCGAATCCCGGGAAAAAAAATATAGTCGTAAGGAAGTCTCCACTTTCTGTCTCTGTTCTCCGAAGTTTAGGTAAATATAGTCAGCCTATTCCGATCACTGATGATGACCTACCAATAACTTCTCTGTTGACTAACGCCATCAGCTCATAGTCGGCCTGTGTCAGCTCCAGGTCAGGGACCCTTCCTTTGAAGGTGTTGGCGCAGAAGCTTAGAGATCGGTGGCAGAAATTGCCCAGGTTGTTCAGGAGCTCGGAGTTGTTCCTGAAAGAAATTCAAGAGCAGGTTACATTTATTTAAAAAATAGGTATTAAAAATAGCGAACCACCCCAGCTTCACACGGTTTTGACAACTTGGCCAAGCGTCGAGATTTAATCATTAGTACCAGGGCCACCGAAAGACGAGCTCGTGGCTCAATAATAACAGCCGCTCGGGTCGATCTTTAGGTTAAGCCGTGCTTGCCTAGGTTGGTCCGTGGATGGGTGACCACCCATTACATACCACCCTTCCTTCGTGTCTCGGAAAGCGTCGTTTGTAGATCTTTGACAATCGTTATAGTTAGTCAAGTGGCCCGGAAGTCTGAAAACCAGTCTTACCAAGGGATATCGTATTACCCAGTACTAACTGGGCTGTGGAGGTCAGATAGGCAGTCGCTCCATGTAAAATATTGGTATTCAGCTGCATCCGGTTAGACTGGAAGCCGACCCCAACATAGTTGGGAAAAGGCTAGGCAGATGATGACCAAGGCCACCGAAAAACGTTTTTTTCCAGATATGACTGAGACCTAGCTAGATCGATTTTTCGCTCCCGTAAACCCCTATAATAAAAGTCATCGAAATCGTTACAGCTGTTTTCGGGAACGTGCTTATAATTATATCCAAATATTACACATTTACACATTACACATTTGCATTTTTTTTTGCATTTTTTATATTTTTTCATTTTTTTTTTTTGGATTAGGATAATCTGCTATTCGATCTTCCAAGATTTCATCATTATGATCTGCTGGCCTGTTCGAAATATTCCAACCATGTGGTTTATGCATTTTTGTATGAAAAAGCAAATTTATTACCGATGAGTAATGTCTACTGTGGGAGGTCCTGAATCATGAACACAGATCATGGTAACGAGTCGCACATGGATGTCCCAGCTTTGACTTACCTAGTTCCCAGCTCAACCCAACTAAAGCTGGAGTCTGATGTCTCAGGCCGAATGCTGGCCAGGTAGAACCGCCACACATCTGAAGGTATACCTGTATCCTGAAAAGACAATGGGATAGTGACTAAATTAAATTTCATATGTACGCACGGCCAATCAAGCTTTAGAAAACGAGTTTATGCGGACCTCTCATTGTATAGGAAATCTATACACCGTGACTTTTTAGTCGTCTTACAACGGCAGCCCACGTCATGTATCCAATGACTACTAAACATTCATAAAAAAAATTTAATCATTTAAAAATAAAATATTATTCAGTATTATGACGCATGACGTAGATAAAACACCCTTTTTCGAGCGATGATCTACTGGAGTCGAGCGCTGGGTAGGTATGTTCTCCCGTTTGACACGTAAACATCATTAACAGGAAGTTTCATAATTTTATTCTAATGTATTATTTATTTTTCTTTGTACCTATTATGGTACGAAAAAAAAAATCGCGCCTAGAGCTATTTTATGTGAGGTACATTGTGTGCAGTACAGTGGATTACTTTTGTAAGACGACTAAAAAGTCATAGTGTATAAAGCCAGGCCAAGTTATACTGGAAAGTTACAGCTTCATGTGCCGCCGTGGTGTAACAAAGTTTTGAGTATAAATGTGGATGGGTATATGAGTAGAGGAAGACCAAAGAAACGATGGATGGACTGTGTGAAGAATGATAAGGCAAGAAAGGAGGTGTCTGATGAGATGACGAGTAATAGAGAAGTATGGAAGAAGAAGACATGCTGCGTCGACCACAAATGAATTGGGATAAGGGCAGGAGAATGATGATGTACTAGGTGTAACAAATGACACAAAAAAAAAACTAAAAAACCCGACTGAAAAGAATGAAACAAGCCCTTTTTAAATGAAACAAAAGTTGGAAGCAGGTGAGGCCCATTGGAATACAAAATTATGAAAATGGAATAGGCCCCGCCTGCTTCCAACTTTTGTTTAATTTAAAATATGCTTGTTTTATACTTTTCAGTTTATCAGTCGGGTTTTTTAGTTTTTTTTTGTGTTATTTGTAGCTTTCTAAGTGTCTGAGACAGCGCCATCTAGTTAACCCACGGTGTACTAAATGGCTTGTTACATTGCGTGTGCGCCGGCGACACAGAAACTCATTACACTACCTAGTTCGAATATACTGCTTCAGATGTCGCTAGTGTCAAAGGGTTAGTATAATATAAAAGCATTTGTATCTGGCATCTCGCATTCATTCCAAAATTACACGAGGACAGTCAACATCTCCGCACCACGTTTCATTTCCCCGCCCGTCCTAACCTGGCTGCGTAACACTAAGTCAATAAAATATAGTACTATCAACCCAAGAAAATAATTCAAAGTTAAGTTCAACTACTGCTTGTCGCTCAAATAAAAAAAAAAATCCTAAAATTTACACGTCTACAAGAGTTCAAACATCCGTGACTGTCGCGGCCATTCATGTCCTGTTATGTGACGCCATTTACATCTATCCGCCTTGTTTACATCTAATTTTTTTCCCTTAATAGAATTTCATCCCGGTAGCATGACCCCGTGGGATAATTAAAAAAATAAATAAAAAGAAAAATAAATGAATATGAATAATAAAAAAAAAAAAAAATATGAATATGAAAAAAAAAAAAATTATATGAATTACCGAACTCTACCCGGGTGAAGCCGCAGGCATAAGCTAGTAAATAATAATTTATTTTGACAGTTCACCTGAGCATCACTACCAAACACACCAACTCCTCGAGATTTCGAGAACTTTCCATCTTCATAGTTCAAGTATTCTGGAAAAGAGAACATCATCCATTAATAATTTCTATACTATGTTTTAACTTGTAAAGAACTTTTCAAAAAGTATTTCTTAGACAATAAAGGGTGTAAATAGACCCTAAACGAAGCCGAAAGGCACTTGTTCTCCCCGTCTTTGCGATATTTTTTTTGTTCTAGACCATACCTGGGAACCTTCTAGTTACGGAGATATTGGGGGTCAAACTTCAAAATTTTTTTTCAACAAGTTTTTTTTTAAATATATTTTTTTAATGTAAGATTTTTACTTTAAACACTTTCACGACCCCGTACTATTCAATGCATCCATCAGCACAATACTTGGAGTGATTTCCATCGAGTCCTACCGTAAAACGTGATTTTTTACCCCAAAAAAAAAGTCGTTTCCCAGCAATATTTTTTGCGTAAAGATACTTAATTTGATGTACAGAATGCTTGGTTGACGGCTTCGTGAAGGGTCTTGTTACACCCTGTATATAGGTCCAGAAATAGGTACAAGTAGGTGGATAGAGGTTGTAAGAGGTAAGCCAGAGTACATATCTTTAATGAGATTGTATTATTTGTCTATAGAATACTGAGTTTGCCAGTTTTCAAAAGGAAGCCGGTAGGAATCGAGTTGTATGGAACCTTCGCCACTGGTAGGTAGATTTCTTTAACATATTGTAGAGATAAAGTAAAATGGCTTTCAAAAGAACAGTTCGGAAGTACTATTTAAAATCAGACTAAAGTTAGATATTAGTAGTCATAGTAATTATTATAAGGTTTCTCGTATTTTGGACTATTTGTATGTATTATAATATATATTAGTTTATTTCATTTTACTGTATATATGTGTATTAGTATGTACCTATTTATGTATATCAATCTATGATAACAAAATGGTATTTTTCTTATTTTTTTTTGTACTCTATCACAATGCTGTCCTATTTGACCTAAAGGTTGACTGGTAGAGAATGCCTTGTGGCATTAAGTCCGCCTATGTACCACTCTTGTACATGAAGTTTAAATAAATAAATAATCCTTTCCGTGTGAAAATTCTACACAAGGATTTCCTCATAGATTTTTCTGTATTTTGTCATATTTTTCGCGGGTTTTTGTACCTGTCGCAAACAGATGGCTGACCAGCACGTGACCCTCGTTGACGCCCATCAGCGTCGCCGGGAACATGACGCAGTGGAACGGCACGTTGTCCTTAGCCATGAACTGGTACAGCTTCACCTGAGGATAAGGAACATGGACTGTATAGGCAAGTTCTGGTAACAAACTGTTTTCGGGGTCAAAACAGTTTATTTATTTTATTTTATTTATTTTACTATTTATACAACATTATTTTTAGTATATGCGAAACCTGAATATAGATTTTTCAGAATAAGTAACTGAATCGATTCCAATCATTTTTAAACCATGTTATATTTTGTCCCAAAAATATTTAAAAAAAGTTACAAGTTGGACACCGAGCGACATTAAGTACCTACCGCAATAATTTAGGTAACTACTGCCAAATTATTATTATCAATGAGGTCAAGACGACGCTGAAGGCGCGCTGCGTGGTGAACACGTTTTTTTGCGGACAACCGGTTAACAGAACAAGTTTATAACTTTGTGATTTTTCATGATACAGTTTTGTAATTTTGTACATAGATTCTTTACATAAAAATACTAGACACGTGTTTCAGGTTTCGCATATACTAAAACTAATGTTGTATACACACAGTAGACAACACAGGAAAATAACATTATAATATATGAGTACATAGGTACTGATTATACAAAACATAAATAAATAAGACAAGCAGAAGCACGCGACCTTCGTCAAAAAAAAATCGCGAAATAATACAAAAATATTACTACCTTCTTTGAATCGGATTTTATGAACCATTTCAAGGGTTTTAATTGTTTTGCACGGTACCCTAAACATTTTTAGGGTTCCGTAGCCCAATGGCAAAAAACGGACCCCTTATAGATTCGTCATGTCTGTCTGTCTGTCTGTATGTCACAACCACTTTATTCCGAAACTATTACGACTAGACAGTTGAAACTTGGTAGGCAGATGTATTCTGTGAACCGCAATACCGAACCGATACAGAATAAAAATCGTAGGATTTTTATACAAAACTTAGAAGATTAAGGGGAGCCCCCCCTTAATCTTCCCCATACATGGAAATTAAACTAACAAAAAAAACATCAAATCTATACGTGCGGGGTGTCTATAGAGAGGTCTTTAAAAATGACATTGAGATTCCTAAAACCATATTTTCTCAAAGTCAATCGTTTGAAAAATAAACGCTTCCAAAGTGGCAAAATGTGTTTGTTTAAAAAAAAAAATTGTACTGTCACATTCGTGCCTTTGCTCAAAATCAGAATCAAAATCATGAAATCCACTCACATCATGTTCTTTGTCAGGTTTCCACCACTTCTCGAACTCCTTGGTCGCGTTCTGTGTGATGCTGAGGTAGCCGATCGGCGCGTCGAACCATACATAGAATACCTAAAACACAAATTGATCATAATTACAGCTTCACTGACACTTAAATCTATTCATCTGAAATATGGAAATTTTCAAAGAGAAACAGAGAGTACAGTGCTGCAGAATAGGGAATATGCATGTAATTTTTTCTTCACTTAAATCCATAAAATATAGTACTATCAACCAGTAGCGAAGGGTCAATTTTTTTGAGAGGTAAGGCCGGAGTACATATGTTCAATGTGATTATATTATTTGTCTATAGAATACTGACTGTGCCATTTTTCAAAGGGAAGTCGGCAGGAATCGAGTTCTATGGAACCTTCGCCACTGCTATCAACCCAAGAAAATAACTAAAAGTTAAGTACAACTACTGCTTGTCACTCAGGGGAAAAAAAGGTTCAGATTGCTGCTGAGTTTTATTACAAGGTTTTATAATGATAGCTTATAAAATAACGGGGATGAAATATATATTATTCAATAGTCTATAACCCTCTATAGTTCATAGCGGAACATGATCAGAAACAATCATATTGGCAATTACAAAAAAGGGTCAGTGGGTCGTCTTAGGGGTGGATTTGTAGGATTTGGAGTATACGCTTAGATGAGATAAAATTTTTGATTGAAAACAAATTTTTTGGGACTTAGAAAATGTGGCCACTATGAAAAAGTCGACGGCTCCTATTTTTATCTGCAGGGTTTAAAGAAACCTAACCTAACGTCGGGGTACCCCAAGGGGTGGGGGGGGTTTCCCCAACGCCCCGTTACGTACACTCCAACCGAAATTTTTTCGAAGTCCTCGCTCCATAGCGCCCCTCAGGCTACACTCCATACATACCTTGTTAGTATACCCCTCGATGGGCACTGGCACACCCCACTTGAGGTCCCGGGTCACCGCTCTGGAGCGCAGAGGTTCTCTCATCCAGGCGCGGGACACTGCCCGGGCGGGCGGCGACCATTGCTTCTCTGCCGAGCTGATCCACGTGCGGATTGAAGGTTCTAGCTGTCGATGTTAAGAAAGGAGTTAATTTTATTATTATTCTTTTTTTGCTATTACTATATGTCGGGGAACACTGTCGAATGCCTTTCCAAGATCGACAAAGCACCTCTGCTTTGTATCATCAGTAAGGTTTGTGTACTGTTTGTTTCCTAAAGCCAGCCTGGGTCATTGTGTAAACACTTCAATGGCATGTATAGGCCACAGTATTGATGGCCAGCATGGACCATTGTGTAATAAGATCATAGCCAACATTGGCCAGCATAGAACGGGTTATGGGACATCTCGCCCACGCTAAAACTGGCCTGCGGGCCAGATGTCAACTTTTAAAAATGTGCATGGGTATATTCGCTCGGACCAGTTTAGTAGAACGGGCCAGATGTCTCCTATTAAAAAGTAAAGGGATATTTCGGCAAAATCGTATATTTTTAATTAAAAATCTGATAAATCATAGCATCAAATGGCAATTATTTTAACAAAAAAAAATACAGAATAAAATAACCATCATAATATATCTAACTTATAAGTACATAATTAGCTAGTTTCGGGGACATAGTATAGACTCGTAAATGTCCAGCAGTAGTGAAGGGTCAATTTTTGTAAGAGGTAAGCCGGCGTACATATCTTTAATGTGAGTATATTATTTGTCTATAGAATACTGACTGTGCCATTTTTCAAAGGGAAGCCAGTAGGAATCGAGATGTCCAGTATAGACCATAATGTTTACTAACGATGAACCAATATGTGTCTACATGTGAATGGGCCAGTTAGACGAGCATGGGCCACTGTGTAGTGTATCTCACCTGTCCGAGGTCAATGAACAGCTGCTCACTGGGCCGGACGGTGGGCGTGTGTCCGCACACTTTACACTTGGGCTGCACTAGTTCTGTCGCGGTGATCAGCTTGCCACATTTGTCGCACTGGTCTCCTCGAGCGCTCTCGTAGCCGCAGCCCGGATAGGGGCATATGCCTTCAACGAATCTGTTGGGACGAAGAAAGACAATGAATCGTTTTCGTCAAAAGTTTTGTCTCACAATGGAACTATTAACGATCAATAAAAGGGTGTGAATAGACCCTTAACATAATTATACGAAAGGCACTTGTTCTCCCCGTCTTTGCGATCATTTTTTTGTTCTAGACCATACCTGGGAACCTTATAGTTACGGCGATATTGGGGGTCAAAGTTTCAACTTTTTTTTAAAATACATGTCTTTAATGTAAGATTTTTACTTTACTCACCCCCACGACCCCCGTACTATTCAATCCATCCATCAGCACAATGCTTTGAGTGCTTTCCATCGAGGCCTACCTTAAAACGTGATTTTTCACCCCAAAAAAAAAAGTCGAATCCCATCAATAATTTATGCGCAAAGTTACTTAGTTTGATGTACAGAATGCTTGGTTGACGGCTAAGTGAAGGGTCTGTTTACACCCTGTATGTATCTCAAAAATTATGTATTTTTACAGAATTTTTGAAGACTAGAATCTTGCTCAAAATAATTTCCTGTGTATTTTTTTTCTATATTTATAGTAATATGTGGACAGTGTAATTTTTAGATCTTTGACAGTCGTTACAGGTAGTCAGTGGCCCAAAAAGTCTGACAACCAGTCTCACCAAGGGGTATCGTATTACCCAGTACTAACTGGGTTGTGGAGGTCAGATAGGCAGTCGCTCCATGTAAAATACTGGTATTCAGCTGCATCCGGTTAGACTGGAAGCCGACCCCAACATAGTTGGGAAAAGGCTAGGTAGATGATGACAGTAATATGTGGCCAGCCCAGTTCCATTTAAGCTTGGCAGCCGTGTGACCTACTTCAGCAATTTGAGTTTTGGAACGCAGTATCGAGTTCCTTATACGATCAGTAAGTTTAACTCCAAGGATACGTTGATACGTTCCATTGCTCGCTGACAGACCCTGAGTGCGGACTTTTGACGCTTGGTTATTGACATGTCTGCGCATGCCGGAGGAGCTATGGGCTAAAGTAACCACACAATGGGGTCCTAAACAGCAGCAAACGACAACGCGGCAGGTCCTGAAGGAGATGGCGGGACAAACTCGACTCTTTTCACAAGGATTGGCGTATATCAGCACTGGATAGGAATAAGTGGAAAGAGAGAAGGGGCGCCTTTGCCTGACTTATGGCTGATATTAATAATAATAGTATTGTTAGGAGGTTCCTTTCTCTGGAGCCCTGACCACCGGTAGCTTGGACCCTGTTCCCGATATCGGTGGACTACAATTTTTTTTAATTTATTTAAATGTTTTTATATTACTTTGTTTAGTAATATTTAAAAATGTTAATTATACAACATTAGTTTTAGTATATGCGAAACCTGAAACACGTGTCTAGTATTTTTATGTAAAGAATCTATGTACAAAATTTTAAAACTGTATAATGAAAAATCACAAAGTTATAAGCTTGTTCTGTTAGCTAGTTGTCCGCACAAAAACGTGGTCACCAAGCAGCGCGAGCCTCCAGCGTCGTCTTGAGCTCATTGATAATAATATTTTGGCAGTAGGTACCTAAATTATTGCGATAGGTACTTAAAGTCGCTCGGTGTACAACTTTTAACTTTTTTAATTTTTTTTTTGGAAAAAATATAACGTGGTTTAAAAATTATTTTAATCTATTCTGTTACTTACTCTGAACAAACTATATTCAGGTTTCGCATATACTAAAAATAATTTTGTTTACAACGTGTAACATAATAAACGCAAGACCTCCCGTGTGGCGTCTCAGACCATGAAACTGAACAACTTTTGTTCTATGACTTTTGGAAATTCATAACTTTTTTTTTAGTTTCACTATACATGTGGATCAGCTGATTGCGTCCGTTCCTATAGAAAGTATTTTTTTTTTTGCGAATTTCAAGAACTCGTAGAACAAAAGATGTTTAGTTTCAAGGTGCGAGAGACCACACGGGAGGTCTTGCGTTTATTATGTTGCACGTTGTATAGAAAATAAATAAAGGAAATAAAAATAGTAATATATTATAATTCTTACCTGTCAGCTAGAAATCGATCACAATGCGTACAAAGCAGTTGATCAACGGACTGTGAGCTCACGAACCCGTTGTCCCGTAGTTTTAAGAACATCCTTTGTGCTATTCTGTAGACAAAACGTTTATACTATTAGAATAACAGGTTCTTAAGGTTAATTTCTTGCAATTTGGCGGTCATGTAAGGCTGTTAGTTCATTTAATACCATTGAATCAACAATTTCATGAAAAAGTCATTCAATGGGATTAAATGAACTCAAGGTTGTATTGGTGATTTAATGACTATAACTCTGTAAATGGCTTTACAAAATTATAGTCATTATATTTATATAAAAGGTGTTAATAAATTAACCCTAAACCTCTTAGGTGTCACCACCTCTGGAAATGCGAAAAAAAAATCAGCTGTTTCATACAAAAGTGCAATACCTACTGACCCGAAATGTATGAAACAGCAGATTTTTTTTTCGCGATTTCAAAGTTGGTCCCATAACGAAAGTTGTTCAGTTTCATGGTCCTAGTTACCACCTAAGAGGTTTAGGGTTAATTTATTAACACCTTATATAATGACTATAACACAGGCCAAATTAAGACCCTTTCTTACTGCATGGCTCAATTAAATTTCATTGAATGAAATTACAAATATCTTTATAATGAAGCCTTTTTAAGTACTACTTCCTTTGTAAGATTTGATTTGTAAAAACTATAGAAGCGTTTGCCAAAGTTGAGGGCCAAAGCCTGCCGGGGTCGCGGGACTCATAGAATTACCGTGACCCTGGAACATAAAGGGCTATTGAAGGACACCGTGGATTTTAGTCAGTACAAGTCTGATAGTCCCTCCCGCTCTGCCCTGGGTGGGAAAACTCATTTGATGATTTTACAAAGTTAAAAAAAAAAAAAAAAAGCGTTTGCCCAAGTTTATGGATAACGTGAAGAACACGGTGTATACTTACTCAGTCTGTTGCGGTGTACTTGTCCGTCCGAAGTAATCGAATCCGATGTTAAACCACCGGTACACCGAGTTGTGAATGTCGAAGTATTTATCACAAATCTCTCGTGGAGATACCCCTTCTTCTAACGCCTGAAATACAATAAAATAATTTATTATTGTTCAGAAAAATGATATACAACGTGTAACATAATAAACACAAGACCTCTCGTGTGGTGTCTCAGACCATGAAACTGAACAACTTTTGTTCTATGACTTTTGGAAATTCATAACTTTTTTTTTAGTTTTACCATACATGTGGATCAGCTGATTGCGTCCGTTCCTATAGAAAGTTTTTTTTTTTTTTGCGAATTTCAAGGACTCGTAGAACAAAAGATGTTTAGTTTCATGGTGCGAGAGACCACACGGGAGGTCTTGCGTTTATTATGTTACACGTTGTATATCTGAACTATGCATATCAACTATGTAACTAATTGTAAATACAGAGTGTAAACAGACCCTTCACATAGCCGTCAACCAAGCATTCTGTACATCAAACTAAGTAACTTTACGCAAAAATGATTGCTGGGAATCGACTTTTTTTTTTTGGGATGAATAATCACGTTTTACGGTAGGACTCGACGGAAAGCACTCAAAGCATTGTGCTGATGGATGGATTAAACAGTACGGGCGTCGTGGAGGTGTGTAAAGTAAAAATCTTACATTAAAAACATGTATTTAAAAAAAAAACTTGTGAAAAAATTATAAGTTTGACCGCCAATATCTCCGTAACTAGAAGGTTCCCAGGTATGGTCTAGAACAAAAAAATTATCGCAAAGACGGGGAGAACAAGTGCCTTTCGGCTATGTTAAGGGTCTATTTACACCCTTTATGTAGCTCACCTTAGTTTCCGTGGCGGTACCATATTCATCCGTACCACATATGTACAGGGTGTTGTAGTCACATAACCGACAATACCTGTGAAACAAAACAAAACAAATACATTAATTATAAATTAATCTTACTACCATTTCATACATGGATACAAAAATGGATTATTTAATTTAATTGTAATGTTTTATGAATGTACAATTTCTAATTTAATTTAATTAATCGATTCACATAATAATATCCAATCATTTATTAATTGTTTTTTTTTTTTTTGTTAATTTTTTTTTTTTTTTAATCTGACTGTTTTATTTTTATTTTACTGTTGTGCTGTATGGATTTTATCTGAATTAACCTTTTCACCGCCAACGTACACAGAAAGCGATGCCTCGCCAGCGCGAAGCTATAACTGTATAACCAAGTATACAGTAAACAGTACTGATGAGGGTATCGTCATATCGATGAATGAGGTTTACACGCTTTAAATACAGTACTTTTATGTTTGATAGGTAGTTAAAAATTAAGAGTTTCTGATGAAGTCGTGGCGCTGGTGGCACGGAAATCTAGAGCTTCTATTGAAGTCCGTGGCGGTGAAAAGGTTAAACGTATTATTATTTTATTGCTTTTTTTTTATAGTGGTAAAATCATCAAATGAGTCCTCCCACCCAGGGCAGAGCGGGAGGGACTGTCAGACTTGTACTGACTAAAATCCACGGTGTCCTTCAGTAGCCCTTTATGTTCCAGGGTCACGGTAATTCTATGAGTCCCGCGACCTTATTTTTATTATGCTTGCGAAAATTTGTGAGAATGGATGCATGGCAAGTTTCACGCAAAAACTACTTTTTATCCAGCATGTATCTTTATATGTATCTTTGCCCTTACCTAGCGAATATATCAGCGGAGAGCACACAACCGATGATGTTGCCCAAATGTGGTACATTGTTTACATAAGGCAATGCTGATGTGATTAGGATGTTCTTGCGGTCTTTTACTGGTAAACTGAAAAATAAAGATAAAATATTAGTATGTCGGATCCGGTCATTAGTACGGACATAAAATTAATCGCAAGTGCGCTGGTGGTGACGTCAAGCGACCTACTTACACGTCTACCCACTCCACAGCGTGCTTGTACAGAGCCCTGATGTATACAGCTCGAGGCGAGGACGACAGTCAATCGCGGCGGAGTTGAGACGTTTTGGAACTGTACCGGATTAATTGTGCCCCGTGTTATTGAGTTGTAATTTCAAGTAATTTGTTACTTTAATAGAAACAGTGTATCGCACCCAGTGTGTTTTTATAGCGCGAAAACCATCGTCTGCCCACATGATGTACGAGCCTAACGGAATAAATCCTGACATATCCGACAAGTATTTATTCGTTTGATTGAACGTTGGTGTGACCGACGCTGACCAAACTTTTAACATAACATCATTCAAACTTTTAAAACGTGAGAACACCATCTTTGGCATTAGTATGTTCGGCCATGTTGTCAATTATTGTTTACGACGTCAATACTCGAGAAGTGATCGGCGTGTCGCCGCCTGCGCCCCTGTATTGTCATGTCAGTTTCCTCATTTTAGTACATTTTTTATTATTTTTATCGGGGTATTTTTTTTTAAATTATGTTTCCTATACGCAGCACTCCTTTTATGTAAATAATTCGCCTCAAATAAAAAATCCAACAATGGATGTTCAAATACTCTAACGAACGACGCGTGAAATCAGCTGTTCACTTCGTGCCTAGCTACAGAGTTGATCGAACTAGTCGTCGCGCTTACCGTTCGCTACGTGCGTTTTGCCACAGTTACGATACATTGCGTATGAGGGCTGTCCCTTACACCCTGTATTGTATCATTTTATTTATGATATGTATGACACCACTTAACTGATAATTTTAATTTTGCTTTCTGAATTATCGCGATTATAAAATGCTATTTAACTTTGTAATATGACTATTGTTAGCTTTTAAGTGTTTTGTTAAAAAAAATGTAAGTTTAGAATGTCATCATCATTTCAGCCGAAAGACGTCCACTGCTGGACATAGGCCTCCCCCAAGTGTCTCCACATTGACCGGTCCCGTGCGACTCGCATCCAGCGGATCCCCGCAACCTTCACCAGGTCACCGGTCCACCTAGTGGGAGGCCTTCCAACGCAACGTCTTCCGGTTCGCGGTCGCCACTCCAGAACTTTTTGGCCCCATCCGTTCTGCGAGCAATGTGCCCTGCCCACTGCCACTTAAGTTTGGCTATTCTTCGGGCTACGGCGGTAACCTTGGTTCTCTTGCGGATGTCCTCATTTCTGATTTGATCAGGCAAGGAAACTCCGCTTAGAATGTATTTCTGAATTAATAAACACTTTCTTTCTTTCTATTAATTGTGTAGAATAGAATAATACTCACACTATCTTCCCCGGTATGAGCGGCGTCTGTAGTTTCTTGAGTCCATTCAACCAGTTCTCTTTGGCCGCTTCTACCTCTTCCGGAGTCGCTCCTAACTCGGCTGAGGAGCCTTCGTCTGGTGAGCTATTGAAATGGGTCGCAGCATGAATAAACAGATAATAATTATAAGATTATGGAAAATAAACTAATTAATCAAGGCAACAAAATTTCGGCGTTGAAATCTCGTTCGACATCATGACTCCAGATTGCATTCACTAGACCAGAGTCGTCATGCAGTGGGTTCCAGAAGGCAGATTTTGTCAGCTAAGACAGCGAAAATGAAAAGACACCTTCCTTTCAGGGGCGAGCGGAGGACCATGTCGGACTCCAACCGCCCAGACACGGGACAGCCACTGTTCCTACTACCACCATGTGTCGGGGCCCCGGGAGACACGAGTACATTTGCGCGCACGAGATTCTTTTCTCATTTGGTAGAGGAAGCCCGCGCGGTGGTCCCATAAAGTAGTTAATGAAGGTCTTTTAAAAATCGCAATTTTTAATAACTTCTAGTTTCAATGTAAAATTGATTCATGACAAGAATTTGTGCGCCATGGTATACTACAAGTAATATAAAAAAACTTTTTTATAAAAAAACTTTTTTGTAAAAAAAACCGACTTCGTAAAGTACCGTCTAAAATAACTTTTACTTTCGAAAGTCAGTGACTTTGTTTCATTGACTTCTTTGTCACCGACTTCCGAAAGCAAAGTTATTTTAGACGTTTTTTTGGAAGTCAGTTTTTTTGTTGATAATAGGGGTGTTTCATGTGTAAAAATATGATTCTATTTAGTCCGTCAGTTAGATTATCGAAAAACATTGGATACGTATTTTTTGTTTTATCAAACCAATAAAAATTGACGAAGATAAAACGCATCAAAGATCATGAGTGGGGGCCTGTGACGTCACTTTTCGGTAAAAGTCAGTACACTTTACGTACAAGTATGACATCACACGAGTTTTCGACGCACTGTATTATCTTCATTTTTAGTTTTCGTGAAAAAAGAAAAAATACGTGTCCAATATTTTTTGAAAATCTATCTGACGGACTAATTAGATTTTTTCAGGAAACATCCCTATTGTTTTAGTATATTAACGATTTTACTTATTGCTAATCTAACATTTTAGTCTATGATTTACCCGACAGGTGTGGATACACTGGCTCCTTGTGGAATGCCTAACGCTGACGTGGCACCGAAGGGACCTGTGGCTGATCCACCCCATTGTTTTACAGCTTCCTGAAAGGAACAGTAACAATATATGTGGTATAACAATAGCGAAGGGTCAATTTTTGTAAGAGGTACGAGTAAGCCGGAGTACATATCTTTAATGTGATTATATTATTTGTCTATAGAATACTGACTGTGCCATTTTTCAAAGGGAAGCCAGTAGGAATCGAGTTGTATGGAACCTTCGCCACTGTGGTATAATAATAATTATAATCCTCTCCTTAGGCGGTTGGATCAAGGGCTTGATTCAGAAGGCAGTACTCCTCGATACACCTCGCATTTTGAGGAGGTTCCTGTCTCTGGAGCTCTTACCACTGGTAGCTTGGACCCTGCTACCGACACCGGCGGACCACTATTTTTTATATTTTTTAATGTTTTTTTTTTTAAGAAATATGTAAAATGTGTATGTAAAATTAAAGGAATTATCGGGGGGCACGGCAGTGCCCCCGCCAAGTCGAGCGCGAAGCAAACACTGCCGTACCATCCTTTACTGGAACCATTTCGCCGCATTTTCAGGCCCCTTTTTGAGAACCTCTGGATAAGACCAGAACGCAGAAATTTTCGTCATCCAGTAAGCTATAATCACATACTTAAAATCCAAAATTTCAAGACTGTAGGTCATTTAGTTCCGAAGTTAAGCGAAAGCAAAGTTTCGCATTTATGACACTCACTCACTCATGATCATCAAAATAGAACTAGTACTTCCCATAAACTCAGAGAGCTGAAATTTGGTACAGAGTTAGGGTTTAATGGCCACATAAAGGGAAAACTATAAAAACTAGGATAATCGAAGATCAGGAGTACCTGGTGAACCCTGATTAGAAAACACAAGAGCCCAACCAAACTATTAGAGATCGACATACCGCCTTTACAAAAAATATTCAACTTGGTGGGCCGCTTCATTTGATGTTAAAAATCGAAGGTCTGAAGTATCTGATGAAGAACCCTCAGCTGGTCTCAGCTGTATTAGAGATATCTTTATGCAATTTATTTAATATCAAGGATATCTGGATAAGAACAACCTGCATAAAGACGCATAAACGGGTCTACCAAGGGGTCTTTAATAATTTTTTATACTGTTTGTTTCAGGCTCGCCTATACATAAGAACCCTCAGCTGGTCTCAGCTATATTAGAGATATCTTTATGCAATATCTTTAATATCAAGGATATCTGGATAAAAACAACCTGCATAAAGGGGTCTATCAAGGGGTCTTTAATAATTTTTTATACTGTTTGTTTCAGGCTCGCCTATACATAAGAACCCTCAGCTGGTCTCAGCTATATTAGAGATATCTTTATGCAATATCTTTAATATCAAGGATATCTGGATAAAAACAACCTGCATAAAGGGGTCTATCAAGGGGTCTTTAATATTTTTTTTCAGATCATGGGATATCTTTTCCAAGTGGCAATTTTCCATCGTCAATGGGTAGCGGTTCTGGCGACAGATTGGTGCAATGGTGTCATGGAGCACCTGGTTTTGTACCCTTGTGTACCCTTTAACGGTCAAATAAATCAAATAAATCAATATGCCCACGTTTCTACAAAAATAAGTGAAATCCCACCAAAAACATTCTGTAAAAACTAGCCAAGTCTTATGGAGCTGCTTGTTTATCTCTAAAAAGTAATGAAATCTAGACAAAGTCGTGTCAAGTCTAAGGTTCCTTACTGCGATTTCTTTATTATTATAGTTAATGTTGTGTGACTTGGCCGTTGAAGGGTTCACAAGGGTACAAAACCAGGTGCTCCATGACACCATTGCACCAATCTGTCGCCAGAACCACTATTGACGATGGAAAATTGCCACTTGGAAAACGTTGATTCAATAACCAGTCAATTGTAGGCTTGATAAAGCTGCGTATTTGAATAATACGGCCAAGTCACACAACATTAACTATAATAATAAAGAAATCGCAGTAAGGAACCTTAGACTTGACATGACTTTGTCTAGATTTCATTACTTTTTAGAGATAAACAAGCAGCTCCATAAGACTTGGCTAGTTTTTACAGAATGTTTTTGGTGGGATAATCCATTTATTTCAGGTAACAAAGACCCATAGATAAATACCTTAACCTAAATAAACATACTAATAAAATTTTTGTTAGTATAAGTAACTTAAAACTATGTTAGTAACACTTCATTTGCACGCTGTTTTGTGCGTTCTTGTGGAATGCTCACATACAGAACACTCACCTTAATAGCCTTCGCACTGGCCAGCTCTTCGAACCACCGCACGATGTGACTACATTCAGCTATATAAATCTGCTTCAACTCTGGATTGTAGTAGATCGGGTATAATGTGCTCCATACTGAGATATCCACAGGGGACAATTTCTCCTGGGAAAGACGAATTAATGAAATCAGAGGAAAGAAAATCATATTTTGTTGTTTCAGAATTGGGCATAAGTAGGTGGACGACAAAGAATAACCGCAATCAAAGAGCAACAACGCTTTATCGCTGTTGCGACGGCCACGATATTGCAGTGCATATGCAATGTTTGCACAAACCAGAGTAGACAGCTTCCCAGCTGTAGTGCGCAAAACGGAGATTAGCCGGAACAAACATACACACAAACAAAAATGTTTTTTATTATAAGCACCAGTACATTTGACGGCATAAATAGGAACGCCTGGTAGTTCTCTTTTACTCGTACACTGCTCGTCTACTATTTGTAAACAACTCACCCCCAACAGATACTTGTGTCGCTGCAGCATGTCGTTGGCAGTGGAGAGCAGCGCTTGCAGAGACTGCTTGAGATCAGAGGCGACGGTCTTAGCGTTCAGTACTGATGAGACGGCAGGGTGCAGGCGTGTGGCTTCCCATTCTTGAAGTTGTTGGCTAGCGAAGGAATATTAGTGACTATTTTTAAAGTAAGGAAGAGTTCATCGGTACGATCTTAATGGATCTTAAGAGCTTTAGCAAGTTTATTAGCATCTAAAAAGCTCCAACCATAGTGGTCCATACTGATCCACTATCCACATTTGAGCACGTTTGGCGCAGTGGGTAAGCGATTGGCTGCTGCGCGGCGTCTCGTGGGTTCGATCCCCGCGCGGAACAAATATTTGTATGGCCTACAAATAGTTGTTCCGGGTCTGGCTGTTTGTGTATGTGAGCTTAAATGTTTGTAAACGCACCCACGATACAGGAGAAATTCCTAGTGTGAGGCAACTTTTTTTTAAGCAAAAAAGAAATAAAAGACTGGTTGGTCGTACTAACCAATAGGTAAGTATCTAAGTACTTATTGAAAATCTTGTATTAGAATTTTAAAAAATACGGCTGCATTCAGCGTTTTTCGAGTTATTCTGTGAATCAGACATCCTGCGTCAAGACCCTTCATAAATTGACCTATACTTCACCATTTAATTAAAATAAAAAAGACATACCACTGTCCATCATCGGTCAGATCCAACACTGGGAACAAGTACTGCGCCGCGGCGTTACTCGAGAAGAAGCTGACGTTGTCTGCGACCTCCAGCAATGGCAGCTGGCGGGGCCCTGCGAATACATCGTCTGCAATCACAGACGGACGCTCAGTCA
Organism: Noctua comes; assembly: GCA_963082995.1. Classification (NCBI taxonomy): domain Eukaryota; kingdom Metazoa; phylum Arthropoda; class Insecta; order Lepidoptera; family Noctuidae; genus Noctua; species Noctua comes. Next base: position 2,012,109 of record OY720294.1, read on the forward strand.
CCGTAACCCAGGGTTAGTAGAGGAAATGAGAGAAGACGAGTGTTAAAGAAGCTAGAAATTAGCGAGGGAGTGGTACCCAGAGATAGGAAAAGATCTTTTTCTTGCCTAAACTTCAAGTGGGGATAATACCTCCCTCTTTAACAGCTTTATTTCGGAACTTCAAAATCATTCCGGGATTTTATACGGAGGTATTATCCACATGTTACTTACTTCCTGTACGTTTAGCAAGTAGACTATACCTATACCGATCACTGGTGACAACACTTTTCGACGCGAAAAGGGCTTGAGCCGAGTTCGAGGCGATGCCGGTGTCGAGTCGCGTCATCACATAAGTCTATGACCGGCTTAAGCCGATTCTGTATCGATAAGTGCGGTCACTCCCTCAGAGTATAAAATATTGTATCTAATGCATGATGCTCTTTGTTTAATTATTAAGCTCAGGCCAAACTGAATTGAATCCCGGAGGGGGTGCGGGACAAAATTCGGTGTTAAAACTGGTGAGAATAGTGGGATTCGTTTCAATGTGACCTGAGCTTAAAATGAGAAGGTAACAGGTAGATACTTTTACTTGTTATGCATAAATTCGATGGGCAATAATTTTCAGCAGCATTCAGCAAGTACACAAATAATCCTGCCGTCCCCGAGACGTGATAGTGAATTTATATGCTACTTCCCCGATACACCACGAATCAGAAAAATTGGAGCTTCTGTCTTTTAATTCATATGCATACATAAATTTAAACAATAGAATAGTTTTTTTTATCAGATATGTTAACCAGCACTTATTCAGAAGTCGTACACAGGCAATTGTTATTATTTTTGTGTGTACTCTCCAGCAAAAATGTCACATATTATGACAGGTTTAATAATAACGAATTTCACCAAGTATTTTTGGTAGCAGTGATACTCTAGTGGTGTGACCATTGGACTGCCAAGTCATAGGTCTCGAGTTGGATCCCAAGACACCTCTGATTTTTCGGATTCATGAGCGTATTGCAAAATTATCACTTGCTTTCGGTGAAGGAAAACATCGTGAGGAAACCAGCATGCCTGAGAGATATATTTCTCGGCGGCATGTAAAGCCAAGTCAGAGACCCATGGGCGGCATAAAACTCTGACACCAGGTTAGGCACTAACTGTACGATAAAGAAGAAGACCATATTTGCATTATTGCCCAACGAAATATAGGGTGTAAACGGACTCTTAACGAAGCCGTCAACCAAGCATTCTGTACATCAAACTAAGTAACTTTACGCAAAAATTATTGCTGGGAAACGAATTTTTTTTTGGTGAAAAATCACGTTTTACGGTAGGACTCCATGGAACGCACTCAAAGCATTGTGCTGACGGATGAATTGAATAGTACGGGGGTCGTGGAGGTGATTTTAAGTGCCCATCGAGGCCTATGTGAAATTTTGATTTTGATTTTGATTAAAGTAAAAATCTTACATTAAAAACATGTATTTAAAAAAAAACTTGTAAAAAAAGTTGGAACTTTGACCCCCAATATCTCCGTAACTAGAAGATTCCCAGGTAAGGTCTAGTACAAAAAAATTATCGCAAACACGGGGAGAACAAGTGCCTTTCGGTTTCGTTAAGGGTCTATATACACCCTTTATACACAGCAAGTTTACACAAAAAACCACACAGACGAACAGACGGAAAAAAGTGACACTGACCTCGAAAGCCTGATAGTGATAGAATGATGAGAGTATCTCCTGTCACACCTCCTATTAGCTGTTGTGATTATTAATTGACAACACAATGACAACAACTAAGTCAGAGGTCTGACAACAGATGGGAAGTGGTACTGAAAGCTTATTTACATAGGTTGTTACCTGTAAAAAAACTTATGGTGGTGATGGGGAGCGGATAGTGTGAAGGGGTAAAGAAATTGGTTAAATCACATACATACAAGGTGGAGACGACAATTTTGGCCAAGGTTTTTGAAGTAGAGAGTTGGCAACATGTGTTTAACGTTTATACCGATGCGGGATTCGTTAACCTGTTGGTGGTGGCCTATTATCTACACTATGTAGAAAATGCTAAAAGTGAAAAATAACGTCCTGTGAGTAAACTGCATACAAAATTCAATCGAAAGTATCCAGTAATTTTCGATTGAATTTTTGTATGCAGACTGGGAACGTCATGAGTTACATACAGTTTAATTTATTGTCGCATTGTCGTCTCCTCCCTGTATATTAACTCCCACCTTCGTCCCATGCGGGTAGGCAGAAACTGTCCTTAAATACTCCTTCCGTCTCGTCCACATTCATACATATGGATGGTTACTATAACGTCTTAAAGCAAGAGTAATTCCAGTGTGTGAAAGAGACAGAGGTCACAGGTCGTCTAACGCCATCTCTTTCCCACGCTGGAATTACACCTGCTTTAAGACCTCATGGCAGGCCAGCTGGTTATACACACACACCGGTTGCCAGTGCTATGCACGTGGCGGTCAATGGGTCGTTTTAGGGGTGGATTTGTAGGAGTTGGAGTATACGCTTAGGGGCACTAATAGAAGCAAAGAAAACAAAAAAAAAAAAATTGGGTCTTAGATAAAATTTCGGACTTAGAATTTTTTACTTTTATTCAGTTTTAGAAGGCCCATAATTCGGAAACGGTGCGTCGGAAGACCATGCGTCTCAGAACCTAAATGGTTTCTTTGGTCTAGGTCAATCCGATACTGTAATAAAATTGGGCGGAAAAAAAATAAAAATATTCTTAGTCCGAAATTTTTCCAAGCCCTCGCTCCATAGCGCCCCTAAGGCTACACTCCAACCCACCTGGCCTTTCTGAAGAACATCTCCAATAACGTTGGTGAATGTCCATTCGGATTGATAGTGACAGCCTTTAAATTAACACCAAGCCTTTAATAAACTACTCAAAACTAAATAGGGCCCACCATGTTTTTTTGCTGCAACTTAAAATTGAACCTTTGTATTGAGTTTTTATGAATACACAAGTTTCAAGTGAGCATTCAGAAATAGTGTAAACATAAACAATAGAAACATTTGTTTATTTCGTTTAATAAAAACACAAAATAACAGTTTTTAGGAAAAATTACACAAAATAAAGGAAAAACATAATCGTGAAAAGCACAACCATTCTGGAAAAAAAATATGGTGCTTGTTATTTTTTAATAACGAGTGGGGTCCTCCTCTGCTCCGTATGCACTCTCTGAGCCTATCTGGGACACTTTCAATTAAGTGAGTCACGTTGTTTTCCGGTATTTGTTCCTAACAGACTTTCAGGGCGTAAATGAACTCCTGCTGGCTGTTCACATCACTGTAATTTTCTTTCAGGCGTATTTTGAGCTGATCCCATAAATGTTCGATGGGGTTGAGGTCGGGACTCATTGCTGGCCATGGCAAAACGGTGATATTGGCTTCAGAGAGTGCTCTTTGTGTAGTGCGGACTGTGTGTGGGCGAGCATTTTCATGCATAAAGACAAAGTTATTGCCTACTCTTTGTGAAAATGGGATGACATGTGGCCCGATTACTTGCTCGATGTAACTGGCGGCGGTTACGGTACCTTCATTCAGAATTACCAGCTCTGTTTTGCCGTGTAAGCTAATTTCATCCCAAACCATAATACTGGGACCCCCAAATCGGTCTGTTCCATGGACGCATGGTTCAGAAAAACCTTCCCCTTCTGTCCTCCACACGCGTATCCGTCTGTCGACACTGTAAAACTTCACTTTACACTCGTCCGTAAAAGCACATTCCTCTAGTTATGCATGGTCCATTCCAAATGTTCCCGGGCGTACCTTAAGCGTGCTGCACAATGAGCCCTCGTCAGTTTCAGTCGAATAGCACGTACTCTGGAGCGTTGTCCATCTTCATGAAGCCGATTCCGAATAGTTTGATTGCTGACTCTCGTCCCTGTGGATAGCCGTAGTCGAGTTTGTAAGGTCCGAGCGGTTACAGTACGCTTCCGACGTGCGGTTAACCTTAGGCATCGGTCTTCCTGGGCAGTTGTAGCCCTAACTCTTCCTGTGCCAGGCCTCCTAGCTACACTTCCGGTCTCCTGATACCGTTCCCAAACGTTTCGGATCGCTCGTCGCGATACACCGAGGTGTATAGCCACAGATCTCTGAGACTGTCCCTCTTGAAGCAAAGATACTGCTCTTGCAGCGGTTTCCATGTCCATATGTCGGCGAGAACCAGGCATAGTGATCACAACTAACACAGGAATCAAACAAAATGGTTTAAAACGTGAGTGTTCCACAATAGCGTTTAGTGTAGACTAAAAACTTAAGTGACTGAGAATTTGTGCATTCGATGTTTTTTTCGAGTACTTCACTTTTTCAGCTACCCTCTTGAAACCAATATGAATGTTGTCGTAATAAACATTGATAAGGGCTCCTAAACATGTCAGCTTGATGGTTCAATGCATAACTTTGTCAACAACTACTTAGATAACTTTATTTAGACCAAAATAGTGAATGATTCGAGGTAAACTACTCAAAACTAAATAGGGCCCTATTTAGTTTTGAGTAGTTTACAACTGTCTACCCAAAATTCAATTGTCTCTTTACTTCAAAGCAAATATAAATATTTCGGATCCGGTCATTAAATGAATTGGAAAGCGCGCCTGTGCGCAGTGATGACATCTCGCGACCTACTTACCAGTCATAGCACAAACAAACACAGCGTGCTTGTACGGAGCCCTGATGTCCAACTCGAGGAAGGACGACAGTCAATGTATGATCGCGGCGGAGTTGAGACGTCTTGGAACTGTACCCGATTCGTTGTGCCCCGTGTTATTGTCTTAAGTTGTAATCTCAAGTAATTCGTTAGTTTGCTAGAAACAGTGTATCGCACCCAGTCTGTTTTCATAGCACATAGCACATAGACCCATGGCCTGCCCACATGATGTGCAAGCCTAACGGAATAAATCCTGACATATCCGACAAATAGAATAGAATAATTATCTCCTTAAATAATAGCATAACTTAATTTTTTTAAGTTACTTTTTATTTTCTCAATCCTTCATATTTACTAAAAAAAATCTTATCTTTTTATTTTGAGATGCAAATGTAAGATGATAATTATGTGTGTGATGTTTTGTGTTGATTTGCATTTAGTTTTTACTCATGTCAGCCGTACATACGTAATATTATCAAGTAAAGATGATAACAAAAAAATGCATAACAAATGATAGTGATAATCCATGCTATCATTTCTTTTTTTTTTTTAAACATGGATAACTTTTTGATATACATATAACATCAATATCAAAACATTATTAAACACCTTTTGATAAGACACGAGATAAGCTTTTATCTATACTATAATATTCTAAAGCTTAAGAGTTTGTTTGTTTGGTTGAACGCGCTAATATCAGGAACTGCTGGTTCGATTTGAAAAATTCTTTTAGTGTTGGATAGCCTATTTATTTTTTATTTTTTTAGGCTATAAAATTATTAAATAATGCGAACGAAGGTCGCGGGCAACAGCTAGTTAAGTATATAAGCGTAAATATCATTGTGATACAATACTTTGTTGATGTTATTTTTGTAAGTAATTATATTAATTGTTTTTTGATTTTTGTTTTTAGGCTAAATTTGTTGTGTGTCATCAAAATTTCAAGAACATGAAAAAAAAAATCTTGAAAATTTTATAGTAACACCGCGATGGTAACACCGCAGGCGCAGCTAGTTCTTTTATAATAATTTCACACATGACGGTCGCAGGCACAGTAGCTAGTAGTAAATAAGTCAGTCGATCTAGTTGCTACAGGCCTACCATTTAATTGAGGTGTTGCCTGAGGTAGCAGCTGGCCGTCGTTGTTGTGCCTTTTAAGTCATTTTTTTCTATGGAAATTTACAAAAAAAAAACTACAAAATATTTATTCCATATGTTATTTACTGAGACACAGGAAATGGCCGGAATGTGTGTACAAGCAGATTTATGAATGTGAATGAGACGAGAAAGGAGTATTTAATATTTTGGGGTTGTAGCAGGTTTAAAAAAGGCGTGATTATAATATGTATGTAAGGAATGGCAGAAAATAAGAATCATGTTATTAGAAAAAAGTATAGTTTTGGAAAAACTATAGAACTAACCACCATTTTAATCACGATTTTAGTAAAACAAGGAAAAACTATAGAAATATTAGTATTAAGGTTTTCTGATGCAATACATACATTGTTGAAATAAAATGATTTGCTTTTTACAATAAAATGAATTGATGACTATGCATTTTAAGATACAAAAAAAAACATCGTTCTTTTTTCAAAACAGAATTGAGCATAGAGTACCATGGTGAGCATGCTTCATGGTAGCAACCTCATGACTCATTAGCAAGCTCAAGCATGGAGAATATTAGAAAATAAAGTTTTTTTTTATTTTACAAATGATTTATTACACACAGGAACTGCGGCGTTTACCATAACATGAACTGCATGCAAATATAGATAGTACTACAGATGAGAGACGTAATTTACACCAAGATTTATTGATTTTCTAAGAATGAAGAGGAAAATGCACCTACCTTCAAAGGATGCACTAACAAGATCAACTTTTTTTCCTGCTAAGTTAGCCGCAATAAGCAGCTTTAACGTGGAAGTGTTGTTTTCGTTTGTGTAAATCTTCATTTTAATACAATTTTCAGTCTTAAACGTAACTTTAAAATCAATAACAATTTTCCATAACCTCTACAAGCTACCCAGCTGGCAGAAAATATATTTAGCGAAAATGTAGAATGTGTGGATGACATTGTTATTTTTCTCTTTCATACACACTGCTTCAGAAGGAAAAAGATATACATTTGATGCTTTAGTTCTTAAATGGTAAGACTGGGACGCGCACATCGCACACGTTGACAGTAGTGACAGCCAAACCAAGATGACAGTTTCGGAAAGTGATTGTACTAAAAGCCGGCTAAATACAAAATCATCTCATATTGTAGATATAAACGTAAATGCGTGGCTTCCACCATCGGTTGGATAATATGTATTTTTGGGTCTGTTCATTTCAATGTTTAGAAAGTCAAAAGGAGATTCCTCAAACAATACGCTAGAACACTACGGCTACGGCTAGTACTGTGTTCACCTAATGACATGGTGGGGGCACGTCATGTAAGCAGATTTTTGCAATTATTTTTAAAAGGCCCCTTTCATGCTTACGTACATTACATACATTTTTTACGTACATTTTTCAAAATGTTCTGGTTGTTTATTGATTCATGAGCAGCAGTTATGTCTAGAGATATGGAATAGGCTTGGAATGGAGGACTTTAACGCAATTAATATTTATTTAATCTTTATTGACACGGTATTTAGTTCTTAATTAATAAAACAAACTTCTTTTAAAATTTTGGTAAATTAATTAAAAAACAGTCCTTAGTGCATGACACACGAATCCATGACTTCGATGTTATTGGATGTTTGCTGGTCACTTTCGTGTGATTTTGCAATATCGACATAGTTCTCTTTGAGTTATTCAACGTCTTGGTACTCGTCTAAATTTTGTATTATGCACATCAATTCGTTAGCTCGACGAGCAGCCACTCTTAATAAAGGCCTTACTCTCGTCTCGAAATGAACTCGTCTTGAATGGCCTCTGGCTGCTCTTGTGGCTGCTTAATTAGGTACTTGTTTTGATGTGGTTTAGATCTTTGTTCTTTTACTCTTTTTTTTGTATCACAATGGGAGATGGATATGGTTAAGCCGTGCTTGCCTAGGTTGCTCTGTGGATGGGTGACCGCCCATTACATACCGAGTTTCCTCCGTGCCTCGGAAAGCACGTTAAGACGTTGGTCCCGGCTGTTATTTGTAGATCTTTGACAGTCGTTAGGCAGTCAGTGGCCCAAAAAGTCTGACAACCAGTCTTACCAAGGTGTATCGTGTTACCCAGTACTAACAGGGTTGTGGAGGTCTGATAGGCAGTCGCTCCATGTAAAATACTGGTATTCAGCTGCATCCGGTTGGACTGGAAGCCGACCCCAATATAGTTGGGAAAAGGCTAGGCAGATAATGATGAATGGGAGATAGATATCCTAATGCGGGGCCACCTTCGTATCTTTCCAGGGTAATCTTTTCGTGCGCCACCTTCTTATACTTATTTTTTGTTATTTTACTTCACACCCATCTGAAATTGGCAAAGTCCGCCGAGTTGTCATTCGGCATGGTAATGCTGTCAGCCTTTCGGGTACTTTTCGTATTGGTAGTTATGCGGATAAAAGGTGACTGCTGAGATGACGAGAAATAGAGAAGTATGGAAGAAGACATGCTGCGCTGACCACACATAAATTGGAATAGGGGCAGGTAATGATGATGAGTGATACAGATGAATTTTTGATGCCGAATGAGTTGCTGGCATTACATTAAGCTGTGAAAACGATCCGCCATTATGAAACTATAATTGAATTGTGCCAAAAGCTTGAATAAATAAAAACACAGATACTATTCCATAAAGTTATTTTTTATTAAAAATTAAATATTTTTTTCTTCACTAAATTTCATATCTACGCAACAATATTAAATCACTATATTTAAATTACACATTATCGATTTTGGAATAAAAACTTATATAAGAGAAAAAAGAGTAAAATGCAGATGAGTAATAATATTCTTTAGAATACCACCAGGTACAAAAAACGTGTAGATACAATAGTTAGGCATAATTATTCGAAAATAGGATTATTTCTATTGCATTGCATTATTATTTACAAAATCAAAGTTTTGTTTTAAACCTTACTATGGATTTACACACAGTAGTACATTTATTCTTACAAAAATACTTTAGTTTATGCTATTACTATCGCCTGAATTTTCCAGAACAGTTTGTGGTAGTCAATAGATTATTCTTTATTGCTAAAAGTTATTTTAGGAGTCAGAAAAAATTGCTATTTTATTACAGCTTTGTAGATGATTTCTTGCTAAGTCTAGCGTAGCAAGTGTGTCGTTGCTAAACCTACATAAATACCTACGTTTACATACAGTTTAATTTGTTATGAAAAAATACAAAATTTTGTTTTTAATTTTTAACAAAAGTCAATTGACAAAGTTTTGGAAACAAAAACTGTTATTGTTTTAATAAGCGGACATTACATATTTTACAAGTTAACTATAAATAATTTATTGCTTCCAGTTATATATATTAAAATTAGATAAATCATTCAAAAAGTTTTCAAAGGCTAACATTAAATAAATGTTATGTCAACTTGCTAACAACATCAAATGGTATTTATCAGAAAGTAGAAACCTACTATGTGTTGTAGCCATTTTCTGTTGTATTAAAGATTTGTGTAATCTTAAATAACCTTTGTTCGGTATATTGTACTTTAAATAGCGTAGATAACTGCAATTTACAATAAAAAATACCACATTATTATGATCAATTATTGAAATTGTGCCAAGACACCAAAAAAAAACAATACAAAAATTTTTGAATATGCCTAAAACTTCAACACTGAAGCATGTTTATTAACTATCACTAAACGGCATTCTAAATGAATACCTACCTAATTAAAAGTTTAGAATTGAAATTCCAACGGCGCAATAAAATTTAGCCATTCCTTTGGGTGTTGCTCAATTTGAGTGAAAACAGTCTTAAAATACACGTTTTATTTAAACAAGATGTTTTGTCGATAATAGCTGTAAATTAATCACATCTTTGTCGTTGTTCCGTATGGTGTCGGACGTAAAAGAATAGCACCATCCCATATCTTCCCGTGGGTGTCGTAAGAGGCGACTAAGGGACTTACCAGAGAATGGGCAGCAGCGTTCTCTGCGGTATTTAACAACCGTACTGCGATCGCCAACCCGCCTGCCAAGCGTGGCGATTATGGCAAAACCCCCCCAATGATGAGCGCAACCAAGAAATGGCCCCTAGTACCCGGCAGCCCGTCTACCCTCGACTATGGTAGCGGTCGAGGTTACGGCGTGGCAAGGGGTGCGAAGAATCTCCGGACGGGATCAGGCTGCCTATACCGACGACTTGACCTGGCAACATACAACACGCGTACACTCCGGAACGACGAGAAGATAACGGAACTCGAAGAGGAATTGAGCAGGCTGCGATGGAGTATTGTGGGATTATCTGAAGTCCGAAGAGAGGGGGAGGATACGATAATCCTGAAATCCGGCAACCTGCTCTATTTCCGAGAGGGTGACCGGCAGTCCCAGGGTGGTGTTGGGTTTATCGTCCACAAGTCTCTCGTGAATAACGTGGTGAAGATCGAGAGTGTGTCGACCAGGGTGGCGTACCTTATACTCAGAATATCCTCAAGATATTCGCTGAAGGTCATACAGGTCTACGCCCCGACCTCGGCACACCCCGACGACGAAGTGGAGACCATGTATGAGGATATCTCTAAAGCCCTGCATGGTTTCAAAACTCACTTCACCGTTGTCATGGGGGACTTCAACGCGAAACTGGGCAAACGAGACGGGGATGAGCTGCAGGTGGGGCAATTTGGGGTTGGACGTCGGAACCACCGGGGTCACCAACTGGCTAGTTTTATGGAGAAGGAGGGCCTCTATATGATGAACTCCTTCTTCAGAAAGCGTGAGCACAGGAAGTGGACCTGGCAGAGTCCCGATGGTGCAACTAAAAATGAGATTGACTTCATCATGTCAACCAAGAAGCAAATGTTCAATGATGTCTCTGTGATCAATTCGGTGAAAACCGGGAGCGATCACCGCATGGTAAGAGGCACATTGAACATCAATATAAAGCTTGAAAGGTCTCGACTGATGAAGTCTACGCTCCGTCCAGCACAAATCCAGATCCAAAACTCCGAGAGCTTTCAGCTTGAACTCCAGAATCGTTTCGAGTGCCTAGGAAGCTCAGTGGACGAATGCAACGATGGGTTCGTGGAAACTGTCCATACGACTGGGTCTAAGTTCTTCAAGACACGTCGTGCACAGAAGAACAAAAGACTCTCTGATCATACTCTCGAGCTCATGAAGGAGCGGCGCGAGATGATCCTGCAGTCTTCAGACGAGGCGTGGAAGTACCGGCAGCTCAATAGACGGATCTCTAAATCCTTGAAACGCGACCTCCGCCGCTTTAATACCGAGCGTATTAAAGACGCTATTGAGCGGAATAAAGGCTCCAAGGTTTTTTCAAGAGATCTGGCTATTGGGCAGAGCCAGCTCACGAAACTGAAGACCGACGATGGCAGGATCGTATCCGCCAAACCGGAGCTGCTGAGGGAGATCGAGAGTTTTTATGGGCAGTTGTACACTTCAACCAGTAAACCCGTTGCAAATCTAGCTAACGACCCAAGAGCTAGACTGACCCGACACTATACCGAAGACATTCCGGATGTCAGCCTGTACGAGATTAGGATGGCTCTGAAACAGCTTAAAAACAACAAGGCACCGGGTGAGGACGGAATTACGGCCGAACTCCTGAAGGCAGGTGGAAAACCGGTACTTAAGACCCTTCAGAAGCTGTTTGATTCCGTCATACTCGAGGGGAAAACGCCGCAGGCATGGTGCAGGGGTGTGGTGGTACTCTTCTTCAAAAAGGGCGACAATGCCCGGCTGAAGAACTATAGGCCCATCTCACTTCTAAGCCATGTCTACAAGCTGTTTTCAAGAGTCATCACGAATCGTCTCGCGCGCAGGTTTGACGATTTTCAGCCTCCCGAACAAGCCGGATTCCGAAAAGGCTTTAGCACCGTAGACCACATACATACGCTGCGCCAGGTTATACAGAAGACCGAAGAGTATAACCTGCCTCTCTGCTTGGCGTTTGTGGACTACGAGAAAGCCTTCGATTCGATCGAGACTTGGGCTGTACTGCAGTCTCTCCAACGGTGCCAAATCGACTATCGGTACATCGAGGTGCTGAAGAGTTTGTACAAAAACGCCACCATGTCAGTCCGACTTCAGGACCAGACCTCGGAACCTATCCTTCTGCAGCGAGGTGTAAGACAGGGAGACGTCATATCTCCGAAACTGTTCACCGCTGCACTGGAGGATGTCTTCAAGGTTCTGGACTGGAGAGGGCTAGGCATCAACGTCAATGGCGAGTACATCTCTCACCTTCGGTTTGCCGACGATATAGTGGTCATGGCTGAGACCATGGAGGACCTCAGTACAATGCTCGATGACCTCAGTAGAGCTTCCGAAAGAGTGGGTCTTAAAATGAACATGGACAAAACCAAAGTCATGTTGAATGCCCATGTAACACCCACTCCTATCAAGATCGGAGACTCTACACTCGAAGTTGTAGACGATTATGTCTACCTGGGACAAACGGTCCAGTTAGGTAGGTCTAACTTCGAGAAAGAGGTCAATCGTCGAATCCGACTCGGCTGGGCAGCGTTCGGGAAGTTGCGTGGTATCTTCTCGTCCAACTTACCGCAGTGTCTCAAGACGAAAGTCTATGACCAGTGTGTGTTGCCAGTGATTACATACGGGACCGAAACGTGGTCGCTCACAATGGGCCTCATCAGAAGGCTGAAAGTCACCCAAAGGGCAATGGAGAGGGCTATGCTCGGAGTTTCCTTGCGTGATCAAATCAGAAATGAGGAGATCCGCAAGAGAACCAGAGTTACCGACGTAGCCCGAAGAATAGCCAAACTTAAGTGGCAGTGGGCAGGGCACATTGCTCGCAGAACGGATGGCCGATGGGGCCGAAAAGTTCTGGAGTGGCGACCGCGAACCGGAAGACGCTGCGTTGGAAGGCCTCCCACTAGGTGGACCGATGACCTCGTAAAGGTTGCAGGGATCCGCTGGATGCGAGACGCACGGGACCGGTCAATGTGGCGACACTTGGGGGAGGCCTATGTCCAGCAGTGGACGTCTTTCGGCTGAAATGATGATGATGATGAATCACATCTTAATAATAATTTACCTACTCCGTCCCGGTTTTTTAACTCTCGACATTTTAGTCATTTTACATTCCCGTAACTACACTATTCTTAGGTCCACCATAATTTAATATTAGTTTATTTATTTATTATTCAAAAATATATTCTATTCCGAAAAAAAAAACAGTACTTACATTCTTCTTTGTCATAAAAACAATTTTGTTAGCTTTACTACACTATTTTCTAAATCGTATCATAATGATATACAATGTTGTACGAGATCTCATACATAGCAAACATCCGTTATAAGTGGAGTTTGATTATTTTTATTTATAAATAAATTACCACTTTGAGTAATGAACTGTTGTGTAAAAAAAACCAATGACAACATTGAAGCGAATGCCCCTAGAATAGCTAGTTCCAAACATCGTCATTGGTCGAAAACCTGTTAATGTCATTATATCTTTCAAAATACCTTGACCTCATTGGTCGGATTAGGACTTAGCTATGGTCACGCTATATACAATGCGCTTTGGCAGGCCTTCACCATTGGTAACATTAAAAAGTTGGACATGAATTGAACAAACGTTTTACAAAAAAAAAAAAAGATCCTTATCGTGAACAAACATATTACAAAAAAAAAAAAAAAATATCAAAAAGTTTTGATTAATTTACGGAAAAGTAAATAACATTTATAATGAAAAGTACCAAACTCCTCAGTCACACTGCCTTACACTAAATTCTATTCTATGATATCTGTACTAAGTCTAAAACCTAAATAGAGAAGATTAATTTAACTATCTTCCTCATCATCTGGACCTAACCACCACCTCATTAAGCAGTAATCCTTTTATGTCACCTAAAACAAGTGAGGTTAAAAAAGTACCGTTACTATACGAGGTATGCTAGGCCACCTGAACTATGTTGTTATATGATTTTGTCTCAAAATGTTCTTTAGAATATATAAAGCGTTTTGAAGGCATGAAGATTTTCAAGTATTTTGAAAAAAAAAAAAGTATTGTAGATTTTTGGTTAATTTTTTTTTTTCGTTTTCGTTTGTTTCTCAATAATTCAAAACAAAATCACAAAACAACTACAGAGCTCATTTATTATCAGTCCATTTGCGAGCCCAAAACATTATCTAACTTTATACGCCAAGTATCACAAAAAATATAATATTTTAACAAAACTTGTACACTATCTTTTTTTGCAATGGCAATCTTTTACTTATTTTTAATTCAAGTTTTAACAAAAATAGCCAATTTTAGTGCTTTTTATTGCTGTAATAATTTATTTTCATAGTTGTTACGCGATTTTTCAAAGGGTAATAATAATAATATACGGAAAAATTGAACAAAACTTTAGATAATGATTATGTGAAATATTTCACATTTTAAATATGTATAACCAAACTAAAATAATTAGTTACGGTAGCTTTTAATGAGCTCATAATATTTTTACATTATGTTTACTTGATGAAAAATTGATAAAAATACTTCAAACACCGTTATTTTCAATATAGAAAAAATAAAATCGACGTTTTATTCGAGTATTACAAATTAAAACAGTAACTTTGTGTCAAAATTTCGTTTCTTATCCATTTTTTTCACGACCCGTCCTCTATTTCCTACCATTTCTTTATAACCTCCATAAAAACTAAACTATGTAACAAACAAATCGAATTAATAAAAAGCACTGGTTTCCCAAATTTCTACATCTTACCACAGACAACGTCAAACAGGTTCTACTTTTTAAACTCAAGCAATGTTTAACGTTTCAAAGAAAATGTTGCCAGGTAAAAAAATACCTGTTTTTTTTAGGAGTGGCAATGTTCACTCCTCGGTTGTGGACTATAGGCTATGTGACACAGGCGCTGAGAGAGGGGACACCTTTTCTCGGTTCTTGCATTGTTGCGAGTTGCTAGCCGTGTTCAGTGAGCCCGACCAATCGGCGAGTTGGGTCACCGGTCGGTAGAACTTCGTTGATGTTCGGTTGAACACCGGGAGGAGCTCGTTCGCTTCGTTTGATAGAGCCTGAGGACGAATTTTTATTTTATTTTAGTTATTTAGGTAACCAACAGCGAAACATAAAATCTTTTACAAAAATGCGTGTTACAGTTAATATGGCCAATTATAGAAAAACTTGTGAAAAAGTTGGAACTGTGACCTCCAATATCTCCGTAACTAGAAGGTTCCCAGGTATGGTCCAGGACAAAAAAAAATATCGCAATGACCATGACGGGAAGAACAAGTGCCTTTCTTCGGCTTCGTTACGGGTCTTTTTACACCCTGAATTATAATTAAACATGTGGATACTCACTTTCAAATAAATAATGGCATCAGTGCCGTAACCCTCGCAGGAGACCAGCATCAGGTCGCCGTGGAAGTACCGCGCGTACAGCCTGGAGATCGGGAGGCCATAACCGTAACCTGGTGGAGAAACGTCAAGGTAAGTTAATGAAGGTCTACTCTTCATAATAGATTTGAAGTGAGATTGGGTAAGCAAGTATTTAAAATATGGTGAAGTACACGTCAAATGTAACACTTGAACTACGAAATCCGTCTTTGTTACTACGACATAAAGGCGTGTAGTACATGGTGCAAATATAAAACCAATTTTTCAACACTAGTTCGAAAAGTGCTTAAACGTCGTTTGATGCGCGTGAGCATTCATCATTGCACACTTGCATCAAAATTATGAAGTTCTAAGAACTATCGCATTGTTTTTTTACAAAACCAACTATGAAAGCCTCTATCCCGCATACTGTGCCGTGCGGGAATCGAATCTGTTATTTAAGCCAATCCTACCGAAAAAAAAAGATATAAATGTTACCCGATGTTAACACATAAGCCAATCGCTCAGCCACTGCGCCAACCGTGCCGACACAAAGTAAATATTGTAAATATAAGAGCATGCAAAAGGTTAATTATCTTAATACAGGGTGTAAGGGACAGTCCTCCACAGACTGATGGGGTGAATTCAGTTTAGCATACTAAGATGACCGGTACAAGAAATTATTTCAGGAATGTTATGGGAATCCACTAAATTTGATTTGTTTTAGTTCCTCATACGCAATGTGTCATTACCGTGGCAAAAATCACGTAGCGAACGGCAAGCGAGACGACGAGTTCGATGAACTCTGTAGCTAGGCAGCAACTGAACAGCAGATTTCAAGCGTCGTTTGAGAGTATTTCAACATCCATTGTTGGGTTTTTTATTATAGCCGTATTATTTACATAAATGGAGTGCTGCGTACAGGGAATTTAATTTTACATTGAAATAAACGAGAAAAATTCCGGTGGAATATGATTGAAAATAAGGAGCTGAATGCACCCTGTCAGTTTGTGGAGGGCTGTCCCTTACACTATGTATTAGCCTGTAGAGTGTAGACGGTGCTTATAGACCGCTGTAAACTGTGGTCTGACGGAGCAGATTCACTAAAATCTGAAGCACCAGGGTGGCCCACGAAATTCAAGATTTTCACGAATACAAATGAACTTAGGAGAAGTTTATTTAATCCCATTCGATAACTATTTCATGAAAAAGTCATTCATCATCTGCCTAGCCTTTTCCCAACTATATTGGGGTCGGCTTCCAGTCTAACCGGATGCAGCTAGATACCAGTATTTTACATGGAGCGACTGCCTATCAGACCTCCACAACCCAGTTAGTACTGCGTAATACAAAAAAAAAAAAGAAAAAAAAAAGTTAAAGTTAGTTAGTTAGTTTTTTAAACTCATGAAAAAGTCATTCAATGGAATTAAATGAACTTAGAGGGTTGTATTGATGATTTTAATGGTTATAATTCTGTAACTACATACGTGTTAGCCTGCCCCCGTAGCATGAGCACCGTAGACAAGGATTTCTTTGACGGAAGAATCGACAAAATGACAGATTGTGTCGACACAATGACAGATTTCTTTGCACTATCTGTCATTATGTCGATTCTTCCGTCAAAGAAATCCTTGTCTACGGTGGTCATGCTACGGGGGCTGGCGCTTCTATCGTACGAAGAGATAGACCCAGAAACTAAAATCTCCACATCTGGCAAAGAATGATGATAACTCACCTGCCAGAGGTACGTTGTGAGCGTCAGACTTGGAGGGCTGCGGAGCGGTGCTGTACATGTACTTGAAGAGCAGGTCTGATACGCTGCGCGGGATGCCACCGCCGCGGTCTGAGAGCTGAGGAATAGAAATACATTATATTAAAATAAACTTCTTCTCTTTTGTATACAGGGTGTAAACAGACCCTTCACATGTCCGTCAACCAAGCATTCTGTACATCAAACTAAGTAACTTTACGCAAAAATTATTGCTGGGAATCGACTTTTTTTTCGGGGTGTAAAATCACGTGATACGGTAGGACTCGATGGAAAGCACTCAAAGCATTGTGCTGGTGGATGGATTGAATAGTACGGGGGTCGTGGAGGTGTGTAAAAATCTTACATTAAAAACATGTATTAAAACAAAACTTATGAAAAAGTTGGAACTTTGACCCCCAATATCTCCGTAACTAGAAGGTTCCCAGGTATGGTCTAGAACAAAAAAATGATCGCAAAGACGGGGAGAACAAGTGCCTTTCTTTATGTTAAGGGTCTATTTACACCCTTTATAAGGTCTAACTATTCATACACGAAATATTTTCAGGGAATCATCTAACGGCTATAATGAAATGCAAATCAGGGCAAATTCGAGGCAATGAACCGTCTTCAGGCATATTGCCAAACCTACTCGTGCAACCTGTGAACTTTACGCTGAGAGCCCACAATGTCCTATGTCTCAAATAACTTGCAATGAATTTGGAACCTCCTTTTAAGCCGTTAATAGCCTCTATAAACGACCTCTATAAATTCTGCGGCCAAGGACCGTGGCCGTGTAATAACACGGCCACGGTCCTTGGCCGCAGAATTTTCGATCAGCCCCCGTAGCATGACCACCGTAGACAAGGATTTCTTTGACGGAAGAATCGACAAAATGACAGATTGTGTCGACAAAATGACAGATTGTGTCGACAAAATGACAGATTGTGTCGACAAAATGACAGATTGTGTCGACAAAATGACAGATTGTGTCGACAAAATGACAGATTGTGTCGACACAATGACAGATTTCTTTACACTATCTGTCATTTTGTCGATTCTTCCGTCAAAGAAATCCTTGTCTACGGTGGTCATGCTACGGGGGCAGGAAGAAACCGGTTGCACGACCGGCCGTCCAACCCAGTTTTGCTGTAGATAGCAGCCGGTTACGCAACCGTGCTCGTAGTGGGCGAGATTCCTTTCTACGTATCCCTCTTACCTTGACGGACACATCCTCCAGTCCCCTGACGATGTTCACAGTAATAGGAGGGGGGCTATTCTCATGGGTCTCCATGGTGGCTCTCATGGAGTTCTTGAACAGCTCGAACAGCATGTGGTAAAGATGGGATGGCACGTAGACGATGGGCATTGGCCGTTCTGATGACACTGTGGAGAAAATATAGCGTCAGTATTTTGTGACACTACATAAAAACTATTACTACCTACTGCTAAATCTCCTCATAAATTGGAATAAGTGCAAGAGAATGATGATGGCGACTCCTAAATATTTTTATGGCTGACGCGGAACGGATGGCCGATGGGGCCGAAAATTCATGAAGTGGCGACCGCGAACCGGAAGACGTTGCGTTGGAAGGCCTCCCACTAGGTGGATCGATGACCTGGTGAAGGTTGCAGGGATGCGCTGTATGCGCGTCGCACGGGACAGGTCAATGTGGCGACACTTGGGGGAGGTCTATGTACAGCAGTGAATGACTTTCGGCTGAAATGACGACACGGAGTTTGGATGTGTGACCGGTTGACGGCATTAGGCTCGACCCCTAACTTACATAACCGGCGAAATGATTGTGAACACCTCTGCCTAGCTCTTCAGGGATTACATGCGTGATCTTATGGTACGAAAGTAAACTAATAAACAATTGAACTTACCCTCGCCTCCATCCTGTAACAGCTGTAGCTCAGGAGACGCCAGATAATACCTATCGCACAGGAACCTTGCGTTCTCGTACGCGTCACGTACGACCGCCGCGACGTCGCAAGCGGGGTCAATGGACCCAATATGGCGGCCGCCAGCCCCCATACCTGTGACGGAAGCCTGTCGGGGCCCCGCGCCTATTTGTTCGCCGAAGAGGAGTGCTGGGGGAGGGAAGATGGAATCTTAGAACGGGGAAAAAAATGACGCATTATATTATGATGAAGCTTGCATGTCGTTCGCTACTTTTTCGGGGGTTACATGCATTGATCCCACCAGTAGCGAAGGGTCAATTTTTGTAAGAGGTAAGCCGGAGTACATATCTTTAATGTGATTATATGATTGTTCTATAGAATACTGACTGCAATTTTTCAAAGGGAAGCCAGTAAGAATCGAGCTGTATGGAACCTTCGCCACTGGATCCCACAGTCCTCTTTTAGGCGTAATTTCGTAACTAGTTTTTGAGCTTTAACGTCCACCACGAGAGAGCTTGGAATTTACAGGGTGGAGACGACAATGCGACAATAAATTAAACTGTATGTACCTCATGACGTTCCCAGTCTGCATACAAAAATTCAGTCAAAAATTATTGGATATTTTCGATTGAATTTTGTATGCAGTTTATTCACAGGACGTTATTTTTCATTTTTAGCATTTTCTACATAGTGAAGATAATAGGCTACCACCAACAGGTTAACAAATCCCGCATCGGTATAAACGTTAAACACATGTTGCCAACTCGCTACTTCAAAAACCTTAGCCAAAATTGTCGTATTGTCGTCTCCACCTTGTATATCAAAATATTCGACAAGGATAGCCTTTTTTTTCTAAAAACCGTGATGTCTCAAAGCAGTTCTTTATCTGTTCTCATAGCCAAGCCTAAACTACTGCGAAACTTGCAGTTTTATAGCTGACCATTACAAAACCCGGCTCTCCAGTTTCCTCATAGCCTTGCTTATTTAGGGACTGACCTGCAAACTACGAACGGTAAGAAAGAGTCCTGTTCTTGCAATAAAATCAAAATAGTCCGACGCGGTGTCGAGTCATGTTGACCGTCCAAACCGAGACGAATGACGTCTACCCCGCTTTAATTGTACGAACATAAGGTTCTCTCTGATCAGCTCCGCAAAGAATAGTGTTTTCACTCCCTTTAACCATCCATCCATCCATCTATCACCATTTGTACGGTCCTTCTTTAACTCGTTCGTGCAACACTATCGCCCTATATTCCTAACCTAGCAGTTTCCCAAGAGATAGACCAGCATTTACGAATAAATGTTGGCCTGGAATGCGGGATGCCTGTTGACCTAATCATGGACATGCAAATGAGAGCAAAAGATCATTCCTTTCACCATCCATCAACTTACTTAAAAAAGAAACTCACTGTGCTGATTGATAAGCATCCTGATGGATATACGGCTCATATAGAAGCGGTCCAAGAAGTATTGTATGGAGTTCTCGGTGCTGGGGTCCACCTCGTGCGATTCCTTCAGCTCCAGGACTCCCTGGGCCATGGTCTGGACTACGTCGGCGTGGCGATTGCGGATGTGGACTAAGCGTTCGCAGAAACTGGTGAAAAAAAGAGAATGGTAGATTTCATGGGAGATTTCATTTCATTAAAGGGTTTGTACGAGGGTAGTCCCCGAAGTACCCGGCCCAACTAGAGAAAACACGAAAAATCCAAGTATTTTTTTTTATTTATTCTTCTACTTCGCCCTACCGCAAAGCCCTTAGCACAGGCCCTTAGCTACTTCTCCCTTTAAACTCCTGATTCCATGTATTCAGCACATTATTTTAGGGTCTTCAATCTTGGCATCCTAAACAAGAAATCCCATTTTCCCGCATTTCCACCTACTATGTAAAGTACACACCTACTATGCAAATTTTGTGTGTAACGGATTACCAAAGTTGGCTTGGTTTCAAGAGATAGCATGAAGCTCCACACCTCGTGTTGGCACCGGCAGAAGTATAAAAACATACACGTTTTGAGATAGGTTTTAATATTAGAGCATAGTTTTGTACTATCATCAGAACTCGTGGCTGAGTAACAACTGCGTGGCTGGGTTAAAGGTTCATTGTTCTAGGAGGTGTTTGAACACGCGGCATGATTCAGACTTGGCAAGTCATGCTTACAATGCTATTCCTATGACTTCATTTGAATCGTAATCATCTCTTAAGTATCAAATGCGAGTTCTAAGCGTGGGATCCTAGGACCACAACTTAGGTTGGAAGTAAAATTTGTGGGATCTTTTATTACTAAATTCTTAGTATTTGCTTTGAGTCTGGATTTCCCGTTAAGTGGCACGCGCGCGGCCTACTAAGGATATACTATTAGCCTCTGCCTAGTTTACTACCCCTTCGGAGACCTCGGTGACTAGTGACAGTCCAGGAATGTGGGGCTGCTTTGTTTGGACGGAATCAAAATATTAATAAGATCTGTTGTAATAATTTATTAAAAATAAACATAACATATTGATTGAATTTGATGTGACCAAAGAGTTTATAAAAACTCTTTGGTCAAATTTTTGATACAGTTCCCGCCAAATAAAAAATAAATAAAAGGTATCCTATTTTGGAGGGAAAATAAAAAAGCTTCTTCTGATGGAAGTCACCGTTATTACATTACATAATTATTAGATATTAATATATTAAGCTTGCTACTGATGTTAATACCAAGTTTGTATTCTGTACGTATGCGCACAAGTTTATAAATACAATTGTTGGTACTGAAAAGGCGTATCATTTCACTTGCGAGATGATTCAGAAAGAATTTCTGCTTTTTACCAGTACTTACAAAAAGTAAGTACTACAGCGCAATCTACGCCACAAATGAAGAACTAACATCAAAGTTCTGAATCGCGTTATTAAAGTTATCCACGACTTAAGACTACATAGAAAAACCAGACAAGAACTGTTGGGCAGCCCATGGAGAGGGTCAGATTTTTTTTTTTCTGTGGGTTTGACATTTTTATGGAGTATTGAGGAACTTTACCCCTGTTCTTCATACTCCCATAACTGAAAGTCCCTACGATGTTGACTGTACCAGTGAGCGGAGTTTGCGTATCTGAATTTTGGGCCAGACATATCTGGCCTTTTTGCCATCAACAATACGCTACAGAAAAGAAGGATGCTGGTTTAATGAAAATACTTACGAGCTCAATATCGGAGGGTCCGGTTCCATCTGCTCAAACAGTATAATCTCTTCGAAAGACCTCTCATACCACTGGTTCACCAGCCCGACTGACGGCATCCGAAGCAGGTTCTCTGGGAGAAGCGCTATCTCTTTCATGATGTTTGCCAGCCTGTAAAAGAGAAAGGGATGGATATGGTTATAGATGTTCACATTTTGGGAAATAGGGTTCTTTGTTCGAAGAGGTCTTTCTAGCCAGTTCTTAGCTAGGCTTTTGACCGCCATAGTAACATATACGTGACAAGCAAGCACGTGCCCTATACGCCAAACGACACAAATGACAAAATGGTAGGTGAAATTGTGGCTTGGCGTGGAGAGCACGCGCGTGCGTTTATGCTGTTGCGGCCAAAAAGTTATCTAAAGTTTTTCTAAGCTTCGAATGGTTTCAGCAACTGCCAGACAATTGTTTAAATGAGATTCTAAAACAGCTTAAACTAAAAAGAAAACCTAGTTCCAAGTATAAGAGACTTCGAAAAAAAAAAGCCTGGTGAAAAAAATGTGTGTTGTCAGAAAAGACAGTAGATACTTGTTTGTACAAAAAATGACTTATTTTCCTCACTAATCAGGAAGGAAAATGACAAACACAATGGTAAAATTAAATAATCACTACATAGTATAAAACAAAGTCGCTTCCCGCTGTCTGTCTGTCCCTATGTATGCTTAGATCTTTAAAACTACGCAACGGATTTTGATGCGGTTTTTTTTAATAGATAGAGTGATTCAAGAGGAAGGTTTATATGTATATATTGTACCCGTGCGAAGCCGGGGCGGGTCGCTAGTAATGTATGTAATGGATGGGTGACCATCCATTACATACAGAGTTATATCTTTGCACGTTAAGTCGTTGGTACCGGCTGTCATTTATAGATCTTTGACAGTCGCTACAGGTATTCAGTGGCGCGAAACTCTGACAACCAGTCTTACCAAGGGGTATCGTATTACTCAGTACTGGCTGGGTTGTAGAGGTCAGGTCGCTCCATGTAAAATACTGGTATTCAGCGTAATCCGGTAAGACTGGAAGCCGACCCCAACATAGTTGGAAAAAGCTAGGCAGATGATGAGAAAGATGTGTTTCCTATCTCAGTTGGTGATAGAGGGAAAAAGTAATGGCCTCTTGGTATCCAGAAAAACATTGCAAGTAGATGTAGGTACCAGTGGCGAAGGCCCCGCACAACACGATTCCTACCGGCTTTATTTTGAAAACGGGCACAATCAGTATTCCATA
Organism: Noctua comes; assembly: GCA_963082995.1. Classification (NCBI taxonomy): domain Eukaryota; kingdom Metazoa; phylum Arthropoda; class Insecta; order Lepidoptera; family Noctuidae; genus Noctua; species Noctua comes. The sequence goes on from OY720294.1 coordinate 2,035,310, forward strand.
TTTTTTTAACTAAATTGTAATGTTTTGTTTTTTTTTTTGTGTTTGTAGTGTGATTATAGTCTGATTGTATTGTGATAAATGGCAATGGGTGTAAAATACCTGACTAAATGGATTTATTTATTTTAAAATCTAATTAAAGATAATATGTACCCCGATTTACCTCTTAAAAAAAATGACCCTTCGCTACTGGTACAAATCATTTCTGGTTATCCTTGATACCCAGGACCTTGACATCAGAACAGTAGCGAAGGGTCAATTTTTGTAAGAGGTAAGCCGGAGTACATATCTTTAATGTGATTATATTATTTGTCTATAGAATACTGACTGCCATTTTTCAAAAGGAAGCCAGGAGGAATCGAGTTGTATGGAGCCTTCGCCACTGCATCACAGACATGCCTTATCTGATTACCAATGATAAAATCAGATAATTTGTAATTGATACAAATTGCAGCATGGAATAATAACCCTCTATCTTCTATTATTAGTATGTATATTTATATTGAGGTATTTATCTATGAGTCTTTGCGAAAAAAATGGATTATTATTCTTTTATTATCGAATGAGAATTAATAATATCACCCACGCAGACGATGCTAGTTATAAATAATTGATTATAATAAGATTAGTTATAAGTTAATGACGGCAAGGTCGGCGGAGCGATTGACTGCTGCGCTACGTATCGCGGGTCGATTGCCGCACGGAACAAATACAGGACTACACGCGAGTTCATCGAACTCGTCGTCGCGCTTGCCGTTCTCTACGTCCGTTTTGCCACGGTAACGATACATTGCGTATGAGGAAATAAAATAAATCAAATTTATTGGATTCTCGTAACATTGCAGAAATAATTTCTTGTACGCATCTTAGTATGATATACTGAATTCACCCCATCAGTTTGTGGAGGGCTGTCTTTTACACCCTGTATGTAGTTAGGAAACATCACGACTCTTCAATGGATTAAGTTCGCCAGTAGTAACTGTTATCAGTCCCCTAATTTCGTTCGAAACTGTTCGGAGCACTAATATTTGACTAAGATACAGAATCATTTTAGCATCGCGTAATTATATTTGCAGTACAATGTAGTCATTTCGGTTTATGTATTGATGTCTTATGAAAAGCAGTCTGATTCTGTAACACACTCGCTTTCGTAACGTCATTGAAAGTGAGTTTGTTTTTACAAACGAAAGGCTTTCAGATTGAAAGTGAAGGGCACTGCATTTAAGATGACCAGTCGATATGCAAAGTTGCTTATTGGGTTCCGTACTTGAAGTGTAACCAGGAGCTCGTGGCTAAATAATAACAGCCGCTCGGATCGATCTCTAGGTTAAGCCGTGCTTGCCTAGGTTGGTCTGTGGATGGGTGACCGCCCATTACACACCGAGTTTCCTCCGTGCCTCGGAAAGCACGTTAAGCCGTTGGTCCCGGCTGTCATTTGTAGATCTTTGACAGTCGTTACAGGTAGTCAGTGGCCCAAAAAAGTCTGACAACCAGTCTTACCAAGGGGTATCGTATTACCTAGTACTAACTGGGTTGTGGAGGTCAGATAGGCAGTCGCTCCATGTAAAATACTGGTATTCAGCTGCATCCGGTTAGACTCGACCCCAATATAGTTGGGAAAAGGCTAGGCAGATGATGACTTGAAGTGTAATCAACGGAACCCTATTAGTATGCCTCCACGGTCCGTTCGTTCGTTTGTCTGTCAGCGTGATGTATCTCATAATCCGTAATAGGTAGACAGTTGAAATTTTCACAGAATGTGTATTTCTTTTGCCGCTATAATAAAAATAAAGACCCCCCCCTCCCCATTTTCCGTTCCGTGTAAAAAAATTAAAACACTTGAATTTGTTAACAAAATCCGATGCAAATAGGAAAGTAATATTTAGCCTAGTCTTTAATAAATACAGATATGATTTTTTTAAATAAAAATTGCGAGAAATTCAATAAGATGTGTCACCCACCAACCCGTACAGGGCCCGCGTGGGGGATACTACCCCACCACCCTACACAGAGAGGAGGCCTGTGCCCCTGCCGTGGGAACATTACTGGCTGTTTTTTTTTCTTAGTTTTTATACACGTCATGACCCTGCGACAAATAAATATTTTTTCTTAGAATTTTCTTTATTTATTTCTATACAAATCAATTATATTTTTAAATATTCCTTACAAAAAAACAATATAAAAAACATTAAAAAATATAAAAAAATATTATTATCTTTCATTTATAATTTTATAAATTATATACATTTTTAAATATTCCTTAGAAAAAACAATACAAAAACATTTAAATTTTTTTTAAAAATTGTAGCCCACCGGTATCGGGAACAGGGTCCAAGCTACCGACGGTCAGGGCTCCAGAGAGAGGAACCTCCTAACAATACGAGCCGCTAAAAATATTTATTATTAATGATTTTTTTATTATTATTGTTTTTTTTTATGGCAATTGCTATTCGCCCACCATCGATTTTGCGTTCGCTTTGTAAGTACCCATTCATTTTTTACGATTACAGCTACTAAATATTTATAGTTTATGGTTGCAAACACTACATTTCACCTTGGAACTATTTCAGTGTGTGCACGTAACTGCAACATCCTGAAGTTAACAAGGAAATACTCATTTATATGTACGCACGGCGCGTGCGCAACCATGCTATGCAAAACCAGTTTATGCGGATCTCTCATTGTACCGGAAATCTATACAAAGTGGGGCCATGTTAAACTGGAAATGTACAGTTATGTGTCGCCATGTGTACATAGAGGGCTTATGTAACATGCCTAGTTAGTAGTTACCTAATATTTTATATCTAGGTAGGTCCTCATTGTTGCGTCGTTGGTCTATTGGTCGCATTGTATTGGAGCTCGTGGCTAAATAATAACAGCCGCTCGGATCGATCTTTAGGTTAAGCCGGGCTTGCCTAGGTTGACCTTTGGATGGGTGAACACCCATTATTAAGGTCTATATATTTTCAGAGAATCATCTTAGGGGCCGTCTCCACGAGCGAGAGAATCGCGGCGATATTATCGTCGTGTCACGTAAAATTCTTTACACTCTCTTAAGGGCCGTATCCATGAGCGAGAGAATCGCGGCGATATTCTCGTAATGGCGGCTATAACGAAGCCATTTCAAGGGATTTTTTTTTTATCCGAGTATATTTTTATGAAAAATAAATAATTTAAAATTACTTGACCCACAAAATAAATACTAGCAGCTCCTTATTTTTAAACATCCATTACGCTAGTTTACTACGTCGTATTTACCTACTGTTATTGTTAGAATATGGGAGTAAAGGTTTTATGCAATCGCGAGGCGAAATTTTTTTTTTTACCTTTCTTCTCCACAACTCTAGGATGACAATAAAAAAATCGGTTGTCTGTAAAGTCGGTTTACTGACGATAGTTGAACGTGACAACGTCATAAGAAAATACTATGGAATGGTTGCATTTTTCAAAAAATGAATGTGCGTTGAGCAATTGTTTTATGGAACGCCTCAGAGCGAGGTAACGCCTCATACGTCATGTTTTTTCGTGCGTGCAGCCGGCTCCATCGAATTATAAGACGTTGTCACGTCAAAAAAGCCCCATGAAAATCCGACCTATAATTGCACTCGACTATAAAGGATGTAAATAGACCCTTAACAGATCCGAAAGCACTTGTTCTCCCCGTCTTTGCGATCATTTTTTTGTTCTAGACCATACCTGGGAACCTTCTAGTTATGGAGATATTGGGAGTCAAAGTTCCAACTTTTTCACAAGTTTTTTTTTAAATACATGTTTTTAATGTAAGATTTTTACTTTACACACCTCCACGACCCCCGTACTATTCAATCCATCCATCAGCACAATGCTTTGAGTGCTTCCCATCGAGTCCTACCGTAAAACATGGTTATTCACCCCAAAAAAAAAATCGATTCCTAGCAACAATTTTTGCGTCAAGTTACTTAGTTTGATGTACAGAATGCTTGGTTGACGGTTTCGTGATGGGTCTGTTTACACCCTGTATGTTACTTCCTCATAATTTAGAGAGAATGGTTAAAATCGGTCCAATAGTTTAAAAAAAAAACTCTCGATTCTGAGAAACTTGTTATTTATTCAAAACATTTCAAATCTACTAAGAAAAACAAACACTACGCATCGGCACACAAATCAATAACAAATCTCCGATTATAATCTAAGTTCTGCAAATTTTTGAGCCCGTTATCACCCACGGCCATGTCGTCAGGCAACGTCTTGTTGTTATCGTAACGTTATGCTATCAAAGATTACGCGACATAACAACGACAGGGGCCTTGATTCACACGTAAACAATGTGTCATGGTGGCTGCGATACGGTGATGAGAGCTAGCGTGAGCGGTAGCGATTTTAATCGCTGGATTTAAAAAAGAAATGAGATACAAGGCCTTTAGCCAGCGACGAAGACGAGACGTGGCTCGTATCGATCTAAATACGATTATTTATATAAAAAAAATGGAATTGGTGATTTTTAGGTTTCCGTACCTCAAAAGGAAAAAACGCAACCCTTATTATTGAATTATATTATTACAAGCAGAGTATAACCCGAATTGATTGTCAAATTCTAAATTAATGTGAGCGAAGCCGCGGGAAAAAGTTAGCCTGTAATATTTATACAATGTAAAGAGCACTAAGCCTCTTATTCTTTGTCAGTTGTTTCCTAGTAGGTAGTATTCATTTGCACAAAATCTGGAAACAACATTATCTACCTACCACCTACATACTACCTACCTACTACCTACCTAGTCCTACTATCTACCTACCGACTTTAAATAAAAATGTTTCAAGTTTCATTAAATCAGTTTTATTTCAAAATCACCCACATCCTTAAGAGCGGCCAACCCGTCATACTTTTCATACAAACGCTCTTACGTGATTATGCCGTGGTAACACATCTATCTTTGATTTTTTTTTACTGATTGGTATCTTATGCACTATATCTAGGTTTCTATCAAAGCAAAAAGTAAAAATTTGGAGAAACAAATTCAGTATAAGCCTCTAAAAATCTGCTATTTTGCACATTTTTACCTAAACTTTGGTCGTTCATATTGTACTCATAAATTGTAAAAGTAAAGAAAACAGTGTGATAGAAACCTTGCAAATTTAATGGAGATTTTAAATGACAAATAACAATTTCACAAACTTGTAAGCCTTATTCAAAAACACGTATCTCCTGGAACAAGTTTATGAAATTTTCGAACACCATTTTTCGTTCAATGTTGTCGCATTAGACGGTATGAGGTGCGCGAGAGACGATTCGTGCGGGGTCGGGGCCCTCTGAGACGGGGGAGTTGAAAAAACATCGCCGCTGTGGCTCTGGATGAAACAACAAGCTTTTTGACCATGCTCGCGATGACGATAGACGGACTGGGAAGGGCCCTCTTAATTTTTCAAGTAACACTCAAATGAAAACAATGTCTGTCCTATTTGTTTGTTAGGTCTATTTCATACTTGCGCGCCATCTATTAGAATTCTCGGGCGTAATCTCGCTAAACCGTTACTGTTGTGTTAATTGTTGAGGGCGTTGTCGTTAGACGGCGTTCACGTTGAATGTGTAAATGTGTGCGTGCGTCATTCAAGGTCACTTAGCACTTGTAGTCCTCGAAACGACCATTTCCAAAACACGTGCGATTGTCTTCAAATCGCTTCCGCCGTCATCACTGTGTCCTCAACCTAACATACATTTATATTATCTCAAGGCTCTGGCCCGAACCTTCTAGATACTATCAGAACACTTTAAATACCCCACGTAGTCACAAATATAATGGTAGGCAGATTTTATATAGGCTTATCAATGTATGGATCATTTTACTGACGTGTCTCTGATACGAGTGCGGAAAAGTGGGTCAGATTAAATCTTTTGTCAAAAAAAAAGTGCGTTTTTCCGTTTTCTTTGTCTATGGCAGAGTTGATGTTTCTTTTGTTTCTTTTCTAAGATGGTACCATTTAGTTAAACTGGTTGTGAGATTTTAAATAGTTTTAATTAGTACTTACATCATTTTACCACCAAACATCGAAATTTTTCGTCGGTAATTTAAAAATGATCTAGGAACCTTAATGTCGTTTTTAAACACCTATCTATAGTCACCCCGCACGTATAGGCTTGATGATTTTTTTTTTTAGTTCATTTCCATGTATGGGGAGCCCCCCTTAATCTATATTTTTTTTTTTTTTTGTGTAAAAATCTTAGCGGGTCACAGAATACAGGTTTCAACTGCGTAGTCCTAATGGTTTCGGAGTAAAGTGGCTGTGAGATACAGACGGACGGACGGACGGGCGGACGGGCAGACAGACAGACAGACAGACAGACAGACAGACAGACAGACAGACAGAGAGACAGATTTAGATTTAGATTCCGTTTTCTGCCATTCGGCTACGGAACCCTAAAAAACAGCTGTTCCATACATTTTGACCGTGTACTGCAGTTTTGTAGGAAACAGCTGTTTTTTTTTTTTAATTTACCGATGAAAAATTTCGATGTATAGTCCAGAATGATGTACTGAATACGTGGAACCATTGACAGTTATGTCCTTTTTTTTTATCGAGGTAAAATCATCAAATGAGTCCTCCCACCCAGGGCAGAGCGGGAGGGACTGTCAGACTTGTACTGACTAAAATCCACGGTGTCCTTCAGTAGCCCTTTATGTTCCAGGGTCACGGTAATTCAATAAGTCCCGCGACCCCGGCAGGCTTTGGCCCTCTAGAGGGGGGCCTTGTCATTAGCAGTTACGTCCTTTCGAGAAGTTTTATTTATAGCCACAAAAACAGTGTTTTTATGGTAGCTGCTAATAAAAAGTTTAAAACAACATCATTGATAAGAGAAGTCGTTGAATGCTAAAACAAACACAGGGTTACGCTCAATTATGATCTCGTTAATTTTATATAATCCCTGTTTGTGCTCTTTTTACGTAAATACATCACCAGCTGGGGTTTTGCAAATGAGAATTTATATTATGTTTACGAATTTCACTCCATAACTTTGACATATTAATTCACATGCTGATACTTTTTGTAAATGTTTCGCCGGAGCGAACAACCTCAACACAGGTTCATAAAATTATGGCATTGCCGAGAAATTCACATTTTATTAACAAGCTAATTGTTATTATTATCTGCAATTTGTGTCCCACACTCCCACTGCAGGGCAAAGGTCTCCCTTCTCTCTTTCCACTTACTTTTTTTTTTTTCTTCCATTTCTCTTTTCACTTTACTTTTTTGTTTTTTTTTTAACTGTAAGACCTCCATGTACTAAAACAAAAAATAAAAAAATAAACAAGCTGAGTTAAATAATAAAAAAATATTTACCTGACTGGCAGTTCTTTCCGCAGGAAGAGAAATGATTTACTTTCGCAAGCATTTAAACCTGAAACAATGAAGAAAAACAATTATTACATAATCCATAACAATATGGCGATGGTCTTCACAAAACTGAGGTACACAGTATTCGCAACCGGAGTGTGTGTATGACCTGCCCCCGTAGCATGACAACCGTAGACAAGGATTTCTTTGACGGAACAATCGACAAAATGACAGATTGTGTCGACACAATGACAGATTTCTTTGCACTATCTGTCAATTTGTCGATTCTTCCGTCAAAGAAATCCTTGTCTATGGTGGTCATGCTACAGGGCACAGAACAGAAAAAAACAGTAGAAGTCGCATGTGGGCGGGGCGCGCGTACCCCTTGTCTACGGTGGTCATGCTACGGGGGCAGATGTATGAACGTGGACGAAGCAAAAGAAGTATTTGTGGTCGTAGCTGGCGTTGGCGTTGTGTAGTTCCTGTCTACCCACAACCACATGGAAAGAAGGCGTGAGTTTATCTATATGTATGTTATACATAATGTACTAGTAGCGAAGGGTCAATTTTTGTAAGAGGTAGTCCGGAGTACGTATCTTTAATGTGATCATATTATTTGTCTATAGAATACTGACTGTGCCATTTTTCAAAGGGAAGCCAGTAGGAATCGAGTTCTATGGAGCCTTCGCCACTGATATGTCCACAACTGACTAGCGTCACATTAAAGACAAAGTGACATCAACCTAATCATTTGTCATTGGTGAATAACCCAGTCTAAAATTATTATCACAGCTTTCGGAAAAATATTTACTTTATTTTATGAGTGTTTGATAACATGGCTCACATAAAATACAATGAAAAACCGCATCCGTATTGCGTAACACAATCGCTTTCGGTTTCAAATTGACAATTCAGCGCGATGGCTATGAATTGACAGAATGAAAGTGCAACTGTAAATTTTGATTGAACAACTTTGCACGTCGTGTTCTCCTCAGCTATGTCTTAAACGTGTCTCAAACTATCCTTTGCTTAGTAAAAACTTTCCGCGAACCGCAAGACGTAGCTTTGGAAGGCCTCCTACTAGATGGACCGATGACCTGATGAAGGTTGCAGGGATCCGCTGGATGCGAGTCGCACGGGACCGGTCAATGTGGTGACACTTGGGGGAGGCCTATGTCCAGCATTGGACGTCTTTCGGCTGAAATGATAATGCTGATGAAACTACTACAAACAATTTTCTCTTTTTTCACTAGACATTATCCAACAACAGGCCTTACTATAAATCGAAAAAACCTCCGTGCATCAATAAAATCTTATCTATAAAAATCTCGTATCACGGTGTTTGTGGTCGCACTCCTACGAAACGGCTCGACCGATATTTATGATTTTTTTTTATGTAGATATGAGAATAGATCGTAAAGTATAAGTTTTACACCGTTAGGCGGACGAAGGTCGCGAACAAGAGCTAATAACATACAGTCTGAGTCTTCATATTGTGCACATATCGCAATGATGGAGACGATGCTTTTTTTTTATTTATCGACAGAAAAGAGGTTTAAAAAATATATATATAACTTTTCTACAGCATTTTTTAAATTCTTGTGCGATGGTTGTGGTTGCCCCCTGTGTAAACAAAAACGGTATAACTTTTGAACTAAACGATTTATCACAATGAAACTATGATTGGAAATTACAAAGCGTCCTTATAAAATAAAAGTTTAAAAAAAATCGCTCTCCGTTAAGAATTAAGATATTTTTTTGACAAAAATCCCGTATTTTTTCATTAATTGTAAAATGTCTCAATAAAAGACCCTAGTACCTACCTATTTTTATTACTTTAATTATTTCACATCGTATCAGCTTTCTAAAACTAAAAATACTACGTTTATAACCTAATCACAACATTTCTTATCAACTGTTAAAAAAAGTACGGACAATTTACAAAAAAAAATAAATAAAAAAAAAATTGATTTTTTTTTAATACGTTTTCCGTCTTTAAAATTAAGCCTTGTTTCCCTCATTTCGATATGTGCACATTATGAAGACACACTGTATAATAAACAAAGAACACGTCACTCTTTGCTATGTACAATTGTACAGTATTTTCAGCTAATTACCCCTGATATGTCAGTTCAATAACACATGAAAGGCAACAAGCAGTACATAAAATACGTGGGTTTAGAAAGTACATTGACTTTTGACATTTTAAGTACTTTGTATTATGTAATTACTTATTTATGTACATTCTGGGTCGGGTACATACTTCTTTTGTAATAGTTCAAATCGTACAAATAACGTTTGAATAATTCATTAGAATTACCTTTTATACACACGACGACCACTCAAACTATGCAAAACCAAATTAAGAGGAAATGCGGGTGGTCTTTTCTCCATACAAACGCTGTCGCCTGTTTTCTTTCTGGTTTATGACTTTAAAGCAATGATTTTTTTACAGTAAAATAAATATTAACTTCTTCTATGTCCCTATGTTTTCCTTTTTGATGAAATATAATCTTTATAAGCCTTTACAAAATGCTCAAAATTCCCTATTTAGACCGCTGTCAACAGAGGCCTATTGTACAAATTTGACAAATATTAATGGAAAAAGAAAAACATAGGGACACAAGATATACCCTCCTTATTCAGTTTATGAAATATCTTTTAAATTGGTCGAATATTGGAGGAGGAAACAGTCGAGAGCCAAACCTCGAATTATGACTTTTTACTTAGGCTATTCAGTCGGATCTGCAGTTGTCCTTGTCGCACCAATATCGAAACCGCGCTCGCAGTGCGACAGCGATAGTATCTTCAAATACCTTATTTTTCAAGTTTCTAAGACCGCATTTCCTCTTAAGGTGATCTCTCATTGTACGGGAAGCACATACAAAGCGAGGTCAGGTTATACTGGATATTAAAAGGTTAACGTGTCGACGTGTGTACTATGAAATATTCTGACAACCAGTCTTACCAAGTGCCTGTGAGTTAACCAGTAACTGGGGTTAGGAGGTCACATAGGGAGTCGTTCCGTGTAATACTGGTATTCAGCTGCTTCCGATTAGTCTGAAAGTGGACTCCAATATAATTGAGAAATAGGCTAGGCAGACCATGATGATAATGGAACCTAACATCTACTGCAATTGAATCCTACTTCCTACTTAATCACACTAATAACACTAATATCACACTAATCACACTAATATCACACTAATATCACACTAATCACACTAATATCACACTAATCACACTAATATTATAAAGGCCAAAGTTTGTAAGTGTGTATGTATGTGTGTATGTTTGTTACTCCTTCACGCTCAAACGGCTTAACGGATTTGGATGAAATTTGGTATCAAGGTAGCTTATATTCTGGATTAACACATAGGCTTTTGACCCCGGAAAAATGCGGTGTTCCCGTGGGATGATCAAATAACTTAAATACGGTTCTTGGAGGAGTTATAGTCATTAAACTCATCAATACAACCCTCTAAGTGGGATTAAATGAATAATACCATTGAATGACTTTTTCATGAAATAGTCACTAAATGGGATTAAATGAACTTAGAGAGTTGTATTGATGATTTTAATGATTATAATTCTGTAACTACATACGTGTTACGGTCGCGGATCATATTTTGTTTCACATATAGCCTGAAACTGACCTGCTAATTGCAAAAAATCTAAGAAAATTTGAATTTCGCGAACTACCCTGGCGCTGCCACCTCAAATGAGTATTTACCAGAGCTCCCAGTGGCGAAGGTTCCATACAACTCGATTCCTACCGGGTTCTCTTTGGAATCTGGCACAATCAGTATTGCATAGACAAATAATAAAATCACTTGAAAGATATGTACTCCGGCCTACCTCTTAAAAAAATTGACCCTTCGCTACTGAGAGCTACGAATATGCTATTACACCCTACAGTGCGTCACCATTTTCTGAGCCGTCGAATAGGAAATTTGCTCACAGATTTGGAGTAAATTGGAAGTGCTTAGAGGCTTATAATTGGGCTGCAAAAAGCTGATAACAGGCCTTGCTCTATTTCAATTTAGATAGATAGTTATCTTATATATAAAATTCTCGTGTCACAATGTTAGTTACCATACTCCACCGAAACGGCTTGACCGATTTTTATGAAATTTTATATGCATATTCAGTAGGTCTGAGAATCGGCTACTATCTATTTTTCATACCGCTAGGGTAGGTAGGGTAGGTGGTAGGGTAGGGTAGTTAGGTAAGGTAGGTAGCTAGGGTAGGTAGGTAGGGTAGGTTAAAAAGGTGCACTGCAACGCATGCCGGCCGGGCACAGCTAGTATTAAAGTAAGAACAAGAAAACATCGTTAGTAAAACGGCATGTAAGTACTAGAACAGTGGTTCCTAACCTTTTCGATCTTGTCACCCCAAGACTTAGCTAGAGAATCTGATTTACCCCTCCCGCTCTCCCTCATGTTACCAATGGACACAAAACAAAACAACACACATACATACAAATTGACTGTCTACATAGAGCATCTGGATAAATGTTTTGTCTTTGAATTTTGAGTAAAACTCTGATTCTTTTTCCAAAAACAATCCTATTTCTTCACGAAGTTCATAAACTCTGTTTGTACGTTACCATTATTTATTTATCCTTATATATTACCAGCTTATATATTACCCCCGCAGAATACCAGTTTTACCCCCACAGGGGTAATTACCCCCAGGTTAGGAACCGTGTTACTAGAACTATAAATTCGAAAACATGTGACATTCGTTTCATAAGTAGCAACTCATTCTGCACGTTATCAATCAGTGAAACTGTTTAATAAAGTAACAGTTCATTAAAAGTCAATTTACGACTTAAATCAGTTTAAGCAGCAGTTAAAACCATTGTTAATAGAAAGGTGCTACTACCTACACCCTTAATGAGTTTCTCTGTGACACATACAACTAGACTTTAATCATATACATGGTGTAAACAGACCCTTCACATAGCCGTCAACCAAGCATTCTGTACATCAAACTAAGTAACTTTACGCAAAAATTATTGCTGGTTGACGGCTATGTGAAGGGTCTGTTTACACCCTGTATGAAGAACAGGGTGTAAAGTTCTTCACCCCCCATAGAAAAGGGAGGACTCTCCGACCAAACGGGTGTTGTGCCTGGTGGTGATGGGCTACTGCCCAACAGTTATTGTAGGATTTTTCTATAATTATCGTCCTAAGTCGCGGATAACTTTAATAGCGCGATTCAGAATTTAATGTTAGTTCTTCATTTGTGTCATAGATGGCGCTGTACTACTTTTTGTACTGCCTTGCGACATGGGGCTTACACGTAACTGGCGAAATGTGGCTGTACCAGTAGCGAAGGGTCAATTTTTGTAAGAGGTAAGCCGGAGTACATATCTTTAATGTGACTATATTACTTGTCTATAAAATACTGACTGTGCCATTTTTCAAAGGGAACCCGGTAGGAATCGGGTTGTATGGAGCCTTCGCCACTGCTGTACTGTCTAACCCTTCGGGGATTACAGGCGTGACTTTATCTCTTTGTTAGTACGTGATAATTAAGCAATGAGCTTCTCATATACCGAAATAGTTTCGACATACTAATCGATAATCTCATTAATATAACATAAATAAAACGACTCTCGATAAAAAGCAGGTGTGTTCGTCAAACCGTTTACATATAATATGCTCAATGCAGAACTTGTTTTTAAAACGACTTTCATTATCTGTGGTTTGATAAATAATTGAAAAAAAAAAGTTATTGACCGATTAAAATAAGAATAAACTTGAAATGAACTTTGAACGTATGCAGTACGTGTAGAATGTCTTGGCGAAAATCTTAATCTTGTATTCCCATACATTTCACAAAATTAAATGTTTACCTACAGGGCTGTCAATGTCAACGTCAAACAAAAGATATCCTTCCAGCATTGTAACGCCATTTAGTACTCATGTTTTAGTGCAAACAATTGTATTGATTTAGATTTGACATTGGCTTTATGAAAAAAAAAGCGCGAAAACGAAACAAAAAAAAAATGTTGCGTCATAAAAGGCCATAAAATTTTTCAAATTACGAAGCATACGATTCATCCTCTGCAAGACAAAGAGGACTGTGAGAGAGACACGCAATCGAGCAGCTGAATAAGGGTTGAACCTCATCTATCAGCACGGAATCGCATTTTCGATTCAATTCAACTTTAGGGCCACTGACTACTCGCATCGACTGGCCAGGATCTACAAATGACAGCCTGGACCAACAGCTTAATGTGCTTTCCGAAGTACGGAGGAATCTCGGTATTTTTGTAATGGAGGAGCACCCATCCACGGTTGTAGTGTAACCTTAGGAGCATACATAGCGCCCCTGAGCGAGGACTTAGAAAAAATTTTGGACTTCATTTTTTTTTTCCCATTTTTATTGCAGTATCGGGTTGACCTAGACCATAGAAGCCATTTAGGTTCTGAGACGCATGGTCCTCCGACGCACCATTTCCAAATTATGAGCCTTCTTAAACGAAAGAAAACTAAAAAAAAATTTTTTGTCCGAAATTTTTTTGCAGTCCCAACATTGTTTTTTTTGTTTTCTTTGCAGCTCATAGTGCCCCTAAGCGTATACTCCAACTCCTAAAACTCCGCACCTAAGACGACCCACTGACCCCACCCACAGACCAACCTTAGCAAGCGCTGTGCGGCTGATACTATTCGCCCAGTCGAAATAGGTCTTAGTAGTTTTTATGTATAACTTGTCTGCAGAGAACCAAGGTTACCGACGTAGCCCGAAGAATAGCCAAACTTAAGTGGCAGTGGGCAGGGCACATTGCTCGCAGAACGGATGGCCGATGGGGCCGAAAAGTTCTGGAGTGGCGACCGCGAACCGGAAGACGCTGCGTTGGAAGGCGTCCCACTAGGTGGACCGATGACCTCGTAAAGGTTGCAGGGATCCGCTGGATGCGAGACGCACGGGACCGGTCGGCTGAAAAGATGATGATGATGATGTCTGCAGAACTTTGCACAGGTAAACAAACTATGTATCTCGACGCAATATTGTCGGCACTTAAAGTTCTACTCACGTACTAACTGCAACCAGGAGTGAAGCTGTCTATAGATAAGTGTGCTTGTGTAGGCAGACGACGCCTCTTACGTCTTGATACTGATTGTAAGTAGCTCTATGTAGCCGTTCAAGAGTATTTGGTCTAGACGATTTGAAAACGGTCTATCGTCATCACCATTTCAGCCGAAAGACGTCCACTGCTGGACATAAGCCTCCCCCAAGTGTCGCCACATTGACCGGTCCCGTCCGTCTCGCATCCAGCGGATCCCTGCAACCTTTACCAGGTCATCGGTCCACCTAGTGGGAGGCCTTATAACGCAACGTCTTCCGGTTCGCGGTCGCTACTCCAGAACTTTTCGGTGCCATCGGCCATCCGTTCTGCGAGCAATGCGCCCTAACAACGGTCGAAAACGGTCTATCGTGGTCAATGGTAATACTTAATCAGCCTATAATGTTCTCACTGCTGCCACAGCCGTAGCCGTGATAGCCTAGTAGTGTGACCGTCGAACTGCCAAGTCATAGGTCTCGAGTTCGATCCCAAGACACGCATCTCTGATTTTTCGGATACATGTACAATGACGGCACGGTTGGCGCAGTGGCTGAGCAATTGACTGCTGCGCTTCGTGTCGCGGGTTCGATTCCCGCACGGAACAAATATTTGTATGGCCTACAGGTAGTTGTTCCGGGTCTGGCTGTTTGTGTATGTGAATTTAAATGTTTGTAAACGCACCCACGATACAGGAGAAATTCCTAGTGTGGGGCAAAGTTTAAAAAAAAAAAAAAAAAAAAAAATGTACATCTGCAAACCAGCACGCGGGGCCAGTGCAGATTACTGTATGTCACACGTGTGCGTGGTTTTGGTTCTATCTAGGACATAGTGATGTTATCTTTTACCGTTTGAGCATTTGCAAAAATATACCGAAACTAATTGCCGAAGAAAAAACAAGATCAATATTTTATGTTTTAGTTTTGTGCTCAAATTTGGGTGGACTGTATTCGTGTTTATCAGACCAGTGAGTCACTTAACAAGTAAAGCAACCATACCCAACCAGCTGCTAATTGTGACTTCTCCAAAGTAATATTAAATAGTCGGTTTGTTTGTGCCACCTTAACGCCTTAACTGGTGAATGGATTTGGATAAAAAATGGCAAAAGGACTGACTATAATCTGGGTTACAACATAGGATAGTTTTTATCCTCGTAGTAGATTGTCGTGCTAAGATTTCGACACCTTTGTGGCTATAAGAGTAGAGGAAGACCAAAGAAACGACTGATGAACTGTCTGAAGAATGATATGGCTAGAAAGGAGGTGACTGCTGAGATGACGAGTAATAGAGAAGTATGGAAGAAGAAGACATGCTGCGCTGACCCGCTGAGCAGGAGAATGATGATGAGGCGGGCGAAGTGGCCAGCAGAAACTAAAGTATGTATAAATAAATTGGCCTGCAGCCTCAAGGTGATCAGGTCGCCATACAAACGATAATCATGTTAATTTGTTATGCAATCGATGCAACGACATGACGTGGCCAATGATATTTTGTATTATAGTTGCATATGAAATAAGACATATAAAGTTAGCTGTAAACAATGAAATCAGTGCTTAAAATACATTATTATTTTAGTGACTGCCTCGTTGGTCTAGTAGTCGCAAGCGCGACTGCTGAGGATGAGGTCCTGGGGGCGATTCTCAAGTCGGGCAAAGTGTTATTGGGTTTTTGCATCAGGAATGTCTCAGTAGCAGTCACGGAGCCTGGATTTGTGCCCGGTTGTTGGTTAAATTTGTAACAAAAAGAAACAAGTACACCTACATTTGTTTGCTTGTATTTGTGCTGCTGCTGTGGCTAAGTATTATTGTCGGATCCGGTGATTAGTACGGATATAAAATGAATCGCAAGTGCGCTGGTGGTGACGTCACGCGACCTACTTACAAGTCTACCCACACCACAGCGTGGCTTCTACAGAGCCCTGATTTTTACAGCTCGAGGCGAGGAGGACAGTCAATGTCTGATCGCGGAGGAGTTGAGACGTCTTGGAACTGTACCGGATTCATTGCGCCCCGTGTTATTGTGTTAAGTTGTACTTTCAAGTAATTTGTTAGTTTAATAGAAACAGTGTATCGAACTCATAGTATTTTCATAGCACGAAACCCATCGTCTGCCCACATGATAGGCTCGCAAGCCTATCGGAGTAAATCCTGGCATATCCGACATACAAATGTGTAATTTTTTAATTTGGTAGTAAATACGGAGTTCTAAAACAATATCAATTAGGTAGAGGTTTTTAAATTGTTACGTAATTGCTTATTTTTTAAACTTCAAAATTATTTTGACTGTTTCTGAGAAAACCAAAATGTTTAATATTTTAATTTCCTTTTCTCCGCTGCCTTGTTAGTCCATTCATTGTATGAACTACTGCTGTACTGCTGAGCGTGACAGTAGCGTAGGGTATACGACCATACGTGATTTAAAGCCAATTTGGGCCAATCAACTTACAATGTAAAGGGGGCGTGGCACAAAGACAAATGATGCAACTCATGATACCTACTATTACTGTTTAAAACATCGAATGATATAACAACAAAACAGTCGTTTTGTTATAAATTCGACGAACGCTCGCTCCGACATTCAGAAAGACAATGTGACATTTTATTTTAATTTGTTGGTCAACATAACCTCTCAACCAATAGCACAGCTGAAAAATAATGGTTAATTGATTTGAATTGTAAAAATTCAGAATTCATTTACAAACAATTTACGAGTAACGTTTTACTTCAACCAGTATTTGATGAAGAGCAAAATCATCGTTCGTCTTTATTCCCATTTATAAGGGGTTTTTTTTTTACTTTTTTTTTTCCCCTATGGGAAATCATCAAATGACGGGGCCAGGCTCTGGGCGAAGCGGAAGGGAGTGTCAGACTTGTACTGACTAAAACCCATCCATGTTCCTTCTTTGCCCTTTGTGTTCCAGGGCCGCGGTATCTCTTTCGAACAGTCCCGCAGCCCATTCATTTGGGGTCGCCGCAGCATTTCTGTTTATGAGCAGAACGATAAATTGGAATACTTTTAATTTCAACCATACTTGGAGAAATATATAAAGAAGACTCAGTTCTTTGAACAGGGCAAAATAATGCCAACAATTTCAATCTCAAATTCCATTAATTTTAATCTCATTCATGTTTGTTTTCTTACGAGGCTTGAACAAAATTTTCATTTAAATAATTAATTATGTAGGTATCATCATCACCTGCCTAGCCTTTTCCCAACTATGGGATCGACTTCCAGTCTAACTGGATGCAGCTGAATACCAGTATTTTACACGGAGCGACTGCCTATCTGACCTCCACAACCCAGTTAGTACTGGGTAATACGATACCACTTGGTAAGACTGGTTGTCAGACTTTCGGGCCACTGACTACCTAACGACTGTCAAAGATCTACAAATGACACCCGGGACCAACGGCTTAACGTGCTTTCCGAGGCACGGAGGAACCTCGGTATGTAATAGGTGGTCACCCACAACCTAGACACAGACCAACCTAGGCAAGCACGGCTTAACCTAAAGATCGACCCGAGCGGCTGTTAATATGTAGCCACGAGCTCCTAACTATGTATTATATACCTACATAATATTTGTTACCTACGCAAAGGATAAAATAAAAAATTAGTACATACACAAGAGGAAGTCTGAAAATGGCGCCGGAGACTGAAAAGTTGTGTTGTAATCGGTTGGCGTATCATGTGATGCGGAGGAATGAGGAAAATGTTGTGAGGAAAGTTATGAGTATGAATGTGGATGGGTATATGAGTAGAGGAAGACCAAAGAAACGATGGATGGACTGTGTAAAGGACGATATGGCAAGAAAAGAGGTGTCTGATGACATGACGAGTAATAGAGAAGTATGGAAGAAGAAGACATGCTGCGCCGACCCCAAATAAATTGGGATTCTGCCATTCACATTATCGCTGTCCTTTTCTAACACAACAAAATTATAACCAAAAATATCCAATAGTTCCGTCTCTTTCTAAAACACGAGCTAATCGGACAACGCACTTTGCACCGGCACAGTTTATAAACATACGTGTCCTTCAAATTGAGACACAAAATGGCGGTCCAAAGTCCAGTCAGCTGTCTACGGCTAGTTTTGCCGCGAACTGGAAAGGTGCCACGGTATTAGATTAGTTTATTTATAATTACTGTGTTTTGGTTGATATTTTTAGACGCGTATCTTAAAGTTAATAACCTGAGAACTTTCAGTTATTTTAATCGGTTTGTTTGAGTTGGATTAATGTTATGAGCTCAAAAAAAATGAAAAAAGGCGCGAGATTTTTTCTGGCCAGAGAATTTTTTTTTATTTTTTCTTTTTTATCATCAGTATTTTACATGGAGCAACTACCTATCTCATCTCCATAACCCAGTTAGTACTAGGTAATACCATATCCCTTGGCACGACTGGTTGTCAGACTTTCGCGCCACTGACTACTTGTAACGACAGTCAAAAATCTATAAATGACAGCCGGGACCAACGCAACGGCTTAACATGCTTTTCGAGGCACGGAGGACTCGGTAAGTAAAGGGCGGTCACCCATCCACGGTCTAACCTAGGCAAGCGCGGCTCAACGTGAAGGTCGACCCGAGCGGCTGTTATTATTACACCACCTACATGTCCGCCAGTTTATCTTTAGAGATTACGATACGTCTACCAAAAAAACCATAGCAAAACTGTTTTCGTCACCTGGCAACACGAGATACAAAATACAGTCAAATTCCATAGACAAAATAACAAATAAACCAGGGCTGCGAGATTGTATAATTGGATACAAAAACTGTATTATTTGGTTACTGATTGTATCCTCTTTGTATCCTGGACCCTCATGTACATAATATGGATACGGAAAGCCTAAATTTAATTATCTGAGTTTTCTATGGTGATATTTTTGAATTGCTATAATATGGATGCGTGTTAAGTGAGTACCGTAATAAATAAAAAAATAACGTGTAAGTTAACGTGATTAATCATTATTGTGTATGTTAAAAAAAATTGAAACACTGTTGTATCCTGACATTCAATCTATACTAATATTATAAAGAGATAATATTTGTTTGTATGTAGGGGGTAATCTCCGGAAGTAATGAACCAATTTTAAAAATTGTTTCACTGGTAGAAAGCTACATTATTCGTGAGTGCATAGGCCAATTACATCACGCTACAACCAATAGGAGCGGAGCAATGAAAAATATTGCAAAAACGGGGAAAATTGTGTTTTTATAATAATTACCCGACTGTGGCGAAGCCCAAAAGGAGGGTTACGTGTTTGACCTGTATGTATGTATGTCCGTTTCTATGTTCCCTCGTAACTCTTAAACGGATGAACGGATTTGGATAAATTGTATGTCGTTATTCCATTTTCATAATTTCATATTCAAATGGGCCCCGCCTGCTTCAACTTTTGTTTAATTTAAAATGTGCTTGTTTTATGCTTTTCAGTTTTTTCAGTCGGGTTTTTTAGTTTTTTTCAATTACTTTTTTTATTTCACGCGGACGAATGTCGCGGGCTGCAGCTAGTTTTGTATAATTTCAGAAAAATTTGCGCGTAATTTAAAAATATCTACTGGCAGCCCAGAAATAAACGTCAAGTCTACATTGATCAACACGTTGTTGATTTTTTTTAATTTCACCGGCACAGGCACTTAATTCTCCTAAATTCACTAATTCTAGTGAACGTATAATCATCGTTCTAATTGCCGCGTTTATCGCATAAAAACAATGTCGTTGTTGTTAAAATGTTCCAGAACATTCTAAAGCGCCGATTAAACTTACATAAACGTACGAATGATCATTCTTTCGTTCTATAGACTCCGAGATGTTGCTGTGCATTGAAGCAAGCTGTTAGTTCCGGTCGTCATAAAGATACTTAAATAGCAATCTGTTTGTCGCAGTCACGACGTGCAAGCTGTCAACTTTTTTTTTATCCGTTGTATTCTAAATGTTTGTTATGCTCTGTAGGTTTTTTTTTTTTTAATTTTGTAACACGTCATTTCAACATCTGCCTAGCCTTTTCCCAACTATTTGGGGTCGGCTTCCAGTCTAACTGGCATTCAGCTGAATACCAGTTATTTTTCATGGAGCGACTGCCTATCTGACCTCCACAACCCAGTTAGTACTGGGTAATACGGTACCCTTGGTAAGACTGGTTGTTAGACTTTCGAACCACTGACTACCTGTAAAGACTGTCAAAGATCTACAATTGAGAGCCGGGACCAACGGCTTAACGTGCTTTCCGAGGCGCGGAGGAAACTCAGTATGTAACGGGTGGTCACCCATCTACAGATCAGCCTAAGCAAGCGGGGCTTAACCTGAAGATTAATCCGAGCGGCTGTTATTGTTTTAGCCACGAGCTTCATGTCCCTGCGACAATTTTTTGTTTATTGAGATCACAAAAATATATTGAGACGCCGAAACGATCAGAATCAGAAGTCTGACAAACGGTCCAGTGACAATACGGAAAATTTGTGCAACTGTCAAATTAAAGCGATTACGAGTGCGTCACGCAATAAGAGTACGCGGTGATCTGGAACCCACTTGCGTCACAGATTCTCTATCACAGTCCGAAGGACTTCGAAGAAAATTCCCAATCTTTGCTTCAAATATGTGCAAAATTCGTCAGCACAATAACGTAAAGACACAAAATTTATGATGTTATTGAATTGCCAAAACTATTGGCATTGCCTTTGCAAGTGTGTTATACAATAGGGATATTTCCTGAAAAAATCTAATTAGTCCGTCAGATAGATTTCCAAAAAAAAATTGGACACGTATTTTTTCTTTTTTCACGAAAACTAAAAATGAAGACAGTGCGTCGAAAACTCGTGTGACGTCATACTTCAGTACACTTTTTACCGAAAAGTGACGTCACAGGCCCCACCTTTGATGCGTTTTATCTTCGTCAATTTTTATTGATTTGATAAAACAAAAAATACCTATCCAATATTTTTCGGTAATCTAACTGACGGACTGAATAGAATCATATTTTTTTTACACAGGAAACATCCCTATTACCCATCCGGATGGCGAGCCTAGTCTTACTGATAGAAAGACGATGTTAGGTGTTCAAAAAATTGAATAACATAGCAGAGACCGTGGTCGTATAGTAACTATCATGTTCGAATTATTTGTCGTACATTGTGCCAATAGTCTTACGAGTGTCGGTTGGCGACATGCCGAAGTCGTAACACTAAAACTGTTGGGATTTCCGCAATGATCTAGAATAGGTACCCCGCGTTAGTTTCAAGAACAAGGTTGTTTAAAACCCATGAGAAATTATTATTCTTTATTGCACACGAAATAACAAATATAATACATACAAATTGCAATAATATAGCTTACTAGCACTTCGCCCGCGACTTCGTCCGCGAAAATTTTGATAGCTCGGCTAATTTGCGTGATATCTTTATAATTTATAGCCTCTAACACTCACGAATAATGTAGCTTTCTACTAGTTTCTACCAGAGAAACAATATTTAAAATTGGTTCATTACTTCCGGAGATTACCCCCTACATACAAACAAATTTTACCTCTTTATAATATTAGTATAGATGTACAATGGCGACCTTAACCAAGAAAAAAAAATAAAAAAAATAAAAATAAAAAAAGAATTTGTTTTTTTTTTATTTGAAATTGAAATTTCGTTTAGTTAACGATTCATCATCTTGATATCAGCCGAAAGCCCACCAGCTGTAGTAGACGTCTACTACAGCTGGTCCATTTGTCTCTTGCAAGTATCGCCACATCGATCAGTCCTGTGCATCTCACATCCAAAGGATTCCCGCAGTCTTCATCACGTCATCAGTTCATCTTGTGGTAGGGCTTCCAATGCTGCACCTTCCGATACATGATGACGGACCCATCGGCCATCCGATCTGCAAGCAATATGCCTTGCCTGATCTTCTTCTTAGCGTGTCGATGGCAATCTTAAATTGTGTCAGCCCAGAACTGGGCTACAGAATCGGATATAGGGTACATTTCATCCCGAAAAAAATCGGTTGTCTGTAAAGTCGGTTTACTGACGATAGTTGAACGTGACAACGTCATAAGAAAATACTGATGAAATGGTTGAATATTTCAAAAAATGAATGTGCATTGAGCAATTGTTTTATGGAACGCCTCAGAGCGAGGTAACGCCTCATACGTCATGTTTTTTCGTGCGTGCAGCCGGCTCCATCGAATTATAAGACGTTGTCACGTCAAAAAAAGTTCTATTCCCGAGGACAACAATAATAACGTTCTTATGATAATAGATGGCGCCACGTGTCTATCGAATCATGATTGAATTATGTTATTACAAGCAGAGTACAACCCGAATTGATTGTCAAATTCTGAAGTAACGCGAGCGAAGCCGCGGCAAAAGCTAGTGTAACATAAAATCAAAAGCACAACGACCGCGCTGCTTCGCACCGTCCTCGTACACGGAGCTCCTCTGTTCGGCCAAACAGGGCATTGAGGTCAAGATCAAGCTAGATCATTGACTGATTGTGAGACAAAGCAAGGTTACAAAAATACAAGCCTTTTACCTCTGATAGCTGCAATCTAATAGCTACCCTACAGTTACAAGAATAAAGATCACATCTTGTCATTGACAGCAACCCAGCAGCCACCTTATTAACTATGCAAATAAATAAGATTGAGGTGTCTGTTTGTAAATTCAAAATAACAGCTTTTTACTGAATGCTTTAGAAAGTAAATACGGCATTTAGTCAAAAATTAAAAAAAAAAATGTTTTTTTTTTTTGTTAGCTGGAACAATCGGACAGATACATAACAAAAAAAATACATTTTTTTTTTTTAATCTCTCTGTGGCTCCGATACGGCTGGACCGCCTAGAAAGGCTGGATTTTGACGGGACTTTTACAGATAACTGATGTTATAAGGAGTAGCTAAGTCTAGTTAATTTTTCTAGAAAAAGGATTAGGGTACCGTGCAAAAAAAAATAAAACCCTTGAAATCGTTAACAAAATACAATTTAAATAGGGAAGTCGTATATTTATGATAATTTCACGCGGAAGAAAGTCGCGGGCAATAGCTAGTAAGAGAGTAAATTGTGATTTTGACACAATTAAGTTTTTTTTTTTTGTGTGCTCTTTTGGCATGTGCCAAATAAATATGTTTTCTTTCTTTATTTAATGCAGTCGGCACGCATGCCATGACCACCGTAGAAACGGGTTTTGTCGACGGAAGAATCGACAAAATGACAGTACAACAAAAGAAATCTGTCATTTTGTCGATTCTTCCGTCGAGAAAGCCCGTTTCTACGGAGGCCATCCCACGCGTGCAGAGGTGAAATAACTCTGAAAAGACTATAGAAGTGAGAGCTGTCAGTCGGATTTCCGCAACTCGACTTAGACAAAGATAAGCCTTATGGAAGAGGCAAGAAGGTTCGATTCTCAACAAAATCCGTAGCAACATAAGTACGGAATATTTCAATTATTTTGTTTACTCCATTGGTTGTGGCTGACAAAAAATTCCTAGTATTTCGACGCGCGTAATGTTTAGATATGCAATAATGTAGACTAGAATGATTCACGGTAGAATTTTGTTAAAATTAAAAATATAGTACGTGCCAGAACGATGTGGAATATTTTAATCTCATGAACCTGGTGTTACTATCGGCCTGGACTAATCCAATGCTGGGCAAAGACCTCACTATGACCTTCATTTATTTTGATCCAACCACCAGTGGCGAAGGTTCCACACAACCCGATTCCAACCGGCTTCCCTTTGAAAAATGGCACAGTCAGTATTCTATAGCCAATAATATTCTATACAGTAAAGAAAAGTACTCCGGCTTACCTCTAACAAAAATTGACCCTTCGCTACTGCCTACCACAGATAATCAATAATTCCTCAACTTTGGAAATGAAATCCCTAACCGGCCGTCATTAGCCTAGGATATAAAGAGCTAGATGCCATGGGAAGAGACGGGATTAGGGAACCCAATCCCGCATCAAAACCGCGATCCCGCAGGCCTTGATGACTTCAATCCCGCAGACCTTTCCTTTCCTACTTTACAATTTGGCAGAAGCAACATTTTTTTGTAATGCTTAAGAGGTCACCACGAATAAACCACACCTACCACTGTTTGTCTCTGCATCACCCAAAGGTTGACGGGTAGAAAATGCCTATGGCATTAAGTCCGCCTCTGTACTTTGTGCTTGAAGTGTTAAATAAATAAATAAACGCATTTTAATTTTTTTTTTTTTCATTCCGAAAAAAAATACAGTTCCCGCGAAAAATAATAATAACGTTCTTTTGATAATAGATGGCGCCACGTGTCTTTCGAATCATGATTGAATTATATTATTACAAGCAGATTACAACCCGAATTGATTGTCAAATTCTAACGCGAGCGAAGCAACGGGCAAAAGGTATTTGATAAATATTTATTAAATAACTGTGTGGTAGAAGGAAAGTAGTCCAGCGGCAGGACGTCGCAGAAAAATTATGAAGTTTTGCTCCCTACCAGTGGCGAAGGTTCCATAGAACTCAATTCCTACCGGCTTCCCCTTGAAAAATGGCAGAGTCAGTATTCTATATACAAATAATAAATAATTACATTAAAGATATGTACTCCGGTTTATCTCTTACAAAAGTTGACCCTTCGCTACTGCTCCCTACATATGACTCAGAATCTTCTCAATCTTCATCTATCTCTACAGATTTAAGATATTGGCACGTGGACGGGTATAGCACCGGGAACGACTGCATCGGACTTTGTACCTTTAAAACGTACACGAGTACAGTCACGATCACCAATATGTAAACACTTAACAACTTTTAAAAGTGTTTTACTCCTACTGTTCTGATTAAAATGTCATGTTGTTCCGAACATAGTAATCTGGAACTCATGTTTTTATGAAAAAGATCCTATCTCTAAGTTACAATCGTTATTTCTCGCGAAAATTACTTTTAAAGGGGTTTGAATTTATTGGCCGGCCTAACTTCCGCCATTTTTTTTTTTTTTTCAAATTTGAGGCCATGCATGAAACCTATATTAATCGATAGTTGGTATCAATAGGTATTAGTTTTGTTTGAGACAAAATGTTCTAAAGTGTCACGTTTACGAGATATGAGCTATCAAAGTTATAGTCCATTCACTGATGGCATCTTCAGCACAACTTTGATTTGATCAGCCACGCATAAAACCTGTATCAATCGATAGCTGGCATCAATATAAATAAGTTTTGGTCGAAACAAAATGTTCTAAAGTGTCACGTTTCCGAGATATAAGCTAACAAAGTTGTACTGAAAATGCCATCAGTGAATGGACTTTAACAGCTACGCGAAACTGTCAAATTTTCCGAATCAACCTTGAACCTAATGCTTAAAAGCGTAAAGTTGAAAATCTATTAAATAAATTTGACAGATTGTATTAGCTTGATGTGCTGGCGTTTGTGCCTATAAATTTTCTACAAAAACGTTTCCACTATGACGCGAACCATCTAACGTATCATCGACGCGCCGCCATATTGCCGGCGTCCGTTGACTTCCCGCCAAAATTTCCCGCCACTTTCACATCGCCGATGTATCTGTGACATTTCGATAACGTAAAGGTTGTCATTGTTACACTGAAGGTCGGAAATGAGTTTTCTTTTACATCATATCCAGACTGTTGATGTTCTTTTGCATGGAGTTGCCAAAACAGGCTTACGACCGCGCATCTTGACAATAACAATGTAAAAGACTTTATTCAAGTTCAGCACGATTAAAAAAAGTTCGAATTTAGAATTATTCGCGTTTCGATGGCGAAAAATTCAAATATGCTTGGTTTAAAATTCAACTACGTGATGTCTGTGAGCTAACTGATGCCGTCATAACGTCATCAACTGCGCAGGTATATGCGGTGCAAGATGGAAGGTGGACCATTGTCTATGGGTGGACACCGCATACGCACTTGACATCTGAGTCGGCCACGACCTTATCTGTGCAGATTGTCTCTGCTCCGGCAGACTCGGATCCGAACTCTTTTTTACAGATTTGAGTTAACACGCATGCCCAGGTGGAAAGCTATCAAACAGTTCGATTAACTTTGTTATCTATGGCTGATAATTTGGCAGACGCCAGCACTAAGCCTTATGGATTTTTATTTATTAACAAAAAAAACTATGTTTGTAATCCTCAGGTGTGCTATTCTCTAAAGATAAAGCCTCGTGTCAGCGTGGCCCCAGCGTTGAAACTACAGTTTGTCTTTAACAGATATTCAACTTTATGTATTAGCGTATAAGGTTGAAAATCTATTAAAGACAAACTGTAGTTTCGTCCACGAGCTCGTCGACGATGACTTAGAGAATAGCATAGCAGTTTAGTACCAATCTCTCAATCCACAGTCTGTATGGCTATACCTGGAGTAACGAAATACCAGTGGCGAAGGTTCCATACAACTCGATTCCGACCGGATTCCCCTTGATAAATGGTACAGTCAGTGTTCTATAGACAAATAATATTATCACATTAAAGATATGTACTCCGGCTTACCTCTTACAAAAATTGACCCTTCGCTACTGCGAAATACAAAGGGCAGATTTACAACGACAAATATTACACTTCTCGTGTTAAACCAAGAGACTTGATATCAAACTCAACATGACACCGTAATATCAAGTGACACCTGTGGTTTGTAATATCTGACAGAAACTTAATACTGATAGTGTAAGCTGAAACCTAGCTGTGGAGAGTACTAAGGTTTTACTAAGTTACACTTTATACAACATTATTTTTAGTATTTATGCAAAACCTGTATTTAGTTTGTTCAGAATAAGTAACTGAATCGATTCCAATAATTTTTTAACCATGTTATATTTTGTCCCAAAAATATTTAAAAAAAAGTTACAAGTTGGACACCGAGTGACATTAATAATTTAGGTACCTACTGCCAAATTATGTTTACCAATGAGCTCAAGTCGACGTTGGAGGCCGGCGCGCGCTGCGTGGTGATCACGGTTTTGTGCGGACTAACAGGTAACAGAACAAGCTTATAACTTTGTGATTTTTCATGATACAGTTTTGAAATTTTGTACATAGATTCTTTACATAAAAATACTAGACACGTGTTTCAGGTTTCGCATATACTAAAACTAATGTTGTGTAGTACTTGGGGGCTGTATACTGTAATAACATCTTATTTTTTAACCCTATTTTGAGGGAAGTTCCGACGTATTTTAATCACAAATGTTTATGACTACCAACAAATAATTAAAAATACTAAAATAAAGGTGACATGTGGTGTTACGCGAATGGATATGAATAAAAATTAAATTTTAAATTAAAAAAACCCCCATCGCAACAAAGAAAAGCGAACAAACATCTGAAAAGTCAATAAAATGGCTGAGCCGGTTTTGATAAAACATGTCTAATTGTAATATACACATCATGCACTTTCATTTGATACCCCACTTGGGTATATTTGAAAATATTCGATTTTTCATACCCACTTTCATCCCCCATATCTAGTAAATGGCTGCACCGATTTGGATGAAACGTATCTAAGAACCATCGCTAAGAAACTAACTTTCAAATAAAAAAAACTGCATCCAAAGACACCATACAATAACTCCAAAACGTACTATGAATTTCAATAGGTAGTACAAACATAATAATAAGGGGGACTATATTTCTTGTCACCAAAATTTATATTTGTCATCAAGTTGTATCATCTAATAAATAGATCTATCGCCACGAAATATTTTCGTTCTCAAATAAACAAAAAGTGTTCCCAGGTATGAATTATCAAATTAATGTTAATATATGTGTACAATAAGAGATGGATTACCAATAAAATTGTAGTGTATTAGATGAATATAAACTTCGTTGTTATAATAGTAGTTTCATTACTTAAATAATAGCTTTGTGCTCAGAATGGTAGATCTGTCACCAAATAAATCGATTATCGCAAATCTCAGGACTTGGGGCACCCCGACTTTAGGTTAGGTTAGGTTACTTTAAACCCTGCAAACAGAAATAGGAGCCCCGTGCGAAAATGTGGCCGTAAAATAATACAGTTTATCTCTTGTTTAGAATCCTACGAAAGTTTATAAATTTCCTAGAAAATTTATTAGTTTGCTTAAATATCTATTAGGACAAACCTATTATAATACATACAAAAACATTTATTTGGTACTGGATCCTATATCTCCATGATTTTAGGTGATTTATTGTGGAATTGATTTTATATTGTTTGGGGACTAAATTTTGGTGACAAATCTGCTATTTTGCGGGCAAACCCTATTATTTAAGAAACACAAAACGAATTAAATTGGCGATAGCTTAAATGATACCCAATAATAAGCAACACCAAAACAAGGTCGAAGCTATTTTCACAACAGTACCATAACAAATAGCTGTTAGCATAATTTTATTATCAGAATAACAAGCAAAACGAGTGCTATAAGACCGTTTTGTTGTTCACAATAACATCAAAATGTTGTTATTGTTAGGATAGTGTCCAACCGAAGCTTCGGCTTCGGCCACCTTCGGCTGGTTAAACGAGCTTCGGCTTTGGGCAAAATAGGCCGAAATTTTGGCAGCAGCCGAAGTTGGTTTTTTTTCTAGCAAGCGCCGAAATCGAACGAACTGTTACCAATGCGGGAGAGAGCGATGGAAGAGCCGACGCCCGGAGGACAAGGTCACACATTTTATTATTTTTGACAGTTCTCGTTTATTTAAAATGAACATTAAATTTTTAAGTTTAAAAGTATTTATTTTGTCACTTTTAGGGTTGCTTTTAGGGCAGCACGGAATCTCAGTCTTCGGCCTCGGCTAGAAATCAACCATCGGTTGGACACCACTCATAGCGAAATGTTATTAAAACAAACACAACGAATGAATCGATTCAAAAAGGGAACATAGAAAGGAATGTTCCTTTTTTTTTTTTGTCTTTCTGTATTCGAATCGATTCAAATCGATTCTCAGCTAGACCATACAAGATCGAAGGTATTTTCAGCAGAGACCATAAAGATCGAAGATTCTCGATAAAGATTAGACCAATATTCTACAGTCGGAGTTCGATGATGACAATGGCAGTGGCAAATACTAATAAAAATGAGCTATGAACATTAATCCGTTTGCTAATTGAAGTAACTATGTAATTATGGAATATCCCGTCATCACTCATTGTAGCAACATATTAGGAGGCCACGTATGGGCTGTTATTATTACCAAGCGGGCTACGGTGGATAGTTTGTTTGCTTTAATAAGTGATAAATAAACCGATCAATTTACAAATAGAGTATCAAATGTGAGTAAATATCTTATTTTCCGTGCTGCGGAAGAATGCGGAGGAATGAACAAAATGTGTGGCTGTAAGAGTGAGTGAGAGGGGGAGGCCAAAGAAACGATGGATGGACTGTGTGAGGGATGATATGGCAAGAAAGGAGGTGTCTGATGAGATGACGAGTAATAGAGAAGTATGGAAGAAGAAGACACGCTGTGCCGGAGAATGATGAGCATAATTTGACAGTTGACGCCGTTTGAAAAGGCTAATGTCCAATTCAGTAAAATTTAAAGTCTTGTCTATTCACAATTATTGTACCTCTGATGGCAACACAACGGCAACCATTTTTACAGACTTGTCAATTAGCAAGCGAAGATCAACTTTAAAGCAATATGAATAAAGATCACTAAGATTTAGACAGTGATGCAGTCAGAGCTGTGAAAGGACTGTACAGTATAACCACTTTAAGTGTGTAGTTGAAGGTGGTACGCGCGACGGCCAATCATGCTTTACAAAACCAGAAATCAAAATCAAAGCATTTATTTCAAGTAGGCCAGTTACAGGCACTATTGAATTGTCGAAACAAAGACAACAATGAAATGTAGCTACAGTCCCAGTCACAAGGCATAAAAACTGTGAAAGTACTGTAGTTGCCCATTTCCTAACGTAGATCTCTATACCCAGTTTATGCGGATCTCTCATTGTATAGAAAATCTATCCAAAGCGAGGCCAAGTTATACTGGCAATGCACAGCTTCATGTGCCGCCGTCTGTACTGCTTGTCAATAAAATTCGGATCGATATTTCACTTGGTACATTTATTTTAGTTCTACTTTTGAAGAATATTTCATCGCAACCATGACCCAAGCCGTCGTTTTATGACGTTTACTTTTCAAAGTGACGTCTTACAAACATTTTAAGTAATTATCACGTTATACCTATTCATCGAAACGTCAATAACAAAAATGGTTCTATTTACAAGTTCGTTGGTACAGCACGAAGTGGAAATGGAGGATGGTCGGGTGCTAATTTGTTTGAATAATATTTATGCAAGATATTATCTTAAAACGTCACAGACGTTAAATAGAAGACAAATAAATAGTTTGTATTGGTTATTTTTGGAACCATCGATTCAGGTGCTAATATTTAGGTCAATAATGACGTCTATTTCTTAATAACAGAATTATTTATTTGACTGGCGCGGCGTTTTAGTTAAAGAAATAATGTATTCAAAGTAAATTATCAACAAAAAAACCGGCCAAGTGCGAGTTGGATTCTATAAAACTTGTATTTAGGTATTTTGTTATTAAACTACAATTTATAGTTTTCAGATTTTTTCCTTTACATGTGCTGTAAGACATTGCTTCATTCAAAATTTCATGATTCTAGGTCAACGGAAAGCACCCGACAGTTAAATAAACAGTTATGTCTAAAAACTTGACAGAAAACATTTTGGAAAAATAGTGTTAAAGCTAAATTAGACCGATTTTAGATTTTCCATAAACACAGAAATTTCCAATTATCTTTTTTTTTTTGACATTTCGAAAAGTTCTCTGTGATTATGTTTACGAAGTTTCATTAAAATCGGTTCAGTCATTTCGAAAAAAAATCACTTTAAAGTTGTATGAAATACCGTAAGACGTTAACGCTCTTAATGTACCTTACTGATGATGATGATACCATCTAGCCGATTTCTGCCACAGCGACTGCATTCGATGGCTTTCTAGGGAGGTTGTCGAGAGCTTTGGTGTGCTGTTCTATCATGTGCTCTGAAGTGGCTAGCATACCCAACTATGGCCGAAAACTCCGAGCACAAAGCGGACATGTCAGAACATCATTGACGAAATTGTAGGGTATAGCTTTTTTTTTGTGTTTGTGTGTGTGTGTTTTAGTGAGTTAGTGTAGTTAATTATTATTTACCTGTCCCCGAGCACCGCAGCTTTACGAACAACGACTACATAAGCTTCATAAGATTTATTCGCAATCATAGTCAAATACAACAATAATAGTTGTATTGCCTTGCAGAAGCGTTTAATACCATGTCATTCGCGAGTTTGACATGAGTCGTAGTGCAGTAATAGATCGAGGCACGCGATTATACAATGCATAATTTATTGATGCAGTGTAAATGGCGCAGTTGAGGAGCTCGTAGCTAAATAATAACAACTGCTGGGGTCGATCTTCAGGTTGCTGGTTACGAACCGAGTTTCCTTCGTACCTCAGAAAGCACTTTAAACCGTTAGTTCTGGTTGTCAATTGTAGAAGGGTGTAACAAGACCCTAACGAAGCCGAAAAGCACTTATTCTCCCCGTCATTGCGATATTTTTTTTGTTCTATCCCGTACTTGGAAACCTTCTTGTTAAGGAGATTGTAGGTCAAAGTTCCAACTTTCTTTTTTTAATGCAAGATCTATAAACACCTCCACGACCCCTGTACTATTCAATCCATCCATTAGTACAATGTTTTGAGTGCATTACATTGAGTCCGACCGTAAAACGTGATTTTTCACCCAAAAAAAGGTTCCCAGCAATAATTTTTGCGTAAAATTAATTAGTTTGATGTACAGAATGCTTGGTTGACGGTTTCCTCCAATATAGGGTGTAAACGGACCCTCCGTTTACACCCTATATTGGAGGAAGTTTGAAAGTTGCGCCAGTTACAGAAAAGTTGAAAGGGAATCGACTGTCTTGTCTCATGTGATGAGGAGAGACGAATCATTACTTTATTTTTTTCATTGTTGATTAATCTTTTACTCTGGACGCTCTTAATATGCACGTCTTTCTACATCGTTCTCACATATTAAATGTATAATCTCAACATGAATTATGTAACCAAGACTTTGTAACAATATTTTGATTTAAAAGAGTGTCCATGGAGTTTCTTCTCCATAGAGATCTACGCTTTGGAATGTGCAACTACAGTACTTTCTCAAGTTATTATGCCTTGTGACTGTGACTGTAGCTTCGCTTCTTTTTGTTTTTTTTGACATTCAAAAGTGCCTGTGATGGTCTAATTGAAATAAATGCTTTGAGTTTGCGTTCGCATGTGACTAAAAGAGTAATGAATATAAATGTTGATGGCTGGAGAGGGAGAGGAAGACCAAGGATATGTGTCTGTCTGTGTGTGTCTGATAATCAGACTGGGTTATCTAAAACTTATCTATAACACAATACCAATAACCTTTTGTTTGTAACTTTTGAGTGTTTGTATCTAGCATCAAGTAGCATTGTTTCATTTGAGGTTACGTAGATAAACAGACAAACAAGTACTTGAGCGAAGGATGAATGAGAAGTGTTGCGTTCTTTCAATAGCCAGTAGTTGTCTTTTAATGAGCTTCTGTAACGCACTTTATATGGTTCCGTACCCGATGGGTAACCTGCGGGACCCTATTACTAAGCCTCCGCTGTCCGTACGTCCGTATGTCTGTCAGCGGGCTGTATCTCATGATCCGTAATAGGTAGACAGTTGAACTTTTCACAGAATGTGTATTTCTGTTGCCGCTATAACAAGTAATAAAAATAAATTAAAAAAGAAAAGGGGTTCCCTTCTACGATGGTACGGATCGTTCGTACAGTTCGGTTAAATTTTGGTAGTATTGTAATGTGTATTTTTAGAGGAGCTTGTGGCTAAATAATATCAGCCGCTTGGGTCGATCTTCAGGTTGAGCCACGCTTGCCTGGCTTGTCTGAGTTTCCGCCGTGCCTCGGAAAGCACGTTAAGCCGTTCCATCATCTTTACAAGCACTAAAACCCTTACAAAATGCTCAAAATTGCCAAATTAGACCGCTGTCAACAGAGGCATAGTATACAAATTTGACAACTATTAACGAAAAAAGAAAAACATAGGGACACAGTATATTTCCTTCTTATTCAGTTTATGAAATATCTTTTGAATTGGTCGAATATTGGACGAGGGAATAGTCGACAGCCAAACCTCTAATCATGACTTTTTACTTGGGCTATTCAGTCGGATCTGTAGTAGTCCTTATCGCACCAATGTCAGAATCGTGCTCGAGAGAGCGACAGCGATAGTTTCTTCAAATAGGTATCTAATTTTAAAAAGTTTCTCTGCCCGCCTTTCCTCTTAAGTGCTATTTTTACTCTCGCGGGTCCCGCGATCACGGCGCTTGCAACAGTTGCAACAGCGCCGAAATATCGGGAGCTCAAAATAATGAACAATCACGGAAGATATCCCGTAAGTGACAGTATAAGTTTAGTTTAAACCGTGAAAGCTTAAAACAGTATTTTTACTCTATTTTGTTTAGCTATAATTCTTCCAAAGTAACTAAACAAATACATGCTAGACAGATGATGACTATGTAACGTTCGTCGCTGACAAGAGTATTTTCGCGTGCGTTTCATGCCAGCTGCCTCGTGATTATAAGGTTAATCAGTGTTAATGTGGCGAGGAACAATCATTGTTTACTTTGTATACATATAATTACAATTTAATTAATCATCTACATCGATAAATTGTAATACGTGCGTTAATACAGGGTGTAAACGGACTCTTCAAGAAGCCGTTAACCAGGCATTATGTACATCAAACTAAGTAACTTTACGCAAAAATTATTGCTGGGAAACGAATTTTGTTTGGGTGAAAAATCACGTTTTACGGTAGGACTCAATGTAACGCACTCAAAACATTGTGCTGATGGATGGATTGAAGAGTACGGGGGTCGTGGAGGTGTTTAAAGTAAAAATCTTACATGAAAAACATGTATTTAAAAAAAATACTTTGACCCCCAATATCTCCGTAACTAGAAGGTTCTCAGGTATGGTCTAGAACAAAAAAATGATCGCAAAGACGGGGAG
The DNA here is from genome assembly GCA_963082995.1 of Noctua comes. Classification (NCBI taxonomy): domain Eukaryota; kingdom Metazoa; phylum Arthropoda; class Insecta; order Lepidoptera; family Noctuidae; genus Noctua; species Noctua comes. The sequence goes on from OY720294.1 coordinate 2,069,716, forward strand.
AACAAGTGCCTTTCGGCTTCGTTAAGGGTCTATTTACTCCCTTTATCCTCATTCCTCTACCTCTCTTATTCTTTTGGAGAATACAAACCCGTTATGTTAGTATATAAAAGCAGCTGTTATCACCATGTCAGATAACCTTGAAAGGTGTTACGAAGTAAAAACAATCTTATCGACACGACACGTTCCGTGAATGTTTAAAAAACATCGGTAATTAAAACCTTATCTATAAAACTAGCTGTTGCCCGCGACTTCGTTCGCGTGGAAATTTTGGTGTGCATGTGTGAGACTGCCACGTTGGTCTAGTGGTCGCAAGCGCGACTACTAAGCGTGGGGACCGATTCCCGGGTCGGGCAGTGTTAAAAAAAATGTTTATTTCAATTACATAAAGTTATCACACACATGATTTGGAAGATCACCTTTTAAGCAAGGAGATGCTTGTTTTAGGGGGCATCCATTAATTACGTGAGGCGATTTTTCGACCCCCCTGGTGGGAGTGGGTCGTGAGATTTGGCTTGACCCACTCATCTCCCTCCTAATCTCACGTGGGATTTATCAACATGAGATTGGGTGATATTTGGCGCGAATCTGGATTTGTGCCCGGTTGATGGCAATAGGCTCACCCCCTACTACATGGGAGTTCAATATAACTGGCGAAATGTGTGTACGATTAGGTACACGTCTGCCCAAACCTTCGGGGCTTTAAGGCGTGACGTTATGTTATGTGTGAGAACTGACTGCCAGATCAAAAGGTGATAATGTACTGATGACTACAAAAGGCGTCCTTTTGGGTGCTGTAATTCTGGGCGGCGGAGGTCCGAAACAAAATTAAATGGCGTTGAGGCGACGATATGGCTTCAAAAATCGGTGTATTTTGGCACTATACAACTTTTTTTCAAAGTGAACCTTGTTTAGCGCTTTTTATTCTAATACCGTTCTGTATACAACATTAAATGACTTTTTGCGAGAGCCCTTAGACCTCTTTAATTCGGCCCTGTCGCAAAATCCGTTCTTAGCGAACGTCTACTAACTATAAACTACCTCACTGCCAAATAATACCAAGTTTGGAGCACAAAAAGTTAAGGACTTTCATCCAAACTTGCGAGAGCCCTTAGTCCTCCTAAATCCGGCCCTGTTGCAAAATCCGTTCTTAGCGAACGTCTACTAACTATTAACTACCTTCCTGCCAAATTTCAAGTTTATAGCACACAAAATGAAGGACTTTCATACAAACTTGCGAGAGCCCTTAGACCTCCTTAATCCGGCCCTGTCGTAAAATGCATTTTTAGCGGACGTCTACTAACTATAAACTACCTGCCTGCCAAATTTCATCTTTATACGTCAAGCGGTTTTCGACCTTTCGCTTTCATATATTTAGATAGATTTCTCATAATTAAACCTCTCTTTCAGTACCAAATTTTTAGTGCAAAGAGTAAAGACAAAAGGAAACAAAAACTGAATCAAACAAACAAAGTCACCGACTTCTGAAGCTAGCTATTTTTCACTTTTTTGTGTTTTTGAAGGCGGTTTTATTTTTTGCAAAAAAGTTTTTTATTGTTCCATTTTTAGTTGCAATATCCTGTACAATTAATATTTGGTATGCATTTATTTTATATTGTCAACAAAAATAAACAAATCTGGTTATACTGCACACATCTGTGTACACCATCGGAGCATACAGGCGTTATGTTAGGATATTGTGTAAACAATAAACATCTAAGCGATTGCAGCAATCACGGCAGATTTGCTGCCTAATTTTGTTGAGTTCCATTGTACCTATATCTCCGAAGATCAGCATCAGATCTTCACCAAATTTAAACGGGGCCAGCGCCGCCGAATAATATTCTTCCAAATAAAAAAGAAATCATTGAAATAGGTTCTCTATTGGCAAAGGTATCGCTGAACTTACACACAATGATGATTACCAGGCATAATGCCTGCGAGTATGTGTGCCTATACAATTTAGAAAATTCCCTTGATTTCTCCAGGATCCCAACATCAGATCCTGAGCTGATGACCATGGGACCACATGGGAAGTATACTGTATCAATCAATGCCCATAAAATTTGAGGGTTCCCCTTAATTTTCCTGGGACCCCATCATCAGATTCTGACTTCATGGCAATGGGACCACCTCAGGAGTCTAGACTTTCGAATAAAAAAAGAATTTTCAAAATCGGTCGACGATTGGCGGAGAAATCGGTGTACATTAAAAATACATACAGTCGAACGTAGAACCTCCTCCTTTTTTGAAGTCGGTTAAAAATTATCAAAGGAGTTTTGGTGAAACATTAGATAACCGTTAACAATACATGTCATGGTAATAGGCTTATCCCCAACAAAATGGAACTGGGCATACCTAATTATCAAAATGTGGGTGCACTGTACACATCTGCGTAGCCCCTCAGAGCATACAGGCGTGATATTATGTTATGGTGTTGTGTAAACAATAAACATCCAAGCGATTGCAGCAATCACGACAGATTTGCTGTCTATTATTGAAGAGTTCCATTGATATCTCCGAAGATCACCATCAGATCTTCACTAAATAAAAAATGGGACCATCGCGGAATTATATTCTTCCAAACAAAAAAAGAATCATCAAAATTGGTTCACAATTGGCGAAACTAAAACCTACTTACGTAAATTATTTTTATCATAGAAATCGCGCATGAGGTTACCAACTAAATTTTAAATATTAATATCTTTTGCGTCTGTTGGTCGATTTTGATGAAATAAACGCTAAAAAATACCCAGAACAATGCTTCTTATTTTGTAATATTTCGATTTTGAATACAATGAGGGGTTTTGTCGTGATGCGCGCACAAACGAACAGACAAACCGACAAACCGACAAACAGACAAAAATTAAAAAAAATATTTTTTTACTTTCTACTACTTATTTCTAGCACCTTCCAGTGATTTTTTTGTAAAAATATGTAATGTACAGACACGGAAAGTCTACGATTTTATTATATGTATAGATCTATAAAATTATGTCATATTTAGGGTACCGTAGTTAACAAGGAACCCTTATAGTTTCGCAGTGTCCGTCCGTCTGTCCCCAGCTTAGCTCAAAGACTCTTAGTAGTAGGAAGCTGTAATTTGGCATGAATAAAGGGTGTAAACAGACTCTTAACATATCCGAAAGGCACTTGTTCGCCCCGTCTTTGCGATTATTTTTTTGTTCTAGACCATACCTGGGAACCTTCTAGTTACGGAGATATTGGGGGTCAAAGTTCCAACTTTCGCACAAGTTCTTTTTTAAATACATGTTTTTAATAGAAGATCTTACTTTACACACCACGACCCCCGTACTATTCAATCCATCCATCAGCACAATGCTATGAGTGCTTTCCATCGAGTCCTACCGTAAAACGCGTTTTTTCACCCCAAAAAAAAGGCGATCCCTAGCAATAATTTTTGCGTAAAGTTACTTAGTTTGATGTACAGAATGCTTGGTTGACGGCTATGTGAAGGGTCTGTTTACACAGATTAGTTTCGCCGTCAAAGTGGTAAAATTAAATCCTGAAAAGTATTTTTTTAGGGTATCTCCTGCGTAGCATGACCACCGTAATGAAAAAACCTAAGCATTATAAGTATCATAAAACATTCAAGATTTTGCAATTCGCAAAATATTGTTTGAAATCCCGTCGGCTGTCATAAACTCAAAACAATCATCCTATGATCTCTTCTTGATCCGACTAATAGAAAGATATCGGAATTTAAATACCGCTATCAAAAAAGCGTGATGGTCATTGATCTTCTCGATAAACAGTTCCATTTTAAAAGTGCCTGTAACTGGCCTACTTGAAATAAATGCTTTGGTATTGATTGTTTTTTTTTTAACTGAACAAATATTATCAGCCATTTTATTTTTCAGAAAAAGCAAGTTTTTTTTTATCGCAAGTTATCTCCAACTAGTGACCCGCCCCGGCTTCGCACGGGTGCAATATATACATATAAACCTTCCTCTTGAATCACTCTATCTATTACTGAAAACCGCATCAAAATCCGTTGCGTAGTTTTAAAGATCTAAGCATACATAGGGACAGACAGCGGGAAGCGACTTTGTTTTATACTATGTATTGATGTTTGCGTCGGTTTGCCATTATTAGATTTCGTATTTGTTTTGCTTATCCTCCCCTGTGGCCCGCTATCTTTTTATAACAGAGATAAATTCAAAGATTAAACTTTGAACAGTGTCCATGAAACGCGGCAAAAATAAGCTAATCTTGACAGATCGTTGACATTTGACAGCGCCGCCATGGCAGGTCAAAATACGCTTGTAACAATAATATTTACTTCGAAATACGTCAGTTTACATTTTATTTAAATAAAACAAATGTTGAAAAGTAGTAACTGAGTATAAAGTTGTTTACAATGTACTCATGTTGTTATCAAGACGAGGCAACGAGAAAAAACATCAGTTTTGTAATTGATTCATAATTTTAGTAGGTTTTTAGAAAAAACTTACTAGAGAACCGTCATACTATGATCAGTAGCATTACTAGAGTAGAAAAGCTGCAGTAAAATAGCCTTTGTACATATCGTCGGGGATAGTGCAAATCTGCGGAACTAGCATTGGATAATTCCGCGTATCTGACAAATGTAGCCAATTTCAATTACGCAATGTCGTAGCGACTAAATTAATGACTTTAATAGATTTCTACTGTTAACAATACATAGCACACATGTATTGTTACTATTCATGTAAAAATGAGGTAATAAATCGTTGAAATAAAAATAATATAAACTTTATAACCTTCCCCTGTAAACCTACTCGTAGTGCACATACGCGGAATTTACGTATAGTAGATTCCCGGATTCGTCTGTGTGATGGTACTCTTGGCGCTTGAACATCATTGGGTGCTCATGGTAAACACGTTTGTGGAAACTTTATTGAAAAAAAATCTGATGGCTGCGTCAGTAATTCCGTGTATGACAACGCGCCAATAGAACCATGACGTACTTTACTGAGGCATACAAAAAAAAAAAAAAAAAAATTGAAAGAAAATCGGAGCTGTCAAATTCCCTGTCAAACTATATTACAACAAGTTTACATGTTACGTCTCTTACAACCAGAAAAACTCTTCTATTAGTAAACAAAACTTAGATAATACTAGTATGCATGAAATTATAATTTTCGCCACGAGACATAAATATTTATGAATGAGCTTCACTGGAGGTCAATTCTGTTGACGCAACAAAGAACCACGGTCAACAACATAATGAATGAGAGAAAGAGAAAGCAAATAAATTAATGTATCAGATCATGTGACTGTAGCGTCATTTATGAATTATTGTGCTTACTATGGAAACTGCGCCCTAATTATGTAACGCACCCGTTATTGCAATCGTTTTCATTTTATTTCGTGGCTATAATAGACACTCGCAGTTAGTGTGGGATCATAGTTTGCTAGCTGCCCCCGTAGCATGACCACCGTAGACAAGGATTTCTTTGACGGAAGAATCGACAAAATGACAGATTTCTTTGCACTATCTACGCGTAGCAAAAGACAAAGAAAGAGGGTAGATACATTTGTCAGCTCTTAACAATTTATTTTCCATCCACCCGCATTCTCCAGTCAACCCGCGATCATGGCGCTTGCAACAGCGCCTAAATATCGTGAGCTCAAAATAATGAACAATCACGGAAGATATCCCGTAAGTGACAGTATAAGTTTAGTTGTAAACCGTGAAAGCTTAAAACAGTGTTAGAACAATGGCAAATTAGAAATAACACAGCGTCTCATCGTTGTCCCTAAAATGCTATTGTTAGCGTATACCTACCATATAACCACCACATAAGATAAGTCATAAGACATAAGTCATTTATTTCAGAACAACATACATTGTATAGAAATTTAGTAAAAATAAAATAAAATGTAAAATAAAAAAAGTACCAATACAACAAAAAATAGAAAAAAACATGTCAAAGATGGAATAACAAATTCAAAAATGGTAATAATCCACATTCAATTTAAAATAATTAATAATATGTCATCTAATTTCTGTAAATAATAATAAACAAAAAATAATAATAGAAATGGAATGTCAAAAATAAAATTTATAATTATTACAAGAGATAATTATTATTAAAAGAGATAGCGATTGTCTAGGAAAGTTCTCTCCTCCATGGAAATCGTACCGTGACAGTCGTTTTGTCGACAGCTAAAATACAACATTACATGCAATTACATTCCGAACATACAAACCCACACACACTCCCACTCACACACACACACACACACACTCCCACTCACACACCCCCACACTCTACATCTATCCTTTTTATCACTTTTTATTTTATCTTTGTTTCCTTGTTTTACTAAATGATTTATTTGTCTGTCCATCTACCTGCTGCAAAAATGAAAATAAGTTCTCGTAAATTAGACAAACTTTCTTTACAAGGCACCCATGAAAGGGTTGGGCCTAGCACCTTTAATACAAGTTGTCTTGTCAACTTAGCAAGTGTGCTAGATTCTCCAAACATATTAGTGTATACATAACGTCTCCATCTGTTGGTTTGTAACCTAATGTTGTTCAAATTGTAAACCTTTTTATTGCAAATAAATTATTTATTATTTCCTTTATTTATTTATATACAAATTAATTACATTTTTAAATATTCTTTAGAAAAAAAAAAACATTAAAAAAAAAAAAAAAATATTGTTATTATCGTTTACTGTCAATACTGGAGCTAATTAGTATGTATAAAAACCTATTAGCCGTGTTAGCCGATTCCGAGAATTTATTCCAAGTTGAAATACAATGTCATATCGTACTTCGTTTCATCTTTGTAACTACCATGACAGGCGCTAATGTAATATTTACCAACAGTACTCCACGTGTACTAACACATGGCCACACAGTATTCACCCACCCAGACGTATGACGCATGCACTTATCGATAGAGGTCACACACACGTGCTGTTTAATTAGCATTTTATCTATTAGTAGCTTAAGCCCGCGACTTCGCCCGCGTGGTCCTCGGTTTTTGTCCCACGGGATTTTACTGGGATAAAATGTTAATCTAGGTTGTAAACTATCTGTCTGCCAAATTTTATAAAAATCCGATCAGTAGTTTTTGCGTAAAAGAGTAACAAACAATCACAACATCAGTTTTTATTATATGACTAGCTTATACCCGCAGCTTCGCCCGCATGGCGTTCGATAATTGTCCCACGGGATTATACTACCGGGATAAAATGATCCTGTGTGTTAATCCAGGTTATGAGCTATATGTGTACTAAATTTCATCTAAATCCGTTCAGTAGGTTTTGCGTGAAAGAGTAACAAACATCCAGTCATCCTCACAAACTTTCGCATTTATAATATGTATTAGTAGGATAGGATCTTTGTACTGATTTTATTTACTTTTCTTTTAGCGTACTAAACGCTAACGTACGAGTCGTGAATTAAAATAAATGAGAACTTCGCACCCTAATTTCATCCAGAGATAGAATACTGATTTATTCGTATCAGAACATTTGGACAAGGCTTTTACTAGATACGTGATGTGAATTAAAAATAACAGCTGTTTTGCTTAATAAAAAAGATAAAGATAACAGTTTTTATCATTCAATTGATCAAAAATATGAAGGACAACGAACTGCGGCTCAAAAACTGAAACTAATTCCAAAAGAACAATGTTTTTCGCATTTCGATAGTCGCTATCGGTTATCGTATATCTTTTAAATAAACTTATACTGTCACTTACGGGATATCTTCCGTGATTGTTCATCGTTCTTTTGTTGTTGTTCGGTTTGTTGTTCGTTGTTGTTCGGGAGCTCAAAATAATGAACAATCACGGAAGATATCCCGTAAGTGACAGTATAAGTTTAGTTGTAAACCGTGAAAGCTTAAAACAGTGTTTGATCTTTTGAATAGGTTTTATCACTGTGACGATGATAGTCTCATCTAATGCGTAGTATTGGTATATTTTCTTGATGTGTCGATATGAAATGCCATGTGGGCCTTGTGCATTCCAGTGGCGAAGGTTCCATACAACTCGATTCCTACCGGATTCCCTTTGAAAAATGGCACAATCAGTAGTCTTTAGACAAATTATATAATCGCTTTAAAGATCTGTACTCCGGTTTACCTCTTACAAAAATTGGCCCTTCGGTTTTGGTGCATTCACTTATACATGTTGAAATCTTCATTTGTCTCTTTAACTCTCAAGTCTTCTCTTATTTGAAATCTTTATCCCTATCAGAGATCAGACTACGTGTTTTTATGTGAATGAGAAAGAAAAGATCGATGGATTGTGTGAGAAATGATTTGAATGAGAAAGGAGTATGATGCCGTGACCTCTGACCGGGGAGCAGTGGCGAAGGTTCAATACAACTCGATTCCTACCGGATTCCTCTTGAAAAATGGCAGTCAGTATTGTAAACATAAATAATACAACCACATTAAAGATATGGACTCCGGCATACCTCTTACAAAAATTGACCCTTCGCTACTGCCGGGGAGAATAGAAGAAAAAAACGTATACGCCGACCCCAAATAGAATAGGACAAGGGCACAGTGGCGAAGGTTCCACACAACCCGATTCCTACCGGCTTCCCTTTGAAAAATGGCACAGTCAGTATTCTATAGCCAATAATATTCTATACAGTAAAGATGTGTACTCCGGCTTACCTCTTACAAAAATTGGCCCTTCGCTTTTGGTGCATTCACTAATACATGTTGAAATCTTCGTCTCTTTAACACTCAAGTCTTCTCTTATTTGAAATCTTTATCCCTATCAGAGATCAGACTACGTGTTTTTATGTGAATGAGAAAGAAAAGATCGATTGATTGTGTGAGAAATGATTTGAATGAGAAAGGAGTATGATGCCGTGACCTCTGAGCGGGGAGAATGGAAGTATAAAACGTATTACGCCGACCCCAAATAGAATAAGAAGAAGCTGGCAGTTTCGTCACGACGGTAATGTTTTCCCCATTGTTTGTTTTTATGTTAGTATATTCGCGTAAATGTCTATTTTCATTTATCAAAATTTTGATATGTATTTATAGTATTTGTTATATATTTATAGTATTTTATATATAGGTACTTATAGCTAATCGTATTATTAATTAAAACTATTTTCAGATACACCTATCACTGTTTGTCTCTGCATCACCCAAAAGTTGACTGGTAGAAAATGCCTATGGCATTAAGGCCGCCTATGTGCTTTTGTGCTTGAAGAGTAAATAAATAAATAAATAGAACAAGGGCAGGAAGCTGACAAAGACGTTCAAGCACCAAAAGATTGCAGCACCGTAGACATCAATCGTCATTGACTACAGATTTACTGATCTTTTAACAAAGGCGAATTTCACTAAAAAAACTGATCGCGATCAGTAAATTTAACAATTTCAAGAGCTGCCAATATCATAATTACAGCTCTTGAACGCCGTTTAGAGGTGCTGTTGTGTTCACTTTCATTAGTGAAGCCAAATGAAGCCGTATTTGGCTAAAATGATGATAGATGGATAATCAAGTCTGAGAATGTATAAAATAAAAGCTTGTGAACTATAAATAGCAGCTTCTCTTGTTATAAAATGGTCGTAAACACGATAAAGTCAGACAAGGAAGTATTTATGTATATGTAGGGCGCGGAAGTGAATAATCTGCGGTCAAGGAGTTTAGTCACGCGCTGGCTGACAATCATATACAGGGTGTAACAAGACCCTTAACGAAGCCGAAAGGCACTTGTTCTCCCCGTCATTGCGATCATTTTTTTGTTCTAGACCATCCCTGGGAACCTTCTAGTTACGGAGATATTGGGGGTCAAAGTTCCAAGTTTTTTTTTAAATACATGTTTTTAATGTATGATTTTTACTTTACACACCTCCAAGACCCCCGTACTATTCAATCCTTCCATCAGCACAAGGCTTTGAGTGCTTTCCATCGAATCCTACCGTAAAACGTGATTTTTTTCCCCCCAAAAAATAAAGTCGATTCCCAGCAATAAGTTTTGCGTAAAGTTACTTAGTTTGATGTACAGAATGCTTGGTTGACGGCTATGTGAAGGGTCTGTTTACACCCTGTATATCTGTGTTCTAAAGAATGATCAATTTCTGTTTTGGTACGTAATTTGGCAACCCAAGATGGATGCCGATAGCGCCACAGGATTGGCCTAGATCCCTGAAAAAGCATGATGACCTAAACGCAATGCAAGGACTGGCTGGTTTGAATTGGCGAACGAAAGGACTGCCTGATAGGACACGGCTGGGTCTTTGCCCAGGAGTTCAGTAGTATGGTCAGTCTTCTTCTTCGTGATGCTGGCACGCCAGTATTTCAAAGTTGGCCTGTTTTGGGGCTAAGAGGACAGGATAGGAGATGGCACATAGTTTGCGACACAGCCCCAAATTCTCGCCGTTTCGTCCGTATGTATGTAGTGTAATCAGTACGAGCTGAAGAATACTGGCAACCCTAACAGAAGATTCGGTTGGAGTGCACTTATAAAGCCATTCATTTTATCACCCACAAGTATCTGCAATTGATAACGACTCAATGTGAAGACTTTGGACTTATTTTTGAACGATAAGATCCGAGAAGAAGATATCAATATTATGACTTCAGCCATCTTAAGATATGTAGCCAGTAGATAACTTTTTCGATATACAATCACGTCAATAGAGCCTTTTGTTACGTCAGCTGCTCATCACAAAAAAAAATCGAACCAGTTCAAGGATTATAGGTGAAACGGTTAAAATCACATGTGAAAAATGGCATTAAAACCGTTATTTATTACAAACTAGCTGTACCCGGCATGCGTTGCAAGTTGCAATGCACCTTTTCCTACTACCTACCTACTACCTACCGACTACCTACCTACTACCTACCTACTACCTACCTACTACCTACCTACTACCTACTTACTACCTACCTACTACCTACCTACTACCTACCTACTACCTACCTACTACCTACCTACTACCTACCTACTACCTACCTACTACCTACCTACTACCTACCTACTACCTACCTACTACCTACCTACTACCTACCTACTACCTACCTACTACCTACCTACTACCTACCTACTACCTACCTACTACCTACCTACTACCTACCTACTACCTACCTACTACCTACCTACTACCTACCTACTACCTACCTACTACCTACCTACTACCTACCTACTACCTACCTACTACCTACCTACTACCTACCTACTACCTACCTACTACCTACCTACTACCTACCTACCAATTATTTGAATTTTTCTCACCGTTTAAACCTTCCCTACACCTCCACAAACATTTCAAGACCAAGATAAATCCGTTCAGCCGTTCTCGAGTTTTAGCGAGACTTACGAACAGCAATTGATTTTTATATATACATATAGATTAGCATCAATATTTAATCTCACTGTTATATTTGGACCATACTCAGATTGACGTGATGTTAGATTCAGCATCTGCGTAATGCTACTAAATGATATTGCGTATGAAATAAACAGGAATTTGCAGATGTAAACCAACTGATTCCGAGAATGATGAGAATATTATTATTAAAGCCACTCAGGCTTTGTTATAATATTATTAGATTGAATGACGCAGAGCTGCATTGTAAACAAAAACATTAATGAAAATTCACTTGAAGGACCGTATGCAATAATATGCATGTCGGATATGTCAGGATTTATTCCGTAAGGCTTGTAATCATGTGGGCAGACCATGGGTTTCGTGCTATGAAAACACACTGGGTGCCATACACTGTTTCTAGCAAACTAACGAATTACTTGAGATTACAACTTAACACAATAACACGGGGCACAATGTATCGGGTACAGTCCCAAGACGTCTCAACTCCGCCGTGATCAGACATTGAATGTCACCCTCACCTTGAGTTGGACATCAGGACTCTATAGAAGCACTCTGTGTGTGACTGGTAAGTAAGTTGCGTGATGTCACCACTGCACACAGGCGCGCTTTACAATTCATTTTATGTCCGTACTAACGACAGGATCCGACATGCAAATGATGTGACCCATACAACACAATAGAGTACTACGATACACGAACGTATAATTCTAACCTGAACTAGAATAGACTCCAACACAATCTGGAAAAATGAGGGAGTTGAGAGCCTTCCGATACTCAATGTGAATGCGGTGCTCCCGACCAAACAATGCCCGACTTGGGACTTCAATGTCCCAGGACGTACAGTGTTAAAATCTGCGGCCCCGTGCTACGCGACGGAGCGCGGTGCAGTGGGAGAATTACGTGGCCATTACGTGGCCACCACCTATCAACTCGCGACTACCTATTCTCATTACTTATCAGCGGTTTGTTTGGACTTTGAAGATGGTTCGAGAATATGGTCTTTGGTTTGGCCTACTTTAAAATGTATCGTTGTTAAGGTTTCCCTCTATGGTATGGTACTGACTGGTTCTCTCTAATATGACTGGTTAAGATGGCTTAAGAAAAGCGTATCTGGAAAGATTTGGGAGCTTTTGCACAGCTGAGGGACCGATCGTCAAATGAACGATCGTCTTTTGTCATGAGCTCGAAACTATCTCATTGGTGTTCGCAGTTTTATTAGGACACAGGAGGATGCCCGTCATATCGTCACTGTGCCACGACATCCTTGCACGAGGCACGGACCTAATTGGCTTTCCAGGCCACTGCACCTCACACGTGTTTTCTATTAGTTCGAGGCTATATCTTTCTAGTGTGTTCTGTTGAAATTGCCACATTGGTGTAGCAAATAGCTAGGTTGGGCAAAGTGCTGTTTGGTTTTTCCGCGGTGGCCTGGAATCAGAGATTGGAAGCTAGTTTGAGACAAGGAGATTGTATCTGTGTGTGTGTGCTTACATGGCTAGTCGTTCGGGAGAATCTATCTATATTTATAAAATAGTAAACTGACTGACTGACTGACTGGGTGATATATCAACACACAGCCCAAACCGCTGGTCCTAGAGACATGAAACATGGAGGATGTGTTCTTTGTGAAGAGAAGGTCCCCACTAAAAAGGATTTTTGGGAGTTCCACCCCTAAAGGGGTAAAATAGGGGATGGAAGTTTGTATGAGTCTGTCAGTTTTGAAGTTAGGATCTTCAAATTTTGTGTTTAGGCTGACGATTGAAAATTAATTTATACGTGTCTCGGCATTTTTAATAATTCTATCCCCGAAGGATAAAAAAGGGGAGTGAAGGTAAGTAATCGGATATTTACGACATCCACGCGGGCGAAGCCGCGGGCAAAAGCTAGTACATGTATAATTATTATTAACTGAATTTCCCATGACGAACCTATCCTACCCATGCCACCTACAAGCTAAGTTCCTTCCTATTTAGTATTGCAATTGCGACGTGTAAATAAATACATCGCGCGAGGCCGCCTGCTAATCAGTAGGAGAGTACCTACTGGCCATCCGCTTGTGATGTCTATTTCTAGAACTTGCATAGTTTACTATTCTGTGTGTGTTAGTACTTACTACTTAGTACGTGGCTTTCAGAAAACCTTTACAGATACCTGAGCAGGCGCATTTTTAAGACAAAGAAGTTATTAGCGTCCTTATTCTGCAGTTGAACTGCCAAAATGAAAGCGATTGACATTAGAATTGTGTTCTTTACAGTAGCAAAGGTTCCATAGAACTCGATTCCTACCGGCTTCCCTTTGAAAAATGGCACAGTCAGTATTTTATAAACAAATAATATAATCACATTAAAGATGTTCCTCTTACTAAAATTGACCCTTCGCTACTGGTTCCTAAGGCTGCAAGTCAATCAATTTTACACTTGACACAATTTTTGACAGGCAACATTATCAGGATCAGACCACAAGAGCATTATAATCAGCAGAGTGCAAAAAGGTCGAGGCTTACAATCATGGCGGGTGTGAACAGATATTATTTGTGAGATATTACGTGACTTGCAGCAGTCGTGTTGGCCATTAGGATTAATTATCACTGTAGTGTAGGTACTTATAGTCTTCATTAATATTGTTGCGCTGATATAGTTCCATATGATCAATGAAATGATTTTCCTGTCGCGAGGCTTGTTTTGGTTCGAGTCAATCAATCATCAACATCTTCTGGTCTGCCTTTTCTCAGTTTGGGACAGGATGTCTACTTCAAGTGCTAGTATCTTCTACTGTGCTGTATAACATTGTCCCAGACTCCCAGACCAGGAAGTAAGCTGAAAGATCTCTTGTGCCTTTATTTTCTAGCGCATACTACAAAGTTGTCTGTTGTTTTACGGCTAAACCTTGGTATTAAGGTTCTAATTAGATTACTTCGGCTTTAATTTTGCGAACACAACGTTTATTTTTATTTATTTTTCAAAACAACGGTCAAAGTTGGAACTTTGACCGCCAATATCTCCCTAACTAGAAGGTTCCCAGGTATGGTCTAGAACAAAAAAATGATCGCAAAGACGGGGAGAACAAGTGCCTTTCGGTTATGTTAAGGGTCTATTTACACCCTTTATAGGTGGTATGGGTACCCATGCACCTTGTAACAGGACAGCCAAACTAGGAAGCAGTCATTAACAATGATGGCTACTATTTTTATAGCAGTTGAGAACTGTCAAATTGATTCATTTTTATTGGCCTGCAAGTGATTTTCATTCTCTAGCAATTTAAAATGGCCGTCGACCATGACTTTCGACTCCTGGAGTGGAAACTACCGAAAGTGGACGAAATTAATGACCAATTCGCGCGTATGCAACAAGAATGACAACTCAAAAATTTAGATTTTTCGATGTTGTTTGTAGTTGAATCTAAAATTAACAAAAGTAAATAACAAAATACGTAAAATAAACCTTTAATTTTTTGATAAAAGATTTCAATGCAAAAAATATAGGCAATATAATGAAAATATTTTTAATCTAACTTAAAAAAACGCTGACCCGTATTTCTTATTTTTCGAGTTATGTCACATTGTCGCAAAAAAGCGAATTAATAGGTACCAACATTAAGAATTGGTTGTTTAAATGCTGACTAGTTAAAAGATAATCTTAATATGGATAGAAGTATAGTTACATGTTGGACCTTCTAAAGCATGGAAAAGTCAGCTGGGTGGAAGCGCCAGCAGTGGCGAAGGTTCCATACAACTCGATTCCTACCTGAAAACTGGCACAGTCAGAATTTTATAGACAAATAATAAGATACGTACTCCGGCTTACCTCTTGCAAAAATTGACCCTTCGCTACTGAGCGTCAGGGTAGCCCGCGAAATTCAAATCTTACGTTTTTTACAATTTGCAGATCAGTGTCAGGTTGTATCATCATCTGCCTAGCCATTTCCCAACCAATATTGGGGTCGGCTTCCAGTCTAACCGGATGCAGCCGAATACCAGTATTTTACATGGAACAACTGCCTATCTGACCTCCACAACCCAGTTAGTACTGGGTAATACGATACCCCTTGGTAAGACTGGTTGTCAGACTTTTAGGGCCACTGAGTACCTAACGACGGTAACGGCTTAACCTGCTTTCCGAGGCACGGCGGGAACTCGGTATGTAATGGGTGGTCAACCATTCACAGACCAACCTAGGCAAGTACGGCTTAACCTAAAGATCGACCCGAGCGGCTGTTATTATTTGGCCACGAGCTCTTTCTTAGAAGCGACATTATTATGGCAACACAAAGATTATTTTCAAACAATTTTAAACAAAGGAATAGTTTACGCTACGGCAGACTACTACATCTACCGCATGTACGGCGCATCTTAGTTATGTTTACAAAATGTAGTGTCTTTGAAAATAATGAATTCTTTGTTTGTGTATGACGACGCAGTCTAGGAAATGTGTTAAATGCTTTTATTTTTTTCTTTTATATTTGCTCAGAAGTAGGAAATTTTGCTCTTTCCTACTTCTGAGCAAATATAAAAGAAAAAGAATAAAATATTTGCTCAGAAGTATGAAAGAGTAGGCTTTCCTACTTCTGAGGAAACACATTTTCCAAGAAAACGACATAATACCAGAAAATTAAATATTTAATAAATTTTTCTAAATTCTGAAAATAGGGTTGATGACCGAAAAAAACGACTTCCAAAAAAAACTAAAAAGTGGAAGAAAATTACTTTCGAAAGTCCGTGCCAAAAAAGTGAATGAAACAAACAAAAGAACGACTTCCGAAAGTAAAGTTATTTACGACTTTTAGTTCTTTTTTTGGTAGCAGGTCATTTTTTTCGGCAAACCACCAAACCATTGAGCCGGTCCTGTCAAGATCATGACAAAAAATTTCGATTTTGTAATAAATCTTTTTAAGATCAAATCACGTGTTTAAAACGCAATAAAACACGTTCTTAATCTTCATTACTTTTTTATTTATTGGCTTCACCGTCGAAGGAACATGCGGTAAATTCGAATTGTTTATTTACTTCGGGGTTCATGTCCAAGTTTCGATCTACAAGGTACCTTTGAGACTTCTGCGAAACACCTACCTGTTTTTTGTTTATCTACGTAGTTATGAACTGTTAGGATTTTAACAAGTTTGGTAAAGATGGAGGATTCGAAAGTTCTAGACGATCGTGACTCGAGGTTAGTACCCCCATCATATTATACGTATACGGTGACACAGCTTTTTATTTTGGGTACATCATCATTTAAGCTGAAAGACGTCCACTACTGAACATAGGCGTCCCCCAAGTGTCGCCACATTGACCGATTCTGGTCCGGTCCACATTTACTTTGGATACGCCAAGCTATAACTTGTTTTTTTTTTTTTATAAATATAAAAAAAAAACTAATATTATTGTATTTTTTTATTGACGTGACAACGTCTTATAATTCGATGGAGCCGGCTGCACGCACGAAAAAACATGACGTATGAGGCGTTACCTCGCTCTGAGGCGTTCCATAAAACAATTGCTCAACGCACATTCATTTTTTGAAAAATGCAACCATTCCATCAGTATTTTTTTATTTAAAGCAGGCACTCACACATTCATGTATGAATGATTGAGAGCTTGCTTAAAATATTTATTAAAAAGCGATTAATCACGAGTCATAATTTTTGTGTATTAAAGCTAGGCAAAAAAGCTGCCAGAATGAAATGGAATAGGGCGGGTCACGTGAGCCGCATGGATAACGACCGCTGGGCAAAGGTCTCAACACGATGGCTGCCTGAGGATGGACAGCGCCGCCGAGGCCGGCACACAAAACAGCGGCGTGATGATTAGATGCGCATCACAAAGGCTGGTTCGAGGTGGCGCAGGAGAAGAGTACCTGGAAGGATATGGGGGAGGCTTTTGCCCAACAGTGGGACATACAAGGCTATTAAAAAAAAAGCTATCACATCTATATTTAGTTCTGTAAATTGGCATTACAACCATTTTTTGTTTAACCACAGCACAGGTAGTACATTTTTTTTCCATTAGAATTAGGTACTTGACTTTGCTTGACTTGACAGACATTATCTAATGCGAGTTCATTCACTCGAACCGCGTCGGTTCACAGCTTACTATCCACGTTATAAACAAATAATTAAACTAAACAACATCATTAAGTTTCTAGCGTACTCGTTTATTTAAATTTATTTAGATATACAAGGTATAACATAATAAACGCAAGACCTCCTCAGACGCAAACCTCGACCCCAGCAGCTATTATTATTTAGCCACGAGCTCCCCTTTGTTTTAAAAGATTCGTTACAGTAAAATCGATTAGCACAAAATAACGCAGTGTAGGAATAATAAGCTAATCTTTACTCCTAATCACCATTCACGATTACATTGATTCACCTCGCTTTAATGAACGTGCCAATTTTGCACAATTCTCGAACGTTATGCATACGCAAAGCATTTAGTAGCCTATAATGATCCCAATGGGGATGGTCCAAGCATCGTCATTAGTCAAAAATCTGGAAATGTAATCTTATCAAAATATGGTCGCGCCATCTACAATTTAACGGTCCTTTCAATTTCCTACTTCTGATATCCAGGCTTCCTTCTTCTGAGAGGGAACGGGCCGTTCTCAAATATGTGGGCTCAGAGCGGAATGGTAATTTCACGTCTTCAGGTTTGTTCCAGAGCATTTTCAGGTTTCCTTCGCAATTTTGAGGGTAGTGGTGAGTTTTGAACTTATAATGCCGGATCTGCAACTCCTTAGTCGGGGCCGTCATTAATGGGCCACCAGCCACCAATGCTCTCAACACTAAGCATGGTCTTCAGTAATAACTAACTTCTGTTGCATAAAAATCCTCTTTTCTTAGTCAAGAGACGAGATTGAAATTGTTTTTGATAGAAGGCATTTGCTCGACCTAGATTGTGTAGTCGTTCAACGTTCATTGGGCGATAAGGGCAGGCGGAAAACTCAACTCTGTAGCAACCCAGTTCAAAGCAGTAACATGATTGTAACGTTATCATTAACACTAGAAACGGGATATTTACCATGTTTACTGATTTCTTTTTTTTCTTTTTGTCTGCTCATAAACACCCACCCGCAATAACTTCAGTTTATCCGTGATCATGGTGCTTGCAACAGCGCCGAAATGTTGGGAGCTCAAAGAAATCAGTAAACATGGTAAATATCCCGTTTCTAGTTTTAATGATAATGTTAGTGACCATGATAGTTTAAAATCTTATATAATTTAACAATTGCAGAATCTGAATTCATTCACTTGTTGGATGTTTCCAAAATTATGCCTGTGGTAGAAGTCACCAAAACCCTAAGTTAAATGGATGGTTGTAAACCTATAGATATGGCCAGCAACGGAAGACTAAGAGTAGATCGATGAAGTGGAAAACATGGCTATATACTGATATGAGACCTAAGTAATTGTGTGGGTAAAGATGACATGCTGCGTAGACCACAAATAAATAAGGATAAGATAAAAAGCAAACTTCGTCCCTTCTAGCTTATTCATTCTTTATATATAATTATACAGGAAGCTTGTCTATTTATAGTAGCTGGTATGGATGCAGTGGCAACATTGACCTAGAGATGACGTGTGGCATCGCGCCAAAAATGGCGGTATGCCGCCAAAATACTGCGAAAGTGTAAACTTATTGTGGATGCGACGTTTTGATCGTCTTTGTTGCTTTCTGGCATTGTTTGTTTTTAAATTTCATTGTCAAGTGGTTAACTGACAACTAAACTATGACTAAACATAATTATTCCATTTGATTTGTTTTCAAATACAACGCTACATATCAGTAGCGAAGGGACAATTTTCAAATATGCCGGTGGCGTCGTTTTGTGGTTGTGGCCGGTGGCCCGTGTGCGGGGACCCTTACGGTGTCGAATGACCTCTAACCAAGGTCAGGTCACGTAGTATTTTGCACTGAACTATAGCCAAAGCCTCGATGCGACCTTGGACGTAAAAGCTTTATGTGATAGCTTAATAGTGCCACTATAAACCAATTTGTAAGTGATATTTCAGGCGTTTTTATTTGAGTACTACTGCTGTGCCCGGCATGCGTTGCAATGCATCTTTTCCTATCTGTTACGTATCATGTATCCGATTGTAAATTATATTATCTGTATTTTTTCCTGAGACTTCGTACCCGTCCGTCATGGCTGAATACACGCATACTATAGTCTTGTAGTCTCATTTATAGTCTAATTACAAGTATGTAAAACTTTGCTCACCCCACATAACACTACCTACCTTCCTACCCTATCCTACTTACCTACCCTACGCTACCTACCAGTAGCGAAGGGACAATTTTTGTAACAGGTAGGCCGGGGTACATTAATCTGATTATATTATTTGTCTATAGAATACTGACTGTGCCATTTTTCAAAGGGAATCCGGTAGGAATCGAGTTGTATGGAACCTTCGCCACTGCTACCTACCCTACCTTCCCTACCTGCGTGAAATGAACTGTCAATTGCGTAAGATACTAAACCTAATTTATTTAAAAACCCTTTTTTGTTCGAATCCAACAAATCAGAGATCATTAAAATCGGTTCAGCCGTTCTTGAGTTATAAATAGTTTTACTATTACCCAACTTTGTTTTATAGATTGATCACTAAAGCTGTGGGATGTTTTTTTTGTTTGTGAAATAATGAGAATTTAAAGTGTGTAATCGTGGACTCTTTATAGGGTCATCTTTCTCCCCTTGTCCCATGTTGCTTTGGGACTCTTTTACAGTCAATCTCTCGAAATGATGACGAAAACTGCATCAAAATTTCTTGCATACAATGGAACTAGTCAATCAGACAGACAATAAAAGCGACTTCAACTTATAACATACGTAGATAACGTACTCATGGTTTAATATATGAACTTCCCTTCTCTCCAATTATGACAGAAAGATTAAAAACGCTGAAGATAGGTTTACATTTTATTGGTAGTCACAAAGGCGCTAGGGCATGTCCCTATGACATAATCTCTTAGCCTTCTACGAACCTAAAGGGTGTGGCTTTGTTATAAATGCATTCAGCCAGTGTTTGCTAAGCACTTGCACTGATTAAAGAGCAAAGAAAACTAGCTCAGTTAGAAAACAAGTTCTTAATATTACTTATTAGGTCATAGCCTGAGTTAATAATAATCTGAGGAGGCTCTCGCTTGGCAGCTGGATCAAGGGCTTGATTCAGAAAGCAGTACTTCTGGACACGGCGCATATCGTTAGGAGGTTCCTCTCTCAAGAGCCCTGACCACCGTTAGCTCGGACCCTGTTCCCGATGCCCGGTGGGCTACTATTTTTTATTTTTTTTTAATGTATTTTTATATTACTTTGTATAGGAATATTTAAAAATGTAAATAATATGTTAGAGAAATGAATAAAAGAAATTGTAAACATTTTATTATCAGGCAACTAAGGCCCATAGATAAAATACACAAAATAATCTTATGTATACAATAATAAACTAGCACATATTTAAAAAAAAGGCAAGATATGGAACAAGACGTAGACCGTAGAGAAATACTGACGTCACATTGTTTTTTTCGGCAGAATCAATAACAAGCTTGTTGTTGGTAAGGTAACATCTTGAATCATCTTCTTCCTAGAATTAATATGTTGTTGTAAATGTCAGATGCTTTCTTTCTGAAGAGAATAGAGCTCATCGGAATCCCACCGGGTAGTCTTGCCTTTCACGTCGCTGTCACTACAGCTCTTCAGATTTTGTAGGCCTGAAACGTCGCCACTTCCAAGGCATCGTGAGGTCACTTTGACTGCGTGTTTTGAGGCAAAGAGGGCAGTATAATAAAGCGGAACATAGTTTGTCCCTCTTACTACCTTTTTTTTTTATCGTGGTAAAATCATCAAATTTTATGAGTCCTCCCACCCAGGGCAGAGCGGGAGGGACTGTCAGACTTGTACTGACTAAAATCCACGGTGTCCTTCAATAGCCCTTTATGATCCAGGGTCACGGTAATTCTATAATCCCGCGACCCCTCTTACTACCTTTCAACCTTTTTAAAAAGCTAAAATAACTTCGCATTCCACAGAATAACTTTCAAAGATAATAATTATGAATCCTGTTTCAGACATCACGAATACTTCCCAAAAAGTTTAAAGAGCCTACGTGTCTAGGGTACGTATTCGTAAAGCCTTCTATTCAAGTTATATCTTCAAGAAATCGTAAGAACGTCTTTTAAATCATATCTTTCCAAAATCGAAACACTGAACAGCGTTTCATCACGTAGCTACCTACCCAAGTTTGTTATGATATCAACCGGAACGTGGACAGTGATTTTGTGTTGTCATCTTCGAGAGGAACCCAAAAAAGGAACTCCTACGACACCGCCGATCTTTCTGGGCTCTCGTATACTTTTATTCTCTACTACACAGACATCGTTACATTATTGTATTACATTTTATGTACAAAGGCAGAATTGCGAATTGGAATTTGACTTCCCATCTTCCAAGAACAGTATATCTT
The DNA here is from genome assembly GCA_963082995.1 of Noctua comes. NCBI lineage: Eukaryota > Metazoa > Arthropoda > Insecta > Lepidoptera > Noctuidae > Noctua > Noctua comes. The sequence goes on from OY720294.1 coordinate 2,091,494, forward strand.
ACTTACTCGGCGTGACTGAACTCATATTTGTGAAATGAAAAACTCACAGCTGGATTCTCCAAAAAGTTACACGGCCTCATTTTTAACGTTGATGTTTCTGTTCATCCAACTTTTAAAACAGTAAATGAATAGTTCCATGAGTCTATTAAATAAGTATAGATCTATTAAGTAATTGATATTAGTCAAACATCCCACAGCAAGCAAGACATCCAATTTCACTAATCAAAAAGCTTTCAACAATAATCAAGGTCGGAATACGATTCACAATAAACACAGAAAAATAAGTAGCTCAACCTTGTTCAATGCTTCATGAGGAGCTCTTGAAGTGAAGCATTTAAATCTATATTACTTACTTCAGTCGTACTTATACGGACGGTCTGGTGGTTACGTAATATGACCTTTAGAAGCCCTAGGTCAGGTCTTTAAGTTATATAAGTAATATCTTTGAGGGTTGGCGTAGATGGCAAGGGAAATCGGTGAATTAACCTAGAGTTACAGGCATTTATTAAAGTAGACACAGTGATTGTTTCATTTCAGGATAGCTTACAGTGTTTTCTATAAATCAGAGATCGGTTTCTGGCTGGAAGATATGACCTACTAACGGTTTATTTAATAGACATGCGTCAACTGAATTTGTAGTAGGATTTCTATTGTCACAAGTCTTGGACTTTAAAAGCGACCTTGACGCCTGAATTTGTTTCGCAATTTCTTCTCTATGTAGCCAGATAGGAAATGGCGACTCCATCTTTAAATACAGCTCGTCGATTTGTTTCGGCTTTTTCTGAACTGTTTTCTTTAGATTTTGGAGCACGAAGGAAGCTTAAGAAATCGAGATAATCCCTTAATCACATAAAGCAACGTACTGGGAAGGATCGGATGTTTGTCGGAAATTGCTCACATTTTTGCAGACATTAATCCCTAACAACAATAAATGCTAAGGGTAGTCGTTTAATAACCCACAAAGTAATTCGCACAATGAAGTTTTCGTCTTTGTCTTCCCAAATTCAAGGAGAATTCACTTTTGTTTTGTCTCTAGCTTCATATCTCCGCTGATATTCGTTTAGTACCCAAGAACAAAACTATATTGAAAGCTCCAATTTGGATATTTGGAACACATATTCGTAACCTCGTTCACAATACTATTGATCAAATTGTATGTTGATATGGAATTAGTTTCCTTCGACGAGGTATTTGAAGTACGAAAAGTAGTTCTCATTTTGAAATGGAATTTACTCGTGTTCCTGTGTACATTAAGATCTCATTGCTGTGTCAGGGTGTCTTTGTCTTGGTCTTTCCTTCAGTAGACGACTTCTTTTCACGTACAAAGGAAGAATTTACAGCCTGTGTTACTGTCTGCCATTGTGTCGACACAATGACAGATTTCTTTGCACTATCTGTCATTTTGTCGATTCTTCCGTCAAAGAAGTCCTTGTCTACGGTGGTCATGCTACGGGGGCAGGACTGGGGAAAAGTAGCCTCCAGGGCGTCCGAGGAGAAGAAAGAACGGAAACCACGCTAGTTCACTGCGTGATTGTGATATCAGACCATTTAATCAATTATTTGTTCACAATTTTTAAAACTTATTAGTCACTTTTCACGTGCTAACAATGTGCATTATATATTATCCAATAAAAGATAACTTTACAATACAATAACTTCACGAAATCCTTTGTTGTAAGCCATAATAATGATAATGTTTATCTGTGACATTCTGACAAAGGGATGTAAGATCGTATTGCAAACCCGGCTTTGTAACAATAACAAACAGGGTTGCCAGTACACATTTTTAAATTATTCGGCAATGTTTCTGATATTATACAAAATTGAATGTCATGATACAAACAGTGCTTATTTTTTTTTTAAACATACACAACAATAATGATTAATCACGTTATTTTTTTTATTTATTATGGTACTCACAGGCTTAACGCACATCCATATGGCAACTCCAAAAATATCACCATAGAATACTCAGATAATAGAATTTAGGCTTTCCGTCTCCAATAAATTATACATATTTTTTGGGGTGAAAAATCACGTTTTACGGTAGGACTCGATGGAAAGCACTCAAAGCATTGTGCTGATGGATGGATTGAATAGTACGGGGGTCGTAGAGGTTTGTAAAGTAAAAATCTTGCATTAAAAACACGTATTTAAAAAAAACTTGTGAAAAAGTTGGAACTTTGACCCCCAATATCTCCGTAACTAGAAGGTTATGAACAAAAAAATGATCGCAAAGACGGGGAGAACAAGTGCCTTTCGGCTATGTTAAGGGTCTATTTACACCCTTTATGTCCTCTAAATAGTAGGTTTTTAACAAAAGGTTTATAAAAAAAAAAAGGTGGCAAAGGTTATTTGACTTGTGAGAAAGTTAAATGATGAGCAATTTGAGCACTTCCCAACCGGAACACAATTTCCGAATGGCGGCCGTTAGTTTCGTTATCCTGGCAACGCTTATCAAAAAGTCAGGTGTTAGATGCGTTTTGACTCGAGTTAATAAAATTACGTACATTGTAGCAACTCTTAAGAGCGATGCATGGCGAACATATTACACATTTAACATATTTTACATGATGTGACTGCCTATCTGACCTCATATACATATGGTCACACCACGCTATACCCCTTGGTAAGACTGGTTTTCAGAATTTTGGGGTTCCCTTGTTCCATATTCTATATGGAATTCCGTATTGTATACACTTTGGATTGGCACAACACGTTTATTTTCTTCCATTCTCTCCTGTCACCCATCACCCTATAATTTACTGCTTTTTTTGCATACCATTCCCTCCCAAAATCCTCTCCCTTTCCATTTATATTTATCACTCTTTTAGTCACAAGGAGCTCGTGGCTAAATAATAACAGCCGCTCGGATCGATCTTTAGGTTAAGCCGTGCTTGCCTAGGTTGGTCTGTGGATGGGTGACCGCCCATTACATACCGAGTTTCCTTCGTGCATCGGAAAGCCGTTGGTCCCGGCTGTCATTTGTAGATCTTTCACAGTCGTTAAGTAGTCAGTGGCTCAAAAGTCTGACAACCAGTCTTACCAAGGGGTATTGTATTACCCAGTACTAACTGGGTTGTGGAGGTCAGATAGGCAGTCACTCCATGTAAAATATTGGTATTCAGCTGTATTCGGTTAGACTGGAAGCCGACCCTAATATAGTTGGGAAGAGGCTAGGCAGATGATGACTCTTTTAGTCACAAGTCCTACCAACCGAGACAACTCCATGTCAGTTCTCAAAAACTGCTTCAGTTCTATCAGATTAAAATACTGGCATCCCTGAATTGGTGTCCCAGTTGCATGCGTTGTGCGCAATGTGTTACAAAACAGGCACCACAGTGAGTCAGCCACCTAATTTAGTATACTTACTTATTTACTTCACTTTGTGCTTAAGCGGCCTACATATTTTACGAGAACAGTTATTTTTATTTTTTTTATCTCATTATGTTGGTGGAAAATGGAGTCAAGTATTTCAGAAGAGGAGAAAAATTATTTACTTTTTTTACATTTATGGATTTTTTTTTATTATAAAATGTAGATTATAGCATTTCAAGAGGGAATGGAAACTTTAAACTTCAAAAATGTTTGACGAACAATTTATTGAAATAAAATAGCAGTTTATTTGTATCTTTACTAGTATTGTTTTTATATGCCTCTTTTGGGTTAGCTCGTTCCATCGTCGACCTCATCTCTCAGTCCTCAGGACTAGATTGAGGTCAAGAGTAAGCCCACTTAAAAAAAAAAAAAAAATATTGTTGATGGGCTTTCTCTTGATTTCTATCTCACCTGGTTGCCTAACCCAAGCTAGCCAACAAGATGTGTTTTGGTTTAGTTATCAGGGATTCAGGGAATATTAAAGTTTATTAACTCTTTTGCATTTCATTTCGTTCCAAAAATTTTAATATTATCCTCTTTAGTAGGTAAACTAATTTCAGGAAGTTCAGTGTTATCTAACTTGGCAACACTTATGCTAAAAATAAATAACAGTTCAACTTAAATACAAAATTAATTGTTTATTAATTTAATATGTCCTACTTGTTTTTATTAAGAAATTAGCAAGGTTCAAGAAAAGAATAGAAAGACAGGTAAAAATTGTAAGAAAAATAAATGAAATTTTATTATTATAATTAATTGTTTTTATATTAGTAAATTAATTTAATATGTCCTACTTGTTTTTATTAAGAAATTAGCAATGTTCAAGAAAATAATAGAAAGACAGGTAAAAATTGTAAGAAAAATAAATGAAATTTTATTATTTTATAATTTTATTTTTTTAATTTTATAAGCATATCCTAAGTTATGAGAAGAAGAAAACTTAATTATGGTCAGTGGTTCGTCTAAGGGGTGCATTATTATTGTACAAAAACATTCATTATTATAGAAAAACTAAAAAACAAGGAAATATCTAGTTTTAGGCTTGTTTCAGGCAGTTAACATTATGATTAGGTAAAGAAGTTTATTCAAAACCCAGCAAAGGCAACACAGGAGTGAGGCGGGTGTGGTAAGGCTGATCAAAAGCCCCAGCCTATGCTGAGTCCAAATTGTAATCCTCTCCCAACACTGGACATTCATGAAATTGAATATTGTATATGAGGGTTTGCTAACTATTTTTAGTTTGTATACAGGCGATTTAAAAGGCAATTTCACATAAACTTGGATCACAATATTACTTGAATCTTATTAGATTAAAAAAGTACTAACAATATTTTATGATTATAGTTTTATATGCATTAGTCATGCCATAAATTGCGTATGAATATTTAATTTCTGCTCTTGCGAAACGCAACCGGCTGCAGTGTTTGCCAAGGTCAGAAAACATAAATAATGAAAAAATAACTCATCCAAATCGCAGAGTTGATAAAAAAAAGTAAATAACACATTTTTAAACTTCCAGAAAGTTACTAGAAGCCCTAGAATTACGACAGGAAGCCCGATCATCTATGTATACTTCACTACAAAAAGCACTTTTGACGAAACCAAAACACAAATAGGTCAGTCGAAAATCAGACCTTGTTATCTCATCAAACTTATTGCTAAAGCTTAATAAATTGGAATAAAATTATTTATATTACTTACCAAAGTCTATAAATTGTTTTATAGACAGCGGCGAAGGGTTGAATTGCGAGTAAAAATCAAGCATTTTCGTAACATTGGAGAAAATAGCCCCCGCTAACCTCATCTTGAATAACTTTTAGCAACGTTTACAAACTGAACAACTGTTAAATTTCCTCGATAAAACTATTTCACAGTCACTGATGATTAGAACACATGTTTTGAAAATTAATAATAAAATTTTTCACCAGCACTGACTTTACACGGAGAGAAAAATTTTCGACTGAACCAGTGTTGCCCGTTTCTGAAGCTTATATATTTCGAAGTGACGTGACCTTTGATCTTCAGTGTTGTCAGAACAATAATAGATTTTTAATTTTGTTGTGTTGTTTACTTTTTTAATCTTATAATTATTATTTCCAGGAATTAAAAATTGATGAAACTACATTATTCACTTATTAGTTTGACGTTTGCAACCATTTTTGTTGTGTTCAAAAAGTAGTTTTGCACACATTTCGTTTTTCGGCATGCTTGTTTTAGCAATCAAAATGTCAGTAACAGTCGTAAAAGAATTTACCTGCTATTCATACAATAGGGGATGATTTTCTAGCATGATTGTGTGAAAACAAAAATCGATTGCTACGAACAGGGGAGTCTCTGCCGATGCCAAGTCTACTGGCGATACATCTAAGTGCTGAGAAATCTCTATGAACACGCCACAATGACCGTCCAAATTCAGAATAAAAAAAAAAGAGCATATCCCATTGCGTCGGAGGGTGAGGCAAGGGGACGTAATTTCCCCAAAATTGTTCTCCAACGCACTGGAGGATGTGTTTAAGACGCTAAAATGGGAAGGACGTGGCATTAACATCAACGGCGAGTACATCTCACACTTGAGATTAGCAGACGACATCGTCGTACTGGCTGAATCACTGCACGACTTGCAGCAGATGCTGGATGGCCTAGTTGATTCTTCAATATGTATTGGTCTCATGGTGAACTTGGACAAAACACAGGTTATGTTCAACGAATACGTTACCCCAGGGCCTATTGTTGTCAATGGCGGTCCTCTCAAGGACGTTCGAGAATATTTATATGTTACCTCGGGCAAACTCTGCAGTTTGGTAAGAATAACTTTGAGAGGGAGGCTAACAGAAGAATTCAACTTGGCTGGGCAGCGTTCGGGTCTTTTCGTCGCCTATTCCACAGAGCCTAAAAACTAAAGCCTTCAACCAGTGCGTCCTGCCTGTTTTGACTTACGGGGCCGAAACGTGGACTCTCACGGTACGGCTGGTCCATAAATTCAAGGTCGCTTAGCGAGCTATGGAACGGACTATGCTTGGAGTCTCTCTGAGGGATCGCATCCAAAACGAGGTGATCCGACAGAAAACCAGAGTTGTCGACATAGCTCACAGAATAAGTAAGCTGAAGTGGCAATAGGCCAGTCATGTTAGCCGTCGAACCGATGACCACTCAAGAAGGCGTCTAGGTACCCCACCTAGACGCCTTCTTGAGTGGAGACCGCGAATCGACAAACGTAAGGTGGGACGCCTACAGGCTCGGTGGAGTGACGATCTTCGCAGAGTGGCTGGTAGCAACTGGATGAGACTTGCTGAGAATCGAGTTGAGTGGCGTGCGATTGAGGAGGCCTATTTCCAGCAGTTGACTTTACCGATGATGATGATGATAAGAGCGGGGTAAAAAAAAAATATATCAAAAAAGTTTTATTGATCGGTCGATGATTTGGCATTGTTGGCAATTTGGCATATGTTTGGCATAGAGGTGATTTGATATTGGTAATGGACTGGAAATCGTTGGCAGACAGACAGAACTGACATAATGATGACATATTATCGCAGCAGGAAAAATAAAAATCATAGCCATATTAGCCATAGACTATACTATATAATTATAAATATACCACTCGACCAACGAGGCAGTCGAGGTAACAATAGTCGTAACTCGAAAAGGAAATTATCATATATAAGTTGCAATACATAGCCGAAGAGTCCGAAAAGTAAAATATAATTAACATTCTAGACCCTGCTGGCTGCTGTCAAGGAACTAAGGAAGACTATTACCTTCCCCTATTATTATAATACTCTTTGCTATAGCCTTCCTTCAGTCAGGGTAAATTAAAAAAGTGTTGCTGTCAAGTGTCAGCTGATCTTTCAACTATTTTCAAAGGAAGGACGAAGGATAGTGTTTGTAAATATATTTAGTATGATAGGTTAGCAAATAACTATGTATAAGTCGATGTTCCCCGTTCTCCAGCATTGTTTCCAATTCCATGTACAAAGACCCGTGAGTTCCCTATTTTGTGTCAGATTCCTTTCTCCATTCTCATCATAATTACCATTGGCACTATTGGTAGCATAACATATCATCACGCCTGTAATCCTGGAAGGTTTTGTAGTGGTGTATTTAGTTCACATTTTGCCAATTATAGAGGGTGAGCGTAATGCCATTAACTGACACAAATGTTGATCTCAAATCTCTCCGTGCTGTTACTAAGAAATTAGTGATAGAAAACTCATTAACACTAGCCAATTTAGGAATCAACCAATAGACCACGAGACAGTATGCACCTAGTACTATTGGTAGCATTGATGTCCAATTGTGGACAGCCTTTCATCCACGGCCGATTGCAAGCTTCCACCATGTTCTTTCCTATTCAGTATTTTCATTCATTCCTCAGTTTGACTTCTTGCCTTTTGTGCAATTCTTCCCTGATATGCGAGTTGCAGTCTCGACCAGGTGGCCTAACATGACGTCCTAAAGCACGAGTAATTCCATTTTGGGAAACAGATGGCGTTAGATGACTTGTATAGCTCTGTCTCTTCCCACACTGGAATTACTCCTGCTTTAAGACGCCATAGTAACCCACCTGGTCTTTCCTGGAATTTCCTGAATGCCATCATCAAGCTGGCTGTTGGTCTGCCGTCGCTACGTCTTGCCAAGTGTCACTACGTGCAATCTGACATCTTTTTTATTTTTTCCTTTATTTATATTTTTCCAAATTATTTACATTTTTAAATATTCCTTAGAAGACACATTTAAAAATATAAAAATTGTAGCCACCGGTATCGGGAACAGGGTCTAAGCTACCGGCGGTCAGGGCAAAGGCCTCGCTTCCCTCCTTCCACTTGTCCCTATCCAGTGCTGTTATACACCACTCCTCGTGAAAGGGGTAGAGTTCTTCCCGCCATCTCCTTCTGGGCCTGCCGCATTGCTTTTTGCTGCTGTTTGTTATGGGACCCAGTGGCGAAGGTTCAATATAACTCGATTCCTACCGGCTTCCCTTTTGCAAATGGCACAGTCAGTATTCTATAGACAAATAATATAACCACATTAAAGATATGTACTCCGGTTTACGTCTTACAAAAATTGACCCTTCGCTACTGATGGGCCCCATTGTGTGGTAACTTTAGCCAATACCTTTCTTATTGTGTACATATTATAATGAGTGTTTGTTTGTTGTTGTTCAATTATTCGCCCCTCATTGTGAAGATTGTTATAACTTTAAACACTACCATGACACCTGTACTATTCTATGCATCCATCGCTACAATGTTTTGATTGCGTTACATTGAGTCCTACCTTTTTTTACCTATAAATAAAAAGTTGTGTCCTGTAAAAAAAATTTAAGTGGTGTTACTTAGTTTGATGTACAGAATGCTTGCTTGACAGCTTCATGAAGGGTCTGTTTACACCTTGTATACAAATAGTGTTAGTAGTGCTATTATAATATTCCTGGACTGTCCATGTCATCATCCTGAGGATCTAATATGCATCATTTCATTGATATCTATACTATCATTTTCAGTTTCTCAGCTTTAGAATTCTTAGGAAGGTGTGTATTTGGTTAATTACATACACAAACTGACACCTTTTTCCCATTGGGGGTAGGCAGAAACCACAGAATGCCACCTGCCCCGTAGCATGACCACCGTAGACAAGGATTTCTTTGACGGAAGAATCGACAAAATGACAGATTGTGTCGACACAATGAAAGATTTCTTTGCACTATCTGTCATTTTGTAGATTTTCCGTCAAAGAAATCCTTGTCTACGGTGGTCATGCTACGGGGGCAGGTATGATCATTATATACTCCTTTTGCTTCATCCACGGTCATACATCTGGTCATACTTTTTGAGTAGCTTAATTTTAGAGTAGTTCTCGATATTAAACATTGTGTTGTATAACGGGCTGGTGTCCGCAACTCCACGTCCAAGCGCAAATTTTTGTGTTTTTTATATTAAACATATTCCACAAAGATTTAGCATTGAATATTAATATTCAGTCAGTTAACTGAGTTATAATCATCAATAGGATTATAACTAAGTTAAATTAATCTCATTGAATACCTTTTTAATAAAATAGTCTTTACATGGGATTAAAAGAACTTAAAGAATTATAATCATTAAAATCATCAAGAGCCCTGAAACAGCTAGACGGGGTCGCGGTGGACCAAAGAGAAGATGGCGGGACGTCTTGGATGGCTTCCTCGCGAATTGGCGAGAAGAAGCACACCATCGTGAGAAGTGGAAGGAATGGGGGGAGGCCTTTGCTCAGGAGTGGGACAATAAGGGCTAACACAAAAAAAAAAAAAAACAGCAATACGGGTTGTATTGAATAAACTAATTCTTTAAATACACGTGTTACGACCGCGAATCATTATTTAATCAAAATACCTGACACTGATCTGCAAATTGCAAAAACCGTTAGAAAATTTGAATTTCGCGGGTTACCCTGGCGCTTACCCCTTCCCCTTCCCCCTTAACACAGGAACGCTTTTGTACATTTTCATGCGTTTAGACGCAGCAGTTCATTATGCAGACATAATGAACTGCTGCGTCTACCGCCAATTGGGATAAGTGCTGGCTTGATAGTTTATTATTGTTGCGTAAAGAGGAGTTAAGCATTTTGTTGGCATTAGGCAAATTGCAATACTTAAGGCAAATACCTTTTTAAAAAAAAAAAACTAAAATTTTGTTTCTCAATTAAATTGAAAAAACGTAACTTCTCTGGCTCCCGTAGCATGACCATCGTAGACAAGGATTTCTTTGAGGGAAGAATCGACAAAATGACAGATTGTGTCGACACAATGACAGATTTCTTTGCATTATCTGTCATTTTGTCGATTCTTCCGTCAAAGAAATCCTTGTCTACGGTGGTCGGTGGTCTTGCTTCGGGGGCAGATCAGAGAAGTTACGTTTTTACAAGTTAATTAATTGATTCAGAGAGGTTAACTAATTCTGCTCTCCAACTTTTAGATCATGCACAAAGTCTTTGTCTACGGAACACTGAAGCGAGGGGAACCGAACCACTATTGGTTGCAAGATGTGGAGAACGGCGTCGGCAAGTTTTTGGCTGAAGGAATCACGAAGACGAAGTACCCTCTAATTATCGCAACTAAGTATAATATACCATTCCTGTTGCAAGAGCCTGGAGAAGGGTACAATATTGAAGGTAAGATTAAGCTGCAGCTCACAGCGGCACTTCAAGCTGGACATAACCAGTATAACCTGACTTCGCTTTGTATGAGCTTTCCGTACGATGAGAGATCAGCTTAATTTGGTTTGCATAGCTTGATTGGCTGCCGTGCGTATCAAGCCAACACAAAATCTGTCAAACTTTAATAGATTTTCAACTTTATCGCTAAAGCATTAGGTTCAAGTTTGATTGGGGAAATTTGACAGTTTCGGATAGCTTGATTTGCTGGCGTCTGTAGCTGGTGGGCTTTTTAGTTTTTTTGGTAAAACTCGCTGCCCATTGGTTGAGTGGTCGTAAGCGCGACTGCTCAGCGTAAGGTCCTGGGTTCACCCCCCGGGTCGGGCTTTATGTTTTTGGGTTTTCCCATCGGAAATTTCTCAGTAGCAGCGGGAGTCTGGACTTATGCCTGGCTGACGGCAATAGGCTTGCCCCCTATTACATAGGACTTAAACATAACTGGCGTAATGTGGGTGTACTATTACAGGCATTATGTTATGAAAAACCCAATATCACTTTGCTTGATCCAGGGATCGAACCCAGGACAGGACGGACCTGTCATTGGTCCGATTCCCGCTGTCTGCTGGGGTCCTCACAGCAGTCGCGCTTGCAACCATGAGACGAGCTGTGGATGAAGCTGGGTTGTGGATAATGAATGATGACCCGTTTCTTGCAGGTGAAGTATATGAAGTTGATAACAAAATGCTTGGCAAACTAGACATTTTAGAGGAACACCCAAATTATTATGTACGAGAAAAAAATGAAATCTTAACTAGAGACGATCAGTAAGTAATGTTTTATTTAAAGCTTACCTGCTTACCTGCTTCCCTAAGTCACGCAGGGTTGCCAGTAGATATTTTTAAATTATTCGGCAACGTTTCTGAAATTATACAAAATTGAATACCAGGATACAAAGAGCGCTTAATTTTTTTAAACAAACACAATAATGATTAATCACGTGAACTTACCAACGTTATTTTTTATTTATTATGGTACTCACAGGCTTAACGCGCATAAAGCAAAGCAAATCAAAAAATATCACCATAGAAAACTCAGATAATAGAATTTAAGCTTTCCGTATCCATATACATGAGGGTCCAGGATACAAAGAGGATACAATCAGTAACCAAATTAAACAGTTTTTGTATCCAATTATACAATCTGGCAGCCCTGAAGTCTCGGTAACTCAATGTTGTAAACAGCTGGCAAATATGTCGCTGTTTTGATGAATTTCTTTACGGTACACTGATTATTTTTGGTGATAATTGTAATAAGCAATGCTTTTTAACATCTAAAACTGTTACAACACTCCATACAGTAGGGTTGCCAACTTTTTTTGCCAAAAAAAACGTATAAAATGGTTCGAATAGGAAAAATATTAAGTAATTGCAAGAAAAAAAAGTATTTTTTAAATTTTAAAAGAAAAATTAATTCAATGGGGAGATATTGCAGTAGACCAATAAAAATTGGATAATAATTAACTGCACCAGCGGTTTCGCCCGTCTGTAAATTATTTTATCCCATGGAAACATGTCACTGGGATAAAAACTATACTATGTCCGTCTCCAAATCTAATATGTATATATCTTCTACACGGCAATTTAATTAAAATCGGTTCAGTGGTTTAGACTTGAAAATGAAACAAACATTTTTTCAACTTTGCCATTGTTTGGGGCCGTTCAAGTATTACGTAAGCACTATGGAAGCACTATGGGGGGGGGGGGTCTTTGTTTTGCTTATTTTTGATGACATGGGGGGTAGGGGAGTCTAGATGATGATTACGTCATCGGTAGTTATTTACTTTTTTACACGAATGGCAACACTCACATTGTCTATGCTTGAAAACGAAACGCATTTTCGGGGATTCCCGATTTACCGCGCGCTATTCACTTGTCTAAATATTTTTGTCCCTTACTCTATGTTGAATACTGTATCAGTAAAATCTAATCTCTATCCTAAATCTATTTTCTTTTTTTTAAAATTATGATTATTATATTATAATTATAATATAAAAAATACATTTATAATTGAAAAATGTTTACGTAAGCATGGGGAGAGGGGGTAAGAGCTTTGCTTACTTTTGCTGACAAAAGGGATGGGGGGGTAAATAATTGTAATAAATCTGCTTACGTAATATTTGAACGGCCCCTTTTGTTAAATAAAAATATCATCATCACACATAAAGCAAACTCGTTCGGTCAGGTAATAACACGTATATTGCTGTCTCTGTCTCACCCGAGTTGATAACCAGCTTTGTTGCGCTCGCGCAATAAAACAATGCCTTGCCTAGATCTCCATCAGCCACAGTAATTCGCCACTTACCATTGTAAAGTATAATCATTTGTCTTTGATTCCCGCCATATTTCATTTCTGTACGCCGTAGGTATATTTTTCACACTACATGGGCCATTACCTTTTCAGGGCATGGGAATGCTGGGTGTATTTTCTGAAGAACTTCAAACGAGATCTCCTACAGAGGCCGCGCTTGGTCACCTATAACAGCACTGGTCCCCACGGCTTAGTCTACATGGACAGGTCTCAGCGAGATCCTACATATGACTATAAAAGTGAAATTTAGCCTGAAAAGTAGTACTTACAGGTAAAGGTCAGTAGATTAATTTCTCCAATTTGCGTGTAGGTAGATGTTTTTTTATTAGATTTATTATAGTAATCGAAAACTTCGCTAAGTTCTAATGCTCGTACTCACTAACCCAAGCGACACCTAAGCGAACGCCACAGCGTGTAGCTTTTAAAGGGGGAAGCGCTAGGGTAAACGGCGTTTAAATTTTCTTACGTTTTTTTTGGCACGATTGCTTTTTACCCGGCTGCCAAGGAAGGGTTATGTTTTTCGCGCGTATCTTGTATGTTTGTTTTTTTGTACATTTCTTTATTACCTCGTATGTTCCAAATGGCTGGATGGATTTCGACGCTTAAGGTATCATTAGATTCGATTTCTTAAAAAAAAAAACAAAGATTTTTGGCGCTAAATTGTAAGTCTTAACATGAAGGAAATTAAAAGGAGATTACAAATATAATTATATAAACACTAATACTTGTTTAATGAAATAGTCAAACAACGGGATTAAATGAACTTAGAGGGTTGTTTTGATGATTTTAATGATTATAAACCATATTTTGTTACGGTTACGAATCATATTTCAATCAACATACAGCCTGACGCTGACTTGCAAAATACAAAAACGTAAGAAAATTGAATTTCGCGGGCTACCCTGGCGCTTAAAGTTGTCAGTCTTGCCAGATTAAATAATTTAAAGACCTGCTTTGAAAACATTAAAACTTATTTTCCGAAATTCACTTAACATTTCTTTTTATTATTTGTAACATTTACATTGATCTACTGAACTTTTCCTGTGTACTGACGGTTTGCGATTTTATTAAGAGTGCTTCCACACCTCCGGCCTTCATTCTGCCACAATCCAACCTCTTCCCATTACACGAGTCCGTGAAAAAAAAAAATGCGGTCGTCACAGATACGCTTTATTTTTCAGCGAAACTGATGATTCCTATGTGGAGGAAATGGACAATTTATTTGTTAAAAGGGAGACAAATTAATTAAAAAAATAAATAATTTGGCATTTAATTAGGTAAATAAAAATATCGTTACAATATTCTCTTGCATTTGCAGAAATACTTCCAAATGGAAAACAGAGTCCATGGACGATTTATTCACTGATAATAGAAAGAAAAACAGTACGCCCAAAGACAAAAAATAATTGGAAAAGTACTTGTAAAAGAGTAATATTATTTGTGAATAATTTTATTATAATTATTTGTTATGTGACATGAATTTTCATTTGTAAAGTAGATTTTGCTAATACCACTTCGTGACGTAACTTCCATTAACGGGTAGGGCACATACACAGCGAGACGTGTGCCGCTCCCGGTTGCGCGTACACTCAGGCCGAGGTCTATAAGCAATAATTTGTGCCGCTGCTAGTTGCGCGTACACTCAGGCCGAGGTCTATACGCAATAATTTGTTCCGCTGCCGGTTGCGCGTACACTCAGGCCGAGGTCTATACGCAATACTTTTTTCCGCTGCCGGTTCCGCGTACACTCAGGCCGAGGTCTCGAAATACTTAAGAGCTCTTACTTTGAATTAGATATTTTATTTCTACCTTGGACTTGCAATTTGATAACTGAGACAGTAACGAGAATATCAGCAAGTTAGGATTACACATCTTACTTTCCTCTCGCAGGTCTGCTGGAAGAATTTCTAATGAAATAAGCAGTACCTTTGTGCTCTTCTATCATATAACGTAATGTCTTATTAAGTATTTTGTGTGTACATAAATAAATAAATCTCGATCCCATTTCCTTGACTGACAACAATAACAGCGTGCGCTTGCACAACGAACGCTGTGAGAGAATGTTAGGACCGGTCATCATCACACGCAACCGGCGCCGGCCTCGCTTTATAGCAGTAGTCATCACACTTTTCTGGTAAAGGCCACATAGGACAATGTGAGGTATCACTACGGGCCGCACATTCTTGACTCATTTAGTTGACACTACCAATCAATGAACATATTTTTATTAGCTGTCAAAACGTGATTGTCCTATTGATTTTGTATGGCAACTGTGCAATGAACTAACTATCAAACATTTAACGGACACAAAGAACACCCAGACGCACGGAACAAAACAAAGTAGATCACACAAATATTTGTCTCAGATGGGAATCGAACCCACGAACACCCGGTGCAAAGATAGTGGCAAGGCAACCACTATAATAACCGGTAGACCAGACCCGTGCCGTCAAAATTTTATATTTATAATGATCAATTATAATAACAAAATTATATAATTATTATTTTCGGAACGTAGATAGCATTATTAGTGAGAATAGGCGAGCTGAAAAAAAAAATTGTAAATATATCAGTGTTATGGAGTTGTACACATTTTAATTATTTCTGTTATGTTGGTATCTTTAGGGTTACATGCAATTGTCACTGTGTCTTCTAAATGAGTGGAAAAACTAAAATTATTTGTTTTGTCGCGGGCCGCACAAATATCGTCAGCGGGCCGCATAAATATCGTCTGCAGGCCGCATTAATATCGTCCGCGGGCCGCATTAATATCGTCCGCGGGCCGCATAAATGTCGTCCACGGGCCAGGCCGCAGTTTGATGACCACTGCTCTAAAGCGTTCTTGGCTGATATTGCACTTTGTCCCACCTGGTGAGATAGCTTGGTGGCGCAAAGTGAGTTTAGTGAAATAGTGGAATTACTAAAAACTTTAAATTATCATGGTCACTAACATTATCATTAACACTAGAAACGGGATATTAACAACTAGACAAAACGGGACTAAAAACTAACAGATGTAGCGGCCCTCGTGCACCGGGTGGGCTAGCCCGGCGACACTGATGGCGCATTTAACCTTGGTCGTTATATCCGAGTATTCGAATGCCTTGGACTCAATTAGCATTGGAATACAAGCTTAATATTACGAAAAAACACGATGAAGCCGGAGTAGTTTGTCCGAAGACGGGTGTACTCGACCGCGTACATTAACACTTGGTCGTTTGCCCGAATTATACACAGGCAATCGAATACGGGTGAACGACCAAGTGTAACTGCGCCATGACACCGTTAGCTCCGGCTTTGTGTGTAGACTTCATTACAAGAAATATTACTATTTTTTTACAGCAACAATGTTTCCTTTGTAGACGATTTGGACGACGTTGATGTTATGCCCAAAAGCAGCGGAAATTGAACATAATGTGATGGTAAAGTGCCACAAGGATATAATATTTTAAAAATTAAATAATACAATATTTTTGTACAAAATGCATTCCTAAAGTAATACTGACTTGTTTAGTTTTAGATACACACATTTACACTTGTTATCAAATATATATTTTTAAATATTATGATATTTAAGTTGTTTTATTTAGTATCAAAGTTAATAAATAAACTAACATCAAACTATAAAAAGGCATAAGAAACTCCTCCTCAACGCTGTCAGCTGGTAATATGCCCAAGGGACTGGCGGCGTTGCCACATTATATGGCAACACTTAGCCTCTAGCCAAGGTAAAAGCCAGCCCTTGGGACACGGAAAGCGTCAACAAGGCGTTTTGAAATTTCCTTAAATAGGCTATGAGCACTCGGACCCCATAGCCCCAGAGTTTCAACCCCAAACGGCTCGAAAATATAGTTTCCACAAAGTTTACTATATTTACGCCGCTTGAGGTTCTCTGCAGCCGCAGCGGCAGTGCCAGCACAGCACAATGAGCTTAGAAGATGTGATGGCGCAAGAGTATCGACACATGTTGCGTCACCGATCTTCGACTGCATGACATGCCGTGGTGACAGAGTTAGTTGAATCCTACCCTAATTCAACTTAGTAAGGTTATCTCTCGGCGAGTGGTCGACACTTCGCGTGGCTGGCCCTTTTTTTGGTCAAAGAAGAAGGCCATTCAACGTGGCAATGCTGCCAGTCTTCTGGGCACGTTCCCGAATGATAGCGATGCGGAAGAGTACTCTGACGCCTAGTGTCCTGTTGTCGTCGTTGTGTATATTGCAGTGTTTCCCTGCATTGCTTGGAACCATAAAGCCTCATGTGTTTTTTTAAACTGTCAAATTTAAAATTAGAAGAGGTAGAAGCGCCAGGATAGCCCGCGAAAAACAATTTTTCTTACGTTTTGTGCAATTTGCAGGTCAGTGTCAGAACTGTCAGATTGTGTGTTGATGAAAAATGTGTCGCGCAAGTAACACGTATGTAGTAACAGAATTATAATCATTAAAATCATCAATACAACCATCTAAGTTCATTTAACCCCATTGAATGACTTTTTCATGAAATAGTTAACTAACTAGAAGGTTCCCAGGACAAAAAAATTACCGCAAAGACGGGGAGAACAAGTGCCTTTCGGCTTCATAAAGGGTCTATTTACACTCTTTATATGTAGATATTATAATTTGCTACTTACACTAATGGGTAGGCAATTTAATAATGAACATTATGCTTTTAAGTTCCAAGCGTACAGCCTTAAATGCAGGGAAACACTAATAGGTAAGGCCGCGCCGTAAGGTGGTAATTCGTCCCGATTTTATCACGGGATTTTATGGCCAAGCAATGCCAATAAGGCTGGTCACACTTTATTATTTCACCGTAGACTTCTATCGTAACAATATAAGTTATCTATGCGTATTATCAGCTGTCTTTTGAAAGCATGTTTCACAAATAGGTTATGATTAAATTCTGTTTTGGTTTATTATTTTCAATGTTTTACTTTTAAGTGAGACAAATGTGGTAAAAGTCCTTCGCGTTCCCCAATAATGGATTTCGCACGCAAGCAGCTAGAGAAATACGGCTGGACCGATGGTAATTATTTGGATTTCTGAAGTTTACTTTTAATAACTCTATGTCTTGTTTACATCAATCGTATTCACTTAGCTTAATTCAATTTAGTGCCTAAGTAGTCTAGACTCTAGACTTACTGCTAAATCAGCGAAGAATGCATTTCTGTACATAATATCAATACCAAACTTTAGAAACTCACTGTTTTATGTACACCTCTTGCATCGTTCATGGTCATACACTCTGTCTGAAGGACATCAATGGGAAAGATTCGGAGGCTCAATTTGTAATATTTCATGTGTGGAATATATTAGATTCCTATTCCATGATTTAATTAAAAAAAATAACAACTTTGGTTTTCAGGAAAAGGACTTGGTAAACACGAGAATGGCATGTCAGAGCCACTGAAGCCAAAACTGAAGCGTAGTGTAGCTGGGGTCGGTCACGATGCTGCGGCCGAGGTCAATGATCACTGGTGGACCACGCTGTATGATAAGGCCGCTGCTAATGTGGAGGTGGGCACCTATTTTGTCATTGTCATTATGAAAGTTTGCACAAAAATTTCTCTTTTTTTTATTTTCTATTCTAGTGCAAAATTAATCAAACACTGTTGTACACAGTAGATACAAGATGGTGTTACAAAAATAATTTGGCCGTCTCTGTTTTCTGCCACTGAGTGACTGCCCCTATAATCTGTCTTTCTATTAGATATCCATTTAATGTGGTGAGAATAGGTTTCTTATCTATTATACTGATACTGTTAGTCTGTGTCATCCCACTGCTGGGCAAAGACCTGCCCCCATGACTTCCAGTTGCTACGATCCAGGGCTAATGTGGGCCACTGGTCGTTTGCTTTGTGCAGCACGTCCTGTCATCTTCTACGAGGTCTGTCGCGACGACTTCTGGCTGTGTTAGGGCTTCAGAAAGTGGTGATTTTGGCACACAACTCATTGGGCATGCAGCAGACATGGCCAGTCCAGTCCCACTTCAGCTTAGCGGCTTTTTGAGCAATGTCAGTAATTTGTGGAGCGCAGTGTCATGTTGCGTGCATAGTCATACATATCCATTATACTATTTGAATAATCATTGTGTATTATGAGAATCAATCAAATCAGTTTATTTCATACTCAGTGTCTTTTGTCATATTTCTGTATTTTTTATTTTATGTGTATGTGTATAAGAGTAGAGGAAGACCAAACAAACGATGGATGGACTGTGTGAAGGATGATATGGCGAGAAAGGAGGTGTCTTGATGAGATGACGAGTAATAGAGAAGTATGGAAGAAGAAGACATGCTGCACAGACCCCAAATGCATTGGGATAAGAGCAAGAGAATGATGATGATGACTGTGTTATTTTATGTACTCATTTTAATAATAACTTAAACATTTCAGGTCACAGAAAAAAACGGAAAAACAAAGAAAATCAAAACGAAGCATGTAAAAGAATTCATCATCACCAACAGCACTTGGAAACTGAACAAGAAGCCAAAAGATGATGACAATGAAGAACAGTATGCTGATTACTTTGTCAGGACCGCTGTGTTAACCAATGGTGCTAGTAACGTGGAGAGAGTGAGGGAATCCGAGTCGGAAGATGAAGAGGAAAAGAAAGATGTATTTAAGATGACCGATGAGGAATTGTTTGCGAAGTGTGAAGGACGGACTGCTCATAAGTTAGTAAATTTTTGTAATATAACATCGTACCAATCTAATCAAATCGTATAACACTTTCACTGTCCACGTATCAAACACAATAGCTAAACAAATGCCCAAACTATTTGTGGCTCATGGGAAAGGCTTATAGAGGAGCTTGTGACTAATTAATATCAGCTGCTCCAATCGATCTTTAGGTTAAGCCGTGCTTGCCTAGGTTGGCTTGTGGATGTGTAACCACCCATTACATACTGAGTTTCCTCCGTGCCTCGGAAAGCACGTTAAGCCATTGGTCCCGGCTGTCATTTGTAGATCTTTGACTGTCGTTACAGGTAGTCAGTGGCCCAAAAGGTCTGACAACCAGTCTTACCAAGGGGTATTGTATTACCTAGCACTAACTGGAGGTAAGATAGGCAGTCGCTCCATGTAAAATGCTGGTATTCAGCTGCATCCGGTTGAAGTGGAAGCCGACCCTAACATAGTTGGGAAAAGGCTAGGCAGATGATAGGAAAGGTAAAGGCTTAAGTCCCATGTACTAGGGGGCCTATTGTCATCATCTGTGGCTGCTAGAGAAATTCCTGATTGAAAAACCGAATAGCACTTTGTCCGATCTGGGAACCAAACCAAAGTAAACTAACAGCTGAGCGTGAAGCCCTGCTCATGCTTAGTAGTTAGTTTACTGTAACTTAGCCGCCATTATGATTTGGCTGGAGAATTATTGCAATTGCTGTAAGTGAATCTAGCTGACTTTTTTGATTTGAGAAGAACAGGCACAATATTATATAAAAAACCAAGTTTAGGTTATGTAGAAGTTGTTACAACCATTTGAAAGTTGTAGTTCAAATGAAGAGATCTAGCAAGAATAGGTGACAACTCAAAAAAACCACCTAAAAATATTCTTTTGGTTTCACTAGTGTCGAATATCATCAACACTTTTGTACTGCCCAATTTCTTTATATTTTTATTTTAAATTTTGTTATTATTTTTCAGAGGCGCTCGCCATGGCTTGAAAGCTACAGGAAAATTAGCCAGGATAGCTCAGCAAGAAGCGTTGTTACTTTCCCAGTCTAAGTACAGTGGCTATTCACATGCCAGGAATTTAAAGGAACAAGTTGAAGATATAAACCTAAATAGTGACTCTGATAGCACGGAACGCAAAAAGAAAAAGAAGAAAAGAAGATATTGTAATAGTAACGAAAGTACTGAAAAAAATGTTGCAGACTTCAGTGTTGCCAGTGTGATAAAAGTAGGAAAAGTTAGTAGAAAATCCAAGAAGTCAAAGAGGAAAGATTTTCGTGACATCGAAATGATTCCCGAGGAAGACGAAAATGTTTTGCAACCCAAGAAAAAGAAGAAGGAAAGGGACACTGATGAAACACCAGAAGTTACGGCAACAAATAAAACAGAAAATGTAATATCAAACGAAAATAAAACTAAGAAAAAGAACAAAAATATAAAGGATAAAAGTGTTAAATTATAGCATATAAAGATAAGGAAAACTATTATGATTAAACTGTACAATATTTTTATAAAAACTTGTTTTTGAAGTTACCTTGTATCCAATCTGAAGAACAGCGAGATGAGAAAAGTATTTTTCCTTAATTAATGGAATTTTCTATGCTTCATCACCATCATCATCTTCCTGCCCTTGTCCCATGTTATTTGGGGACGGCGCAACACGTTTTTTTCTTCCCTTCTTGTCAATCGTCACGTTATCATCTATTCCTTTTTCCTTCATATCATTCCTCACAATCCATCCATCGTACCTTTGGTCTTCCTTTCTCTCTCCAGCCCGTCACGTGTCTTCCATCCGTCCTCATCACATCACATGTCTATACCAAGACAGAAGACTCCCTTTCATCTTTTCTGTAACGGCGCCACATTCAAACTTCCTTTTATATGCTCATTTCTTATTTTATCCATTTTAGCCACTCCACACATCCATCTCAACATTCTCATCTCTGCTGCATGCAATCTTTTTTCATGATCATGTTCTATACTTCTATGTAGTTTTTTTTCTATACTTCTATATAGGTATTATTATTTCTGTACTGTTATACACACACACATTAATTACCAACCAAACCTTGAAAAACTACAAACATACCTAATTGAAACATGTAGAATTGTAGATACATGGGCGCTGGCAGAACTATTTCCAGGGGGGTGCATCTTCAGTTTCATGAAAACAGCTCGAAACTTTTTGCACTCCACCTCGGATATGTTAGATTTTAATGTATGGGAAAAGTTTTTGCAATTTCTGACTGTATTAGTTCTTCAACCTGTGTTGATCCCATAGAAGTTTTTGATCAGTATTAGAAGCAGGATCGATTGGCATCAAAAATGTTGTGTGTAAAATGGCCATTTTCATGATAACTGTACATTTTTTTAAAATCTGTGAATGGGGATCAAAATTTCACGATAAGTAAATTATGGATAGTATCCTAAGACCATTTTCGTGTAGCTGCAAAGGTTAAGGTAGTTCCCCTTGCTGCCCCGTTGAACGTTTCCACCCTGTTTAAGATATCTGAACGAGCGAAGCAAGTTCGAATAATTTAGGACATTCTCGGATAAATTAGATCTGACGATGGAAGACTCGCGGCGTAAGCGACCTGTGCATGCTGTGTTCACAGAAAAAGAGTAGAGGATGACACTAAATTCATTGACAAGCTGACAAACAAGACAGCAAGCTAGACACCTTATGTTAACACAGTAATAGAATAAAAAATCAAAATCTTTTCTATACATTTTCTGTCCCGACAGGGGCGGGTGCCAGTGCATCTCCTTGCACCCTGCTGCCGGCGCCCATGTGTAGATAGCTTGTTGCTGATACGATCAAAGCGTGGTTTTGTTTGTAAATCATGCGTATCACGTAGATTTTGCAAGTTTTCGTTTCGCAGTCCATCCGTTATTGTAAAATCGTGGTATTCGTAACCTAATGGCGGACCCACATGGTTGGAAGAAGTCCAACTATGTGGGTCCGCCATTAGGTGATGTTAGTAGAAATTGAAATAAATTACTAGCCACACCAAGTTTTCAGTCTGTCAAAGTACTCAAAGTTGTCAATATTTGTAGTGAAATACGAAAACGAAAAAGTTAATAAAAAATGTCCCTAGGGAAGATATTCGCGCTTGATAAAGTCGCAAATTTCTTCAATATCATCCGCCAGAATGGTGGAATTAGAGGTTCACTGTACAAGCTGTACAGGTAAGGAATCATTTAATTTATTATGTAATTTGCTTAAGGTTATGTTTATCCCAGATTTTTACTCAGCTGATTGTTTCGTAGTTATTTATTACGCAGTTTTTCTATTTCGCGTTAATTTACATCTAAATTTCGTGAGTAACACTTTTCATGGCTTTAAATTTGCTAATTCAAATTAACAAGATACTACGCCAATAATTTATTGAATTTCTGCGTTAAACTGTAAATTCCTACGTTGGGCAATGATGACTACTCTTTCTTTCTTCTTCTTGTGTCAATGAACTAAATTTTGTCTGACCAGTACGTCAACGAGTTGCACAGCTCTCGTTTGCCTCATTAAGTCCTGCAGGGAACAGGTTGTTGTGCAGGTAGGACATAAGACGGGTTTCTGACCTGTTCTGTTCAATGGAGTTCTATGCTTTGAAATGGAAAACTATAGTAATGTCACAGTTATTATGCTTTGGGACTGGGACTGTAGCTTCATCTTTTTGTTTTCTACTGTTAAAAAGTGTCTGCACTATTCTATATCGGTCTGTTTGAAATAAATGCTTTGATTTTTAAGCGGTATATATACTGGGTGTAACAGAATAAGCACCATACCTCATATGTGGTGATCTACACTATCAAACTGCTCAATTTTCCCTAAGGAATGGACCGATCAGCTCCGTATCAAATGTTCGATTAGCACAAAAACACTAGCAAATGGTCCTAAAAACAAAAAAAATGGTTTTTCAGAATAGGTTGTTTTGCTTATAGGCCTATATGCTAATAGGATGTTTTAATATGGAGCCGACCAAACCACCACATTTACATGTGAGTTTGGGATACCAGCCCCTGTAGCATGACCACTGTAGATAAGGATTTCTTTGACGGAAGATTCAACAAAATGACAGATAGTGCAAAGAAATCTGTTATCGTGTCGACACAATCTGTCATTTTGTCGATTCTTCCGTCAAAGAAATCCTTGTCTACGGTGGTCATGCTACGGGGGCAGGCCAGGTAGGTTCAAACTCGTTTTTTCTTCATCACTATAATTATCTATAGCCAGGAATGGAATGAAATGAGGAGAATGTAAGAAAAAAATGAGTCGCCGCCCCCAAATAACTTTGGACAAGGGCAGATGATGACGGTGACTATCATCTACAGCCAGTGTTGACTTCACCCAGTGCTGGGCATAGGCCTTTCCTGTTTTCCTTCCTAAGTTTTATTTCCTAACCATAAAACTCTATGTCAAATACTTTTTTTCCAGACAAGATGAGTTGAAAGACGGCAAGCTAGTCGGAGAGGACAAATATGGCAACAAATATTTTGAGAACCCTCGCTTCTTCTACGGGAGGAACCGCTGGGTGGAGTACAATGATAAGGTTTACTTGAACTACGATGGTAGCCAGGTGAGAATAGTATTCATGTTCTTGTTTGCTTGTAGTTTTTTTTTTTTTTAACTGACCACTCACCGTACATTGACTCTAGAACGTTGTTCCTGCTTAACCGGACTATCCTGTGGTAGCCGAAAATTACTTCAAGGCCCTCTGCTAAAGCTTACAAACTAAGGATCTTTATTATTAAATGAATGGTCACTACGGGCACCCCCTGCGGGGTTCGGGCCTTGGCTTAGTGTGTCATTGAGGGATTTTCTCATAGATGATGAATTACCATCTTGTTCAATCAAAGATAATTTTGGTACTAAAGAGAGCCTATCATGTAAAATGCCATAGGAAAAATGTGATTTTATGTCTCTTAAATAATCGGTTCATAATTGACGGAAACAACTAAAATTGAGAACCTCATCCTTTTTGTGAAGTTGGTAAAAAAAACAATTACTTTTTTTGAAAAATCTAAATTAATTCCTATTGGTTTCTATACTTTTCATTTGTAGATCTTTGACAGTCGTTAGGCAGTCAGTGACCCAAAAAGTCTGACAACCAGTCTTACCAAGGGGTATCGTATTACCCAGTACTAACTGGGTTGTGGAGGTCTGATAGGCAGTCGCTCCATGTAAAATACTGGTATCCAGCTGCATCCGGTTAGACTGGAAGCCGACCCCAACATAGTTGGGAAAAGGCTAGGCAGATGATGGTTTCTATAATTTTCAAGACTTCATCTACTAAAGCTGTATTTTACATTGTGTTACAGGTCCCCGCTGAATGGTACGGCTGGCTCCACTACAAAACTGATCTTCCCCCCCACTTGGTAAGCCAGAAAAAGTCCAGTCAAACTGGTTGAAGAACCTTTTAAAATAGGTGTAAACAGACCCTTCACATAGCCGTCAACCAAGCATTCTGTACATCAAACCAAGTAACTTTACGCAAAAATTATTGCTGGGAAACGACTTTTTTTTTGCGGTGAAACATCACGTTCTACGGTAGGACTCAGTGTAACGCACTCAAAACACTGTGCTGATGGATGGATTGAATAGTACGGGGGTCGTGGAGGTGTTTAAAGTAAAAAAATTACATTAAAAACAGGTAATTTAAAAAAAACTCGTGAAAAAGTTAGAACTTTGACCCCCAATATCTCCGTAACTAGAAGGTTCCCAGATATGGTCTAGAACAAAAAAATGTTCGCAATGACGGGGAGAACAAGTGCGTTTCGGCTTTGTTTAGGGTCTGTATACAAGGTGTAACGTAATAAACGCAAGACCTCCGGTGTGGTCTCTCGCACCTTGAAACTAAACATCTTTTGTTCTACGAGTTCTTGAAATTCGCAAAAAAAAAAATACTTTCTATATGAACGGACGCAATCAGCTGATCCACATGTATGGTAAAACTAAAAAAAAAGTTATGAATTTCCAAAAGTCATAGAACAAATGTTGTTCAGTTTCATGGTCTGAGACACCACATGAGAGGTCTTGCGTTTATTGTGTTACACGTTGTATATAATATACATCTGTAAGGCCTGAGTACGCGAGAATCAGGAGTGCGAGAGGGGGATGACGCCCCTCAGCAGGGGAATGTCAGCTCTCTCTGGATACCTCACCACGGTCCTCCCACATCGCACAGCTACTCGGGGACCGTCTCAGTTAGCAATATACCTAAAATGAAGGAGATGTTTCTACCAGTGGCGAAGGTTCCATAGAACTCGATTCCTACCGGCGAAAAATGGCACAGTCTGTATTCTATAGACAAATAATATAATCACATTAAAGATATGTACTCCGGCTTACCTCTTACAAAAATTGACCCTTCGCTACTGGTTTCTACTGACGTCTTGTGTTCACTATATCCCTACTTAACCAAGATCATACTCCCTCTGAATGATCAATGTTTTTTATCCACACTTCAGGACCCCGGCAGACCCAACTACAAGTGGATGATGGATTTCACAGAGAACATGTCAGGAACCACCGGCCAGTACGTTCCCTACAGCACCACCCGGGCGAAGGTGGAGCCCTGGACGCCCAAGAAGAGCGCCTAGGTCTTCGGTAGAAGGTGGATGACAAAATAACGTTACATCTGTGTCAGTGGAATATATTTATGATTTAGTTTTAAGTAGAGAAAATGGAATAAATCATATTTTGAGTTCGTTGTTGATTTTTGTTTTATTTTGATTGATTTGGGAACTGTTAGAGTTCCCGCAGACTGCAGACTTGCTATTGGCCGATTAGTCGGGTTGGGCGGCTTGCGCACACAAGGATGATTACCACCAAACGCCTCGCATCGCATCGGATCGGAACGGATTTCACAATATTTAAACGATATTAAATCGTGTACACAGTATTTAAAGTCTATGTTACCAAGTCGCGCACAGCAGATTGATCGCGGGCGTCTTCCGCGACACACGATCGTAGCCGAAAGTATGCTGCGACGTCCGATCGGGTGCGTTCGTCTGTAGTCGTATATACTTTGGCTATCGTCGCGGGCGATAAATCATCAATCTGTGTATCAATCCAATTTTTTCTTTTCCTCTTCTGTGTTTTGTGATTATTTTATTTTTCTTCTAAATTTTCAAAAATAGAACACGTCATCACGGTAGCAATGATACTATTTGCCTAGGCGCAGAAACGGATACGTTCGCAAGCGACGCTACGGAGCCGATCGTATGCGTCGACACCCTGCCGAACGCGATCGGCTGTCGCTGCAACCGTTCATATCATTTCAGATCCGATGCGATGCGACAGAAAGCCGTTTGGTGGAAATCATCCTTCAGCCAACTAAACGGTCAGTTGGTGACGACTGCGCAAACCTGACCAACGGTCGGTCCACTGCGCTTAAACAATTTGCTAGTTAGAACTATCGTCCGACTCGGCCGATTAAACCAACCAACCTGCAATTGTGCGCGCGGGATAAGAGCGACATACTGATCTGGAGTAAGCTCACGAAACTGATTTATCGGCTGTTACCGAAGAATTTCAGTATTCCGATGAAGTGGTGTGACTGGGTGCCTCAACGCAAACTATGACCCACCTCTTGTCCTGCACTATGTGCGGTTCGACCGGCACTTTGAGGGACCATTCCGAAAGCAACCACAACGCCTTCGAGGTGGCAGCGTTCTGGTCAAAACTAATTCGATTACAAAAAAGGGAATCATCGACACGGCGAAGAAGAAAAATAACCGAAGAATATGCGCACTAGCATACATGTTCATACTGATTAACATTTTGAACGCCATTGTCACATATACGTGACAAGCAAGTGCGTGCCCTGTACGCCAAACTATACAGGGTGTAAAAGGACCCTTCACATAGCCGTCAACCAAGCATTCTGTACATCAAACTAACTACGCAAAAATTATTGCTGGGAAACGACATCTTTTTTGGGGTGAAAAATCAGGTTTTACGGTTGGGCTCAATTTAACGCACTCAAAACATTGTGCTGGTGGATGGATTGAATAGTATGGGGGTCGTGGAGGTGATTAAAGTAAAAATCTTACATTGAAAACATGTATTTAAAAAACTTGTGTCAAGTTGGGACTTTGACCCTCAAACATCTCCGTAACTAGAAGGTTCCCAGGTAGTCTAGAACAAAATAATGATCACAATTATTGGGAGAACAAGTGCCTTTCTGCTTCGTTAAGGGTCTTTTCACACCCGTTATTAATGTACTTATGTACTTTAAGTTTTGACACTGCATAAGCAAGCACATGCATATAAGAGAACAAACCCTATAGCCCAAGAAGATCATTGAAATTTGGGGTCTAGGTGCTAAGCAGCTGACATCAATTGTTTTTGTAGCAAGCTTGTCGGATCTGCGTGGCGGTGTGTAGATAGATAGCATGGAGAACGGTTTAATTCGTATCATGCGCCGCTTATTATTTCTACTTAAAACCTGTTTGCGCTGCCACGGGTCCTGGCGAGTGGTGCTCAAAGTTTTTGAACCCGAGAGGCTTAGAAATGAACATTGATTATATGTGTTTGTTACGCATGCCCGTTATGGGCACAAAGCGACACATCAACGAATCTATACCTACAAGCAAATAAAGGCGTAAATAGACCTTTAACATAAACGAAAGGCACTTGTTTTCCCCGTCTTTGCGATCATTTTTTTGTTCTAGACCATACCTGGGAACCTTCTAGTTACGGAGATATTGGGGGTCAAAGTTCAAACTTTTTCACAAGTTTTTTTTAAATACATGTTTTTAATGTTAGATTTTTACTTTACACATCTCCACGACCCCCGTACTATTGAATCCATCCATCAGCACAATGCTTTGAGTACTTTCCATCGAGTCCTACCTTAAAACGTGATTTTTCACCCAAAAAAAAATGTTGATTCCCAGCAAAAATTTTTGCGTAAAGTTACTTAGTTTGATGTACAGAATGCTTGGTTGACGGCTATGTGAAGGGTCTGTTTACACCCTGTATAAAAAACTTTTTTGCCAAAAGTAAAACCGACTTCGACAGAATGATGTACCGAATACGTGATAACCATTTTATCGTCGGTGTTCCTTACACTCTGTACAGTACTTATGACGTCATAGGAGGAAGTAAAAAAAATGGCACACTTGATTTTCATATAGATCGTGATACTTGCGTTATCTAGGTATGTATAATTATCTATATCTGTGACAGAAACCAACAGCTCATCGTCGTGCTTTCCAGAACCCGGAGGGGTCTTGTTCGGTATGTGCGGTTAGGTCACCCATCCTCAGACCGACCTCAACAACCATGCCTTAGGGGCGGGACAAACAGAAAAGACGTAAGACGAGGACGCGTCGCAGACGCGGCGCCCCTTCAATAAATTTTCATACAAGATGTAAGCGTCGCGACACAAAATAAACAGAAAAGACAGGGCGCGGACGAAACGCGGAAATTTATTTTTTTGTTTTTATTTATGTATTTATAACCAACTTATTATATTTACAGTTTACACCAAACATACAAGTTATTGGTTGAACATAAAAATCAGAATAAAAAATAAAAAATAGTAATATAATTATAAAGTAAACAATATGGTAGACGCGAAGAATAAACAAAACATTTTTAGTAGACAGAATAAGCACAATGAAATAACAATAAAAATGAACAAAACTCGTGGCATCATAAAACTGTATATACATATTTATTTTTATTTTTATTAAGGGTATAATTTGTTTACCACGAGGAGGTAGTACTGGGAGTAGCAATGGACTCCAGGTATCGAGAAGCAGTGTTGAGGAGTCTCAGTTCAGTACTTGCAAAAATATCCATGGATTCGTCAAACATTAAAATGTTATTAATATGGGTAAGAGCTAGAAATAGCGGGCTTGTCGTAAGGGTTACGGTGCTGGTTTGAGGAATTGAAAAAAGAGGACGTTGGCGTGGGCGAAGAGTGTGTCTGATAGGTAGTGGGATGTTAAAGGAGATATATTGTAATAAATGCGAATTAAAATGGGAACCACGAATTAGGCGGACGACATATTTAATGTGAGCAAGATTTCTCCTGACTTCTAAGCTCTGGTATGTCACCATACCTAACACGAATGTCGTAGGGTACATATAGGGGTAAAAAAAATGAAAAATGCGTCCTCGTCTTACGTCTTTTCTGTTTGTCCCGCCCCTTAAAACGTTCAAGATCGACCCGCGTGGCTATTTAGCCATGAGCCATACCGAGAGAAAAATATAAAGGACATTGAGTATGATGATCTGACATTTTGCAGCAAAAAGTATAATTTATTTCACCGAGTTCCTTTCTCGCTTTGCGGGAGGTTCGTGTGTGTCTGTGTCCCATAGCGAAGGGTCAATTTTTGTAAGAGGTAAGCCGAAGTACATATCTTTAATGTGATTGTATTATTTGTCTATAGAATACTGGCTGTGCCATTTTTCAAAGGGAAGCCGGTAGGAATCGAGTTGTATGGAACCTTCGCCACTGCTGTGTCCTATACATTATAACTAGACATTGATTGATGTTTCGATATTTTTAGACGAAAATCTACGGATGTGGTGCAACTGTTGTTGTGAATTATTAATAGACGGACCTGTGTGTTGTGCAATTATAGTCTAGTTTTAAATTACGAGAAATGTGTCCCTTTTTTTTTTTTTTTTAACGTTGTAAAATCATCAAATGAGTCCTCCCACCCAGGGCAGAGCGGGAGGGACTGTCAGACTTGTACTGACTAAAATCCACGGTGTCCTTCGGTAGCCCTTTATGTTCCAGGGTCACGGTAATTCTATGAGTCCCGCGACCCAGAAATGTGTCCCTTAAGATAAAAGTAAAAATCTATCGAGGAGCTCGTGGCTAAATAATAACAGCCGCTCGGGTTGATCTTTTGGTTAAGCCGTGCTTGCCTAGGTTGGTCTGAAGATGGGTGACCACCCATTATATACCGAGTTTCCTCCGTGCCTCGGAAAGCACGTTAAGCCGTTGGTCCCGGCTGTCATTTGTAGACCTTTGACAGTCGTTAGGTAGTCAGTGGCCCAAAAAGTCTGACAACCAGTTTTACCAAGGGGTATCGTATTACCTAGTACTAACTGGGTTGTGGAGGTCAGATTGGGTGATGATTTTAGAAAAACTGTGATACACGTGTCTCATCATTTTTCAAGTCAATCGACTCCGAGAATAAAAAGTTTCACATAAAATTCAAAACCCCATTCCACCCTATTAGGGGTAGAATTTCAAAAAAACCCTTTCTTAGTGGATAATTACTCTCCACAAAGAAAACATCTTCCAAATTTCATGTCTCTAGGACCAGTGATTTGGGCTGTGCGTTGGTATATCAGTCTGCCAGTCAGGACATGGAATTTTAAATTGGGGGATGATTTTGGAAAAACTGTGATACACGTATCTCATCATTTTAACTGAAGTATTTGTAGACACATTTTCAAGTCAATCGACTCAGAGAATAAAAAGTTTCATAGAAAATTCAACACCCCATTTCACCCTCTTAGGGGTGGAATTTCGAAAAACCCTTTCTTAGTGGATACCTACTCTTCACAAAGAATACACCCTCCAAATTTCATGTATCTAAGATCAGTGGTTTGGGCTGTGCGTTGATATATAAGTCAGTCAGTCAGTCAGTCAGGACTTTGAATTTTATATGTAAAGATTTTGGAACTAAAACTACATATTTGAAGCATGGTAGTGTATCAAATTCAAGTTATTTTATAATAATTAATTTACTAGCTGTTGCCCGCGACGTTCTTTCGCGTGAAATTATTTTTTTTAAATATGACTTTCCCTTATGAATCGGATTTTGTTACACATTTCAAGGGTTTTAATTGTTTGCAACGAACCCTAACTATTTTTCTAAAATAAAAGTAGCCTTGTTAGACCTTATAGTATCAGCTATCTGCCAGTAAAAGTCCCGTCAAAATCGGTCCAGCCGTTTCGGAGATTAGCCGGAATAAACACACAGACAAAAGTGTAAAAAATATATTTTTTGGTATAAGTACCGTATATACTTTCATATGCATTCAGTAAAAAGCTGTTATTTTGAAATTACATACGGACACTTAAATTTTATTTATTTCTATGTGAATTTTTCTTCTTTCATCAAATTTCTAAGAACATACGAAATTCTTGCGTCCGCCTCCCAAAGCGTGGTAATTAAACCATCCGAATCTAAAATGGTTGAAATAGTAATAAAAAAACTTTTAGAAACTTTGTATCCGACCAACTGCCCACAATATATCTACAAGCATACGATTCAAGATGAAGCTTTTGGGCTAATAATCATACAATATTCAACCTTATATTGTGGGTATTAGATCACAGATTTGACCGGCAATGTTCAAAACTACGGTCACACTAATGCAATTTTTAACTGCAAAGGGAAACGGACTTTACGAGTCGTGAGATAAGGTTAAAAGTTGGTTGACCTAGTCAATTAAGCTCAAAGTACGAACAAAACTTTTTTTGCCATCACAGGTAAAAATATCTTTTAACTCGACTCAAATCCAGTGAAAATGCGACGCGGCGCGGTCTGTACGCGTCTTGACAAAAACTTTTTTGTAATTTTGTAACATAAAATGATAGTTTTCAATGAAAAATGGACAAGTAAATGCTAGTTTCGTGTTTTAACGCAGTGTTTGTGTAGCCGTGAGTCGTTTGACATGTGTGCCCATTTATAAAATCAGTTTCGAAATTCAAAATAGTTGTGTGGTGTGCAAAACGAGTGCTGTTACGTTTCGAAAACAGGATTTTGTGTTCTTTTAAAAACTTTATGGTAAGTTTTAGGTTATAATTTAAATTGTAATCTTTGTTTTAGTTAGGGCGTGTGATTTTGAACGTATGACCGGTGAAGAACAAAGAAAACATAAACTAGTTTTGAAAGTAAGCGGCATATTTCGTTAGTTGTTAGGTGGACAAGTAACGAGGATGTTTTGTGTTGGATCTTTGCCTCATTTTTTTTTTGTAGAAATAACGTCGGTGTGGGTGCGTAAATGGCTTGCATTTAACATATTTTTACATGATTATGGAAGCTCATTGACTACCTTGGTGCTCGCAAAGTTAATTGTGAATAAAAAACTTGGTTGAACTGCCTTTCTATTTTCAATGACCTTTAACCTCCACGCAGAAAAACCCTTCACACTGCAATTTGGTGACCTAATTTAAACTGTGGTCAGGTTCTTCTGGTCCTAGGGTTAAATTTAGTCATAATTGAATCTCGAGAGGATGGCTATAGCAGCTGTCGTGCATGGCAAAAACGACTTACTTTGGAAGTAAGTAATTACTTACCTAGTCTTTTCCCAAATATGTTGGGGTCGGGCGATCTACTTCCAGTCTAACCGGATGCAGCTGAGTATAAGTAGTTTAAATGGAGCGACTGTCTATCTAACCTTCACAACCCATTTAGTACTGTGTAACACGATACCCAATGGTAAGACTGGTTGTCACTGATTACTTGTTGACAGTCTTGTCAAAGATCAACTAATGGCAGCCGGGACCAATGGCTTAACGTGCTTTTGGAGGCACGGAGGAAACTAGGTACGTAACCCATCCACGGAACAACCTAGGCAAGCACGGCTTAACCTGAAGATCGACCCCGAGCGGCTGTTATTCTTTAGCCACGACCTCCTCAATGACTTACTTTGAAGTGAAATTTCAAAAAAGTGAAAAAACAGTTTAATTTTTTAATTTTTCGTGGAATACTCCAAGAGTGAAGACCAAATGGACTCTGAGGGTCGAAAGGTTGGAATCGCGCCACAATATCATCTTCAAGTCGTTCGTGGTACGAGTTCCAACTCACCATCTGCAGGTGAAAGGTGTCGTATACCGTGGATTCCGAGGACGGTTACGCGACACCACGCAGCAAAACACGCAGCAAAATACTGCCCAACTCAAATGGGACTGGGCAGGACATGTCTGCTGCATGGCCAGACCAACTGTGGCCCATAGCAGTAAACTGGTACCCTGGCGCAGCTAGGCGGGTTCGCGGCAGGCCATGAAGGAGATGGACGAACTAGACAGGTTCCGTCAGAACTGGAAGAAGGACGCGCAAGTTCGCGAGAAATGGAAGAAGTGGAGAGAGACCTTTGCTCAGGAGTGGGACAGAGCAGGTTAGGAAAAAATAACATAACATTACGCCTCTAATCCCCGAAGGGGTAGGCAGAGGTGTATAGTACACCCTCATTTCGCCAGTTATGTTTAAGTGTGTGTAAATATTTTATGTTCTTGTTAATTGATAGACCAACCATGAAACAGTTATGGCAGCTAATTGTTTAGTCTAAAGGCGTACAGAATTATGCCTATAAACTTTATAGCGCGCAAAAAGTTTCTAATAGCTTCTGTGCAATATTGAAGATCTTGGCAACTAAGCCAGTCTTCGACCGAAAGAAAGAAGCCACATTCAAAATTACAGTCTTTTTACACGTGTTTTATCTTTAACATAAACCTTATGGCAGTCAGAATTATAGTCATTGTGATGCAAAATCAGATGATAAATATGGATGGGCTGTAACTACGGCTGTGCTGAAACATATCGCCCTTAGTAGTCTGAGCTGAAATGGTGGCAGTATTGGGGCAATGGTGAAATACAGTCCAAGTAATAAATTAAAGGTTAGTGATCTTTAAAATGCAGAGCACCACAAGAATGGCTGAGTCATCTAAAATTGTCAAGAATGTCATCTTTGTTAGGAAACAGGATTGATCCTAAAATACTACCCTGCGGTATTCCGAAATTTATTTGTTGTAACCGGCCGGCTAAGATGGTTAATTTTAACAAGTGTTTCGCAGTTTAAAAGATCACTTTGAGCCACTACAATTAAACTTACCACTCTCATCTACGCTTCTTTATCTAAGAAAAGATTGATCGTAATGTAATCAAAAGCTTCAACTAATACAAAATAGCTCTTTTAACAAAAAAACAACAAGACCTTACAAGTGTAGACCCCTGGTTTGAGCTACATTCTTGAAATTCTTTCCTCCATCTACCATCCCCAGCTGACCTCAGATCAACGCTCCATCAGAAACGTCTACCTAACCACAATCCTTATCAATTAGTTGTTTGTTAAGTACAACTTTTTATTAAGATTTCTGTGAAACTAATAAGAGAAGTTTGGAATTTATCACCTGCCATTCCTTGCAAGCTGTGAGCTCCCGTACACATTGCTGCACGCATTCCGGACTCCATCCATGTTGCATCATTTTATACGCCAAGTCATCTTGTTACTAGTCGGAGTCTTAGGGATTAGGTACGTGGAAATCGCTTCCAATTTTTTACAATTACTTTCATCGATATTGACCTAAGGTTTTTAGTAGCATTTGTAGTAGGTTTTTAATCAATCCAAGATATTTTAACTCCATCATCGTTATCATCACGTCTCGAAGAATCTCACTTCGTCTACAAGTCCTTGTTGTGTAACAGGCAGAAAAACACGGAACTAAAATAAATGTCCTAAGTTTGACATATTAATGGATTTTTTTTGACAATCAGCGCCATCTTGAACTACAAACTTAAAGTGGTCATACTGTAGTCAGAGTCCTGAAAGTATGAGATGGTTGTCATGGTTGTTTTAACATGGGGTATCGTGTTGACCAGGAACTAGTTTGCGGATGTCAGTTAGGCAGAATTTCGATGTAAAACACTGGTATTCAGAAACCGATCCGAATTAAGTTGAAAATACTGTTTTAAAAGATACTGTTTTAAGCTTTCACGGTTTACAACTAAACTTATACTGTCACTTATGGGATATCTTCCGTGATTGTTAATTATTTTGAGCTCCCGCTTTTTTTGTTTTAAAAGATGTTTACGTAAATAGAGGAAGTTTTCTTAAAGTCCCATAACATCCTCAGAGAGTCTTTGTATAATTTTATTGGTTGTTAAAACTATTAAAAATGAAAAAAAATCGTAAATGAACTTTGATGTCTTTATTCGAAGTTCTGGGGTGTAAACATAGCAACAGACAAAGTAAAGAATGTCTGGTCATGCGTTTTTAACTTAAGAAACTTATGGCAGTATATGGTCACCCATCCACAGACCAACTTAAGCAAGCACGGCTTAACCTAAAGATCGACCCGAGCGGCTGTTGTTATTTAACCACGAGCTCCTGACTGTAACTATGGTACATTATTTACAACCTACAAATAGGGCTACAAGTATCAAAATGGGTAAAGAATTACAGTGCGTCAAAAAATTCATCTACATCGCTGTCAATAGGAAAAGTGCCCATGTAGAATGCTGGCAGCAGTGCATTGTTGTAATAAATGACATTATTGAATGCAACTCCGTCACGAGCAGTTCAACAGTAAATTCAAAATTCGAAATCGGCTTACCTACCTTCGTTCCCAATTGCGTGTTGTCTACCCGTATCATCCCTGTAACATCACTTTGAATCGTTAAGTTATCTGTCAGGTAACACTTTTTTTATTAACAAGGGATGCTGGTCTAAATTCCTTTCTTTTTTTCTCTGTGGGTTCTTGTTAAGGGCGAATTTTTTCACGCACCACCCCATCTTGGCTTCTCCAGTTCTTTAAAATTTATTTTACCTCTTCTCTTGCTGCGCTATCCATATCACTGTGATTTATGCGTGTAGCAATAAGGTTGTTGTGACGTTACGGAGCTCGTCTTCATCATCATTCTATTGCCCTTATATCAATCCATTCAGTTATGGAGCTCGTGGCTAAATAATAACAGCCGTTCGGATCTATCTTCAGGTTAAGCCGCGCGCGTACCTAGATCGGTCTTTGGATGGTTGACCACCCATTACATACCGAGTTTCCTCCGTGCCTCGGAAAGCACGTTAAGCCGTTGGTCCCGGCTTTCATTTGTAGAGCTTTGACAGTCGTTACAGGTGGCTCAAAATCAATCAAAATCAAAATCAAAAGTCAAAGCATTTATTTCAAATAGGCCAGTTACAGGCACTTTTGAATTGTCGAAACAAAGACAACAATAGCTACAGTCCCAGTCACAAGGCATAAAAACTGTGAAAGTACTGTAGTTGCCCATTCCCTAACGTAGATCTCTATGGAGAAGAACGGGCAAGAAACTCCATGCACTCTTTTAAATCAGTTCTAAAGTCTGACAACCACCAGTCTTATCAAGGTATCGTATAACCCAGTACTCAGTGGGCTGTGGAGCTCAGATAGGCAGTCTCGTTACGTTACTATCACTGACAAGTCTGTCAAAATGATAGTGATCTTTATTTTCGTGATTCTATGGTTGCTGTTGGACCGAAGAGGTAAAAAACCTGCGAAAGGGCTTTAAAGAAGACTTATTCGTCAACTGGCGAGTTTGAAAATCGACTCCTTCCGATTTTACCTACTTTTTTGTCGTCAACTCAATCTAGGTGCCAAATAATTCAACGCATTCACATTAATTCTAGAAACGCAACATTGACAGCCTGACCAAAACCAAATAAATTATCGGTTGGCTATTAATTAATTACTTTAAAATAAATCAAGACTATAATACTTTCTCTTAACAAAGTCATTAAATCTTTATCTTAACAAAGTCATTCATTTATTAAATTATAAAAAAAACCATCATAACATAAAACAACTGACTACCATTGCCAAATAAAAAAAAAAGAACCACAACAACAATGGCCGCCGGACTGTCTTTGCGCGCGCCATTGCAATTGATATAATAATAAACGCTATGGCTGCGTTCTCACAGTCATCAAACGCCAAGTGTTGGGTTACTTCGCTCGGAACTAATAGTCCGGCCGTTGCCTTCTGTTGGGCTTGACTTAGATCAGTAATGGAATGTGTAGGGAATATTTCTAAAGAGTTTAGCGATACTTTATGAAGATGAAAAAACAGTCTTTAGAATAGGGTAAAAAAATGACCCTTTTTACTAAGATGGTGTAGTAACTGTGCTGAGCCGTAGAAATTCGTCTCAATTAACGAAATCCCAAAATTAACTAAAAACAAATTGGTACCAATACAGTTCGAACGAGCTTGAAGCCTCTGAACGCTACTGGTTATTCATCAATCTGTGAAATGAGCCAAAGGCCTGCCGGGTCTGCGGGGCTGTTCTAAAGAGATACCGCGGCCCTGGAACACAAAGAGCAATGAAGGAACATAAGTGGGTTTTAGTCAGTACAAGTCTGACACTCCCTTCCGCTCCGCCCCGAGAAGGAGGTCATTTACAAAGGGCAAGAGAATGACTTAAGAAAACCGATATTACCACAAACTATCGGAGGCAGCGTTGCCAGACGTCCCGATTTTGGCGGGACATCGCGATTTTTAAACCAAAATTAAATGTCCCGCGCGGGACAGGCTCCAATCCCGCTTTTCAGGGATAACTCAACCGTGCGTGCAGCGTGCTGAGGAATAAAACTTTTTTTATTTTGATTTCTGTTTTTCTTTGTTCAGAAGACGAATAAGACTCAACTATTTAACGATAGGGTAAATCTGATTTAAAATATATTTTTTTTATTAAAATATATTTTCTGTCTATTTTTGCTATCTATTGTCACGTAAAGGTAATTTGAATTCAAATAAAAAATAAAAAGATAAATATTTAAAAACTTTCGACGAAAGATTCCCGCTTTTTTCACTCAAAAAGTTCCAAAATCCCGACTTGGCAAAAAAAATCTGTCAACGCTGATCGGAGGTCACACACACGATACAGTATAGTTACAATAGCTATCCCACAAGTTCATGTAGTTTCCTCAGAAACATTGTCTAATAAGATCCCACAGTTGTTACGTCGAGTCGTGACTCGATAGCACCTACTATTTCACTATAATGTATTTGAAAGTCGCCGACGTAAAAGGCAAAAACACGAGGAACCAAAGTGTTATGGTGAAAATTAATCTTTGTGTCTGCTTGGGACATCAAAACTAGTGGCTAAACGATAACAGCCGCTCGGGCCGATCTTAAGGTTAAGCCGCGCTTGCCTAAGTTTATCCGTAAATGGGTGACCGCCCATTACATACTGAGTTTCCTCCGTGCCTCGGAAAGCACGTTAAGCCGTTGGTCCCGGCTGTTATTTGTAGATCTTTGACAGTCGTTACAGGTAGTCAGTGGCCCGAAAGTCTGAAAACCAGTCTTACCAAGGGGTATCGTATTACCCAGTACTGACTGGGTTGTGGAGGTCAGATAGGCAGTCGCTCCATGTAAAATACTGGTATTCAGCTGCATCCGGTTAGACTGGAAGCCGACCAATCCACAGACCAACCTAGGCAAGCACGGCTTAACCTAAAGATCGACCCGAGCGGCTGTTATTATTTAGCCACAAGCTCCTCCATATCTAACTACTTAATTTCATAAAATATCATGTTTTCTCATATTACATCAGTTACTGACCCCGGAGATCAAATGACGCATATAACAACTGCTCACTGTATTGAACAGAGGGTCCTCAGAAGCAGTTACTGCTAAAGTGAGAGACCCCTCTCTTTAGCATTAGACTTGTGCGAAATTGGGTAGCGGAATTCCACATGTAATTAAGAAAGGTGGTATGAAAAAATAAATCTTACGTGAGTTCTATGTGCAGAAAACCATTGTCATGTTTGTGAAAAGTGACTGAGAAAATACTGCGCGGTTAACTTTAGAATAAATAAATACATTATTAACTAAAAACTATTAAATAACCTAAAATAAATAAACTAACAACAAACTATAAAAGGGCATACAAAACAAAGCGCATATGGCATTCTGTCATTCCGCATTATTAGATCCTGTTAACATTTGCCACACTGTCCGTAGTTTCATAACTTTTAATCGAATATTCAAGAACTTCATCAAAGTCGAAGTAAATTAACAAAATAACAAAAAAGTTACGTCGACTTGTCTCGTTTTGAATTATTCACAATTTATATTAATTCGGTAACTGTCCCACCAGCTCGTACTCCCGGGATAAAAAAAAAATCTACGTGTTAATCCAGATTATAAACTATCTGTGTGCCAAATTTCATTCAAATCTGGTCAGTAGTTTTTGCGTAAATATCCTCACAAACTTTAAATAAGACTTTCAGCAATTGCAAGTGTTCCCAATAGTCTTCCGACTCTTCTTATTTGGAAATTGCACAGAAATTAAAAAAAAATAAAATAAAAAATAAACTTTTCTTTTTTCAAATTTAAATATGGCGCTCAAATAAACGTCAAGTAAGCGATAATTTCGCTGCGCTCATTTGTTTTAGCTTTTGCAACTGGTTATTACTTTAAACAATGGCATTTCAAAATATTTTAGTTAGTTTACTATCCATTGTTTACTCAAAATTAACTTCTGTATGTTCATTGCGTAAGCTTGAAAGTTTTTTAACATTGTGATTATGTTTTGCTACTTACAATGGAATGTCACACAAGGTGGACGCAATGAAATATTTTGCTGACCTTGCTCACGATGTGAAAATGCTTGTAAAGGCATGTTTCTACAACGGCAAATTGTAATTGTAAGGTTCCTATAAGTACCTGCACTTTAGAGAACTTAAAAAACTATTAACGCAGCTATCTACTGGACCCTAGATATTTTTATTAGTCCTACCATCGATACGAATCGAAATAAAAAACAAAATATTTTATTTCACGCAGGCCTAGGTGGGCACTTAAAAAACGTCGACAGAAAGGTGCACGGTTCGGGTTGGTCGTTTCCTATGGAGAAGAACCGGCAAGAAACTCCATGGTTACTCTTTTGAATGCAGTTATGAAGCTCTCCTCCAATATCTCCGTAACTAGAAGGTTCTAGAACAAAAAAATGATCGCAAAGACGGGGAGAACAAGTGCCTTTCCGCTTCGTTACGGGTCTATTTACACCCTTAATAGTTTAGAGTGTAAGTGTTGAGGTTGACTTGCGAAAGGTAACGAGAAAAACCAAAAAGCAACTTTCAAAATCTTGAATTGCCAGCTTTTTCGTTAAGGCAATGGACAAAAACTGCATTTTGTTTTCGAAATATTCTCACCAAATTCGACGATAAACAGTGCCAAGGCATTCTTTAAGAAACTTCTTAGAGAGTAAAAAATGTTTGGTGGAAAGTTTTAATATGAGGACTTCTTATTCCAAGGGCAATTTACTTTTCTACAGTGTTTATTTATTCTTAGGCTTCTCAACAATGTACACTATTACACACTAGTAGACTGTTACCTTTTAATTTGTGCATTGCTAACTTAAGTCTAAGCGCCTCATCACTTACAGAAAAGCACATCATGCACTACATTATGCGCAAATAATTACACCATTAGATAATTAAAACAATACATACACAATTTGACTTGCAATTTGCATGGCAAATAAATAAATAATTTTATTTCCATGCATAACCAATTCTGCATTCCATTTTACCAGCCACACACGTTGAACATCTAAATGGATCTTAAACTCCGCTCCATTTAAATTTTCTCATTCGAAAATGACAGTTATAATGTGACACAATTTTGCCAATTGTCTCGCAGTGTTAATTGACCCACACTATGTAGACACAGGCCAGTGGCCTCGGAGGGGCAAGGGAGGGGAAGGACTTTAATGAGAACATCTTGTGAAATCCTGACGCTGTGTTTCTCGGAGTATGTGACCACATTCGCTAGCTACTTATGTTAAAGACCCTTGTAATAGAAGCATGCCTATTGCCATGAATCGGGCACTCCGTTTAATCTACTTTAGATGTAGCAGTGATCGACTCCCTCCGGCACTATCATAAATGCAGTAAACCTCCCAGCAAGACACCTACTGCCACAGCCCACCCGGAAGACCCTAAACCGATTGCGAAATCAGGTAGACCTCTGCAGATACAACTTGGTCCGGTGGAAGTATTCCGAAGCAGGGTGCGACTGCGATGCCTTAACACAAGCTATGGCTCACCTCCTGTCCTGCTTTAAGTGTAATTCCACCTGCACTTTGAGGGACTGGTCCGGAGCCACCAGTAACGCCGTCGAGATGGCCGAGTTCTGATCGAGGCTAATTTGACTCTAATAAAGGTAACCATCGACACGATAAAGAAGAATGACCCTTTAAGACGTTTTTAGGGAATTAGGGTAAACTAAAACTAGAGGAGCTCGTGGTAATACCAGCCGCTCGGGTCGATCTTCGGGTAAAGCCGCGCTTGCCTAGGTTGGTCCGTGGCTGGGTGACCACTCACTAAATAAGTACCGAGTTTCCTACGTGCCTCGGAAAACACGATAAGCCGTTGGTCCCGGCTGTCATTTGTATTAGACAAATTGATTCTTTGACAGCCGTTACAGGTAGTCAGTGGCCTGAAAGTCTGACAACCAATCTCACCAAAGGGTATCGTATTACCCAGTATTAACTGGGCTGTGGAGGTCAGATAGGCAGTCGCTCCATGTAAAATACCGGGATTCAGCTGCATTCAGTGAGACTGGAAGCCGACCTCAACATAGTTGGGAAAATTAAAACTAAGGTTGTATAGTTGCCACCGCGGGAGTCGCCCCGGGCGTCGGGGGTCACGTGGTGGCTCTCGGCCACCGTAGACACGGGCCTATGGACGGTGAGTAATGGGCTAGCTCGCCGTCCGGCCGTCCTATGACGACAGGCCGTGTCGAAGGCGCGTCCGTGTTCCACGCGCGCCTCAAAGAGATGTCAGCAATGATGTAGGGGCCTGCAAGGGCCGATGCCTGGCAGGGCTGCGGGACTGTTCGAAAGAGATACCGTGGCCCTGGAACACAAAGGGCAAAGAAGGAACATGGAT
The DNA here is from genome assembly GCA_963082995.1 of Noctua comes. Classification (NCBI taxonomy): domain Eukaryota; kingdom Metazoa; phylum Arthropoda; class Insecta; order Lepidoptera; family Noctuidae; genus Noctua; species Noctua comes. The sequence continues at coordinate 2,133,668 of OY720294.1, forward strand.
GGGTTTTAGTCAATACAAGTCTGACACCCCCTTCCGCTCCGCCCAGAGCGAAGTCATTTGATGATTTCGCATCAGAAAAAAAAAACAAAAGGTTGTCTTGTTTTTGAAATCACCTTTATTCATCAACTTTCAAATGCATTTCCCACAAACATTGTTTTTAAAAGCTCATAATTCAGGCCCAACTACAAAGTCTGCATTGAACATTTAACTTCCTCAGTGAAAGTGCTCTACCCTACGTTATTAAAGTAGTAATTGCAACGTAGATATTATTCGTACAAAAGCGGTTTAGTTCTCATGTCAGAGGTCGTAGAAAGTCGTTTTATGGGGTCTATGTCTATGTTGTTTGTGTAGGGAGATTGGTTTAATGGAGTAGCTTAACCTTTTGAAATGTGCTGTCACTAACACGTGACAAGCAGGCGCGTGTCCAGCCCCCGTAGCATGACCACCGTAGACAAGGATTTCTTTGACGGAAGAATGGACAAAATGACAGATTGTGTCGACACAATGACAGATTTCTTTGACCTATCTGTCATTTTGTCGATTCTTCCGTCAAAGAAATCCTTGTCTACGGTGGTCATGCTATGGGGGCTGTACGTCAAACGATACAAATGTGTGACAGGTAGGTGAAATCGTGGCTTGTCAAATCCATTTACATCAAAACAAATACGATTTTATGCCTCTTTAAAGTATTTTCAGAATTACTAGAAGGAAGATGCTAAATACGAATGTCTTAGAGCTGTCTCATCTCACGGATGTATCAATCTAAGTGGTTGTACAGTACAGTCACGTGCACCAATATGTAAACACTTAACAACTTTTAAAAGTGTTTTTCTCCTACTGTTTTGATTAAAATGTCATGTTGTTACGAACATAGTACCTATTTTGGAACTAATATTTTTATGAAAAAGAATCTCCAAGTTACAATCGTTATTTTTCGCGAAATTGCTTTTTTTAGGATTTTTTTTGTATTATTATTTCCTTTATTTATTTCTATACAAATCAATTATAATTTTAAATATTCCTTACAAAAAACAATATAGAAAAAAAAAAATATAAAAAATTGTAGCCCACCGGCATCGGGAACAGGGACCAAGCTACCGGTCAGGACTCTAGAGAGAGGAACCTCCTAACAATACGAGCCGGGTCCAGGAGTACCGCTTTCGGAATCAAGACCTTGATCCAGCTGCCTAACGAGAGCCTCCTCAGGTATTGGTCGAGGCTCTTGGCAATTAAGCCATGGGCTGATACAACTATCGGCACAATGATCGCTGAGTCCACATCCCACATGTCGACAACCTCGCTCACAGTCAGTTTCCGTCTGACAGCAGTAATCCAACGACAACCGTACGACAAAGAGAATAAAGATCACTGTTCTTTGACATACTTGTTATTTTCAGTGGCAATAACCGAAAAGGAACCTAATTGTTTTCAAAATAAAGATCAGTATCGTTTGGCAGTGATGCCCAATCAGAACAGAACTAAACTGTGAGCGAACTGTATCTGAGCTGCGAGACCCATAAAATTAGAGCCACGTCGGCTAGGTAATCGAGAAAGTGCTAAATTGTAACTCGATCGTTTGTATCACTTCCTGGGTAATACAATTTTGTAAGAAACCACATTGCGATTGAGATGGTCGAGCGTAAATGAAAAGAATGCTCAATTCAATTTGTAAGCCTTGCTTTAAAAAAGCTGATTAACAACATACAGGGTGTAAACAGACCCTTCACATAGCCGTCAACCAAGCATTCTGTACATCAAACTAAGTAACTTTACTCAAAAAATATTGCTGGGAATCGCCTTTTTTTTTCTGGGTGAAAAATCACGTTTTAAGGTAGGACTCGATGGAAACCACTCAAAGCATTGTGCTGATGGATGGATTGAATAGTACGGGGGTTGTGGAGGTGTGTAAAGTAAAAATCTTACATTAAAAACATGTATTTAAAAAAAAAACTTGTGAAAAAGTTGGAACTTTGACCCCCAATATTTCCGTAACTAGTTCCCAGGTATGGTCTAGAACAAAAAAAATATCGCAAAGACGGGGAGAACGAGTGCCTTTCGGATATGTTAAGGGTCTATTTACACCCTATATAGTTTAAGTTATATCAAAACCTTGCTGAAACTTATAAGGAAAAATATCACAGTTTAATTTTAACTGTGACAAAAGTACTGTTTCGTCAAGTATCTTAACGCTTGTCAATTGCTGTGGTGAAAGGCAAGTAGAAGTACTGTATACTCGTGCCTGTTGAAAATTGATTTCTGACAGCTGTCATTATAAACTCGTATTGCCTTTTTTGGCGGTTTTATGGCTTCTGACAACGAGTGGTGCAAACTGCAAATTAACGAGAAGTATATTTTAAAGCCACGAAATACAAATTTTGTTGTTTTTTTGTAATTTGAAGGTCAGTGTCAGGTTGTAAGTATGTTGATTAAATAAAGGGTGTAAATAGACCCTAAACATATCCGAAAGGCACTTGTTCTCCCCGTCTTTGCGATATCTTTTTTGTTCTAGACCATACCTGGGAAACTTCTAGTTACGGAGATATGGGGGTCAAAGTTCCAACTTTTTCACAAGTTTTTTTTTAAATTCATGATTTTAATGTAAGATTTTTACTTTACACACCTCTACGACCCCCGTACTATTCAAGCCATCCATCAGCACAATGTTTTGAGTGCTTTCCATCAAGTACTACCGTAAAACGTGACTTTTCACCCCAAAAAAAAGTTGATTCTCAGCAATAATTTTTGCGTAAAGTTACTCAGTTTGATATACAGAATGCTTGGTTGACGGCTATGTGAAGGGTCTGTTTACACCCTGTATGATAGGCGGCGTTCACAAATATGGCTTTACTGAGTTATAATCATTTCAAATCATCAATACAAGTCTCTAAGTTCCTTTAATACTTTAATACATTGAATGACTTTTTCATGAAATTAAAAACAGTCATTCAATGGGATGGGATGGGAAATGAACCCCCTCTGAAACCCAAACTAGTTAAACACCTGTATGTTTTATGCCAAACACTAAACAAAAAGCCAGATTAGGTTAATTCAGAAAACCGGCCAAGCCTGCCGGGGTTGCGGGACTCATAGAATTACCGTGACCCTGGAACATAAAGGGCTATTGAAGGACACCGTGGATTTTAGTCAGTACAAGTCTGACAGTCCCTCCCGCTCTGCCCTGGGTGGGAGGACTCATTTGATGATTTTACCACTTTAAAAAAAAAAAAAAAAGTGCGAGTCGGACGAGTGCCTGAAGGGCTCCGTACCATTGTGGTCCACTACTACGCCTTTATTTTTTATTTTATTTTTATTATTTGTTGTTATGCAGCAACAGTACCAAGTACCTGTGGTATTATTATTATTTTTATTTATTTTTTCTTTACTTTATTTACTTTTTCAAGTGTTGTTTTGTAATGTTTATTACTGTAAATATGAGGACTACGTGGGTCATACTATTATTTTTATTTTATTTTTAGTTTCATTAGTTTCACGATTGTCTGGCAGTTTGAGTATTTTATGCGGCCTATCCAAATGTCCTTTCTTTGGTATTGTTCGTCGTGTCGTTGAGCTCCTTGGATCATGAGTTGAGCTACACGATCACTGACAAATGCTTGCACTGTCTGGACAGGTCCACTCAAATCTGTGTGGTTATTTCTTTAAAAGACCATCTCAGACATTAATCTACATGGTCCTCATATGATTTGAGCAATGTCTGGACTTTAAAAGAGACGGTGACCTCTGAGTTTGTTTCGGATGTTTCTTCTCAGAGTAGTCAGGTACGAAACACCGGCCCCATCTAGCTTTAAAACAAAACATGACATGTAAAAGAGTTTGGTAAACCTAATTGCAGAAATAAATATGATTTATGATTTATGATTTAACAGAAATACACCGTCTGTGAAAATTTTAACTGTCTACCAGTCCCTGGTCCCTGGTCTTTTGTCTGTCTGTCCCGTCTGTGTGTGTTTGTCGGTCTGTCTGTCTGTGTTTTGTCTGTCTGTCTGTCTGATCATGAGACACAGCCCGCTATCAAACAGCCGGACGGACGGACAGCGGAGGCTTAGTAATAGTATCCCGTTGGTACGCAATCCTTAAAATAACCAGCTATTTTCACAACTACTAAGAAGAATCATTCGACTAGCAAAAATCTAGCCCAAAATCTAGGCTTCAAGCCTTCATAAACAAGGCATTATCTCGTCTTCCCACGCTTAAAATCAACAAAAAAATCACTCCGAATTGTTGACAAACCACTTCGCCGAGGTCATTGACCGCGCGTAATCGTTCAATCATTCATTCCCTGACTGAACGATCTGTGTCGATGGTCGTTCGAAAAGATGTTTTGATTGGCTAGCTAGTTAGGCGATCTCGCTAATTATATTTTGTGTTGCTATTTCATGTAGTTTTTGTTGATATTATTACATCAGGGGATTTGCATTGTGGTTTTAAGGAAAATGACCATTTTATTCTTTTTGCTGCTGATAGGCTGTCCGTAATAGACAAAAGGAACTGTCGAGACCTAAAAACGTCTACGATGATTTAAGAAGAATATCAGGCACGATAGACCTAAAAAAACCTGCCAAGTGCGAGTCGTGCTCGCACACACGGTTTCGCCGTAGCACCAAAAAATATAACTCACACAACACTCGGCAGCAAAAATAAATTTGTTTTTTATGGTACGTTAATGAAAAACAAAGTTAGTGCTGCAGTTTGAAGAAAAACTCCCATATCTAAAAAACTTAATAAATGAATTCTATAAAAAAAAACAAATAAAAAAGTCGCTCCCGCTCTGTCTACGCTTAGATCTTTAAAAACTACGCAACGGATTTTAATGCAGTTTTCAGCAATAGATAGAGTGATTCAAGAGGATTATTTATTTATAATCACTCCACACTGCCCCTCGTTAGTATCTACATTGCACCCAGGCGAAGCCGGGGCGGGTCGCTAGATTTAATAAATAAGTCATTTCAATTAGAGAGGCAACACGGATACAATACCTACTAAGCATTGAAATTTTGCACACAGCTAGACCATGATCTGAGTAGGGATATAAAATACTGTTTCTCACGGTTTTAATAGAAATGATAGTCTAATGGTGTGACAGTCGGACTGCCAAGTCATAGGTCTCCAGTTCGAATCCAAGACACGCACCTCTGATTTCGGATTCATGTACGTAGTAATTATCACTTACTTTGGTGAAGGAAAACACCGTGAGGAAACCAGCATACCTAAGAGATCTAAAGCCAAGTTAGGGGCTCATGGGCGGTATAAAAACTCTGAAACCAGGTTAGGCACTAACCACACGATAAATAAGCAAGAAGATTACGGTATACGGTACTGCAGGACCAATACGCACCGGCACAGCCACGGATAAAAGCTAATTTTTATGAGTATAAAAAGGCAACACGGACTACCGATAGAATAGACCAGCATAAAATTACCACCGAAGGGACTGCGTCCTTCAACGCTACTTAAATAGATAGACAATTACATATAATTGCACTAGTAAATCCACCACCCAGTGACATTTAAGTCTCAAGACAGGACAATACACTTTATTAGATCGTCGAGTGATAGCCTGACCTCATTTTGATCTCTATAAATGTCATCTGCGTACAGAGACATTCTAAAAAAACATTTATTATCGACTTATTTGGCCAGTCGAAGTTAGTTTATTATGGCGACTTTGCCATAATCATCATCTGCCTAGCCTTTTCCCAATGCCGGATGCAGCTGAATATCAGTATTTTACATGGAGCGACTGCCTATCTGACCTCCACAACCCATTTAGTACTAGGTATTAAGATACCCCTTGGTAAGACTGGTTGGCAGACCTTTTGGGCCACTGACTACCTAACGACTGTCAAAGATCTACAAATGACACCCGGGACCAACGGTTTAACGTGCTTTCCGAGGCACGGAGGAAACTCGGTATGTAATGGGCGGTCACCCATTCACAGACCAAACTAGGCAAGCACGGCTTAACGTAAAGATCGACCCGAGCGGCTGTTATCATTTAACCACGAGCTCCTCACTGTAACTATGGTACATTATTTACAAACTACAAATAGGTCTACCAGTATCAAAATGGGTAAAGAATTACAGTGCGTCAAAAAATTCATCTACATCGCTGTCACTGTAACGTGCTTTCTGAGGCACGGAGGAAACTCGGTATGTAATCGGTGGTCACCCATCCACAGACCAACTTAGGCAAGGCTTTGCCATAATGCGAAGGCTAATTTCAAATAGGTATTTGTCCAAAAGCGGGATGTGTTGATGTTACCTTCAAAGTCTTGAGAGTCTTCATAACATCTGGATGAGGGACGCACAAAACCGGGACGTGTGGCAGATGGAATTAGGGGCTTGGGTTGATTATAACTTTTATGGAATTTCTTTTTTGGCGCCCTCTCTGAATCTTCTTAGTTCTAACTTAAGCGATAGGTTTCGTACAGTTGATGTTAACGTAAAAAGATTTAACTTACCTGTAGTAAGAATAAGAGTTCCCCAGGGCTCACTTCTTGGACCACTTCTTTTTTCAATTTTAAAAAATATTTGCCCTCAAAGGATAACCATGATCAAAATACACATCATGATTATTTGAGCTAGCTCACTGCAAATATACTGAATTTTCTTTAGTTCTTATTATACCTCGCCATATGCCAAGAAATACCGGTCCCTTTCAATATCAATATCAAACCGACAAAAGCTGATTACAAAACTTGAATGACTAATTTCCATTATTTTTATTCGCCATTCATTAAAATACAGCTGTAAACACGAACCTCTTTTGTTGTTAAGTCGGGAAAAACAGCTGTTCGCACCGGATGAGGCCATAGAGGCCGGATGTAGATGGATTAACTGTTGTTTTTGCTGCCATAGAGCGCGCGCATTTGTTTCTTTTGCGCGCTATTCCAGTTACTCGTAGGAGTATATATTCCATTAGCAGAGGCATGTGGAAATTATCCTATTGTTTTGATCGTAATAGTTTCTTTGATGGTGTTTCTTTTAGTTGGCATTTTATTGGAATAAAAAAAGATTCATTTTTATTACGACTATGCGAGAAATCTTGAAAGGCAGTTAGCGACGTCCTTTTCGTGATTGCTGTACAATGTGCAATTAATAGTGATAGACTAAAAAATATATAAAACCGGGGCCATTTTAAAAACAAGTATAACATCGAAAGAGGTCAAGGTTATTTTCTTTACGTGGATATTAAGTAAGATGGAATATGAGTCCAACCCGACTTAACTATCGGCCGATAGAAAGTCTGCAGTCTGCGGGGACACTCTCTTAGACAGGATGATCGCATCAGCCAACCACTATATATTGCCATCTCTTTCCAACAGCACCTGGACTACAGATCTTTTGCATTTATTTTACCTTGGACTGCTGTCATAGGCAACAGAAAAGCAACCTTATTATAACGACCATGGAGATCATTGCGATTCTGACAGTGTTGTACAAGTCAGAGACAATAACTGTAACTGAATGTATGTCGCTGGGGAACTTGTGATCGCCAATCTAATAGTACGAGTATTTGATTTCTTGAAAACTGAGGTCATCTTTTCTTTGTGTCAACTATTGCCATCTTTTTCCAATACCCATCACTCTGTATGTAAGCTAAAGATTATTCTTAACTCTGAACTCTCGCTCTCTTTCCAGCACCAGCACATGAGCGATGTCGCTCGGTGACGTGACGTCGGCTCGCAGCTCGCCTGCGCCCGAGGCGTGCCCCGAGTGCGACACCAGTGCTTCTGTCACTTCGGATTTACATAAGGTATGACAATTTCCTACTGTTGGAAGATCGGAAAGGCCCAAAGAATAACTCATCATCATCATCATTTTCTTGCCCTTATCCCAATTCATTTGGGGTCGGTACAGCATGTCTTCTTCTTCCATACTTCTCTATTACTCGTCATCTCATCAGACAGCTCCTTTCTTGCCAAAGAATAACTATCAACTTATAAAAACCAGTTGACTTGCTTTTTAAGAATTTGTTCAATTGCTGAAGTCATGGTTCAACACATGGAATAGACATCCGAGGTTGAACCCTTATGGTTAATTTTTTTTTACTGTTAGCTACATTATAGCCCATTTAGCGAACTACTACAATAATTCCTAACATTTATTCTTCTCATTTCCAGTACCAAGTAGCATGCACATGCAAGCCAGCATCAGCGCAGTACGCATGCGCGGACGACCCGGGCCCCCCTCCCCCCGCGAAGACCGACACACCCCCCGCGCTGCCTCCCAGACCACCGACCAGCGTGTTAGCAGCCACTAATAGGAGGAACAATGGTAAGTTTGATGGAGGTTGAGTGAGAAAGGTATGATAAATTATGGTCGACCATTGATGGAGCCAAGTGATGGATGGGTGGCCAAAGAAACCAGGACCGTATAACGCCTTCAGTATGCTGTTCGATGGCTTCAAGCTGTTCGAAAGCGACGGATGGCTTCCAAGAACGACATCGTGCGAAAGAAACCGGCCTGGGTTGGGTTTTATATCGAGTCGCTTAAATTTGAGGATTCTGTCACTGTGCGGGGTCAAGCGGTTTATCTCAAGCACCCCCACGATTTCAGCTGCCGGAGCAGCATCTAAGTATTTAAAATTATTTACTAAAAATTTTGGTAAATCACTAATTAAGCTTGCGTCATTACCTTGCTTCCGAGTTTTCGTGAATGTTCTCCCTAACGTTTATAAAAGTTAATATTTTGGTGTATTATTGAGTGTAAGAGCGAGCGAAGCGAGCTCGGGACTTGGGGTTGGGGCGACTCTACATCTCCACCTCGTTCACCCCCCCTCGCCCCACCCTCGATACTAAACCTTTCCCACCGGCCTCCTTACCGCAGCATTTTGAAGGTGATTGGTGCCAGACCGGACTGCCCCTTCCAGATGTCTCTCTGTCTGGGTAGGGACCGCCTTAGGTCTTAGGTAACCTTTGTTTGCCAAGTACAATGTCCAAGAATTTTATACAGGGTGGAGACGACAATGCGACAATGCGACAATAAATTAAACTGTATGTAACTCATGACGTTCCCAGTCTGCATACAAAAATTCAATCGAAAATTACTAGATATTTTCGATTGAATTTTGTATGCAGGTTATTCACAGGACGTTATTTTTCACTTTTAGCATTTTCTACACAGTGTAGATAATAGGCTACCACCAACAGGTTAACGAATCCTGCATCGCTATAAACGTTAAACACATGTTGCCAACTCGCTACTTCAAAAACCTTGGCCAAAATTGTCGTATTGTCGTCTCCACCTTGTATACTTGTTTCCCAGTTCTAGGATTTTATCAATAAAAATCAGTTTCTTATAATTGTAGAACGTGGTAATTCTTAACAAAAGTAACCTATTTTACTTCATGCAAAAAATTGAAGGCATTTGAGTTTCTGATTTCGGATTGAAGTGACATTTTGATTGGTGGAAAACTTATTCCAATTTTTTTTTAACTGAAAACTGAATAGAAACTATTATTCACTAACGAAATACCTGTCGCAAAACCAGTTCAAACCATGACAGGTTATCGGCCCAAATATGTCAACGAATCTTGCAGAATAGGTTTCTTTTCTAATTTTATTTGAAAGGCGTTACGAAATTCAGAGGCATAGAATTTTATTGTTAAAGTAATGTTTAATGTTTTCCGGCATCAATCCCAAGTTTTTGACGTCAATTTCTTAACAAAAACTCGTAAGTAAAACTTATTGTTATAGTCCAAAGATATGTATCAATGTGTGGGCGAAATAAGTTCCCACCAAAACGAGCCCAAATGTCATTCAATACAAAAGATTCTTTAAAAAAAACACATCCTTACATCAAACCTTTTTGCACAAAACTACCTGATCTTACAAAAAATCTATGTATTTATACCATAGTAGTATTACTGTGGTATAAATGTGGTGTACTCAAAACTGTATAGTTTAAGCACACAACAAAATCTATAAGGTACATTCCCATACATTCAATTTAAGACCCTTCTACCTGAGCCACATAAAGATCCCATTGCTTCTGCGCGAAACGGCCATTGTCAAATCACATAACCTTACAACGTAAACTCAGTAATGCAACGACAAATTTGTTTATTGTGAAAATAAATACAAATAAAACGTGAATTGCTAATATTTGTGGTGAAAAACAGATATTTCGATAAAAATTCAACGCGTATTATGTTAAACAGTGATAAAAACAAAAGAACGGGGGAAAAAATAAAAGGAGAATTTATGGAATTAAAATTAAAGAAATAGATAAATTCATAATCAAAAGATGGAAGTTTCGAGACAGTGACAGTGATTGTAAATGCGATTGTTGTTATTAAATGTAAAGAGGTCATTGTTCTTTACGCACAGCTAGCTTGGGGTGTAAATATCGATTTTATAGAAAAGGCGCGAGATTTGAAAGTTCACGGTGGAATTTGTACGGTGTGACTTGTGCGTGTGTTATTAAAACTTGAAAAAAATTAAGTGACAGGGCGGGAAATCTGACGTTAATAAAAATAGTGGAATTTTATTTTTGATTGTTTAAAATTGACTGGATTATTGTTGTTAGTGAATATTGGATTATTAAAAATGGATGACTGTTTAGTTGGTTTGTGATGCAAGCGTGTGGTGTTATGCAAGTAGTACAATACCAGGTATCCACTCCGAGATCTACAATTGCAGCCGAAGTACCGCAACACTATGTGCCCCCGCCACCATACTTTGGTAATTTTATTATTTTAAACGAAGATTATATAATTTGACTGCTAGACATACAGAATTATAATTCATTTAAACAGTACCGATCGGTTTTTGAAATAGCCTTTTAGAAACCGGTTCAGCAGAAAATTAGCGTTGTGGACTGTCAAACTTATGTTAGCTGCTACATGCATGGCTGATAGTAAAAAAAATAGCCAATCAAATCACGAGACATGAGTTTGGCAGGACACTTTGTTATTATTGTTATGTTAATGCCTGTTTTCACAAACATTAGGTGATAACTTAATGAATTTCTAAAGAAAAGTGTATTGTTGGATTGTCTATGGTCGACTCGGCATCGAGAATTGAAGTCAAAGTCAAAATTATTTATTTGCTGTAAAAGTGTTACAAAAGATGGTAAAAATGACATGAAGTGCAATGACCCATTTCGCTATAAAAATAGCATGCAAATATTAAACATTAAATTAGGTAGGTAACTAAATAAATATTTATTTAGTTATAACAGCTTAGTTAGACTATTGCAACAGTGCTATTTAGGTTTCGCTCATATTAGTAAAGAGACCTTTCATAAACTGGGTGACCCAAAACCCAAAGTTCTCGTTATACATACAAGCATAACATAACATCACGCCTATAATCCCCGAAGGATTAGGCAGAGGTGTACTTAATAGTACACCCACATTTCGCCAGTTATGTTTAAGTCCCACGTAGTAGGGGGCGAGCCTATTGCCATCAACCGGGCACAAATCCAGACACCGCGGCTGCTAATGAGAACTCCGTTATGGAAAAACCCAATAATGATTTGCCCGACCCGGGAATCGAATCCAGGACCTCATGTTCAGCAGTCGCGATTGCGACAGTTACATACAAGCTGATAAAATATTCCTATAACTTAAATTAAAATACCATATAGGTACACCATCCGGTGGCCGAATTAATATTTCAAAATTAAATTTAAAAAAACTTAAACTTTATAGAATAGGAATGCAGATTTTAGTTTAAAAAAAAAATTCCGTCTAAATGTTCCCCGTCGCATCGTACACACTCCTGAAATCTGTCAGCCGTATTCCGCACAATTGATCATGCGCCGATAAAAATTTCCGCCCTCTTGCGCACCGACTGGCGTGGATTATCGCGCAAACTGTTCGCAACGAGTTCGATGTTGTCATCGCTTCTTGACGTTCGGCTGAGCCCTGGCCGCGGAGTTTTTGCTGAACTTTCGCACCCACAACCGAATCAAATTTTCAGTGGGCGCGTCACGTAACCGAGGAATATTGTACCGTGAACAAAATCTACGACGAGCAACAACATAAGAATCATTAGCCTTGAAAAACGCTTCGATTGCGAACGCACGTTCACCAGTCCACTGCGACATTGTGATTAAATAACCCGCGCGAATGACAAATCAAACGCGGCTCCCCGCTCGCCCCTCCGCTCTATGGAATAAGCACAGTTCGAAATTTAAATCCTAACTCTGCCACCGGACACCCTTAAACAACACGCACACGCAACTATAATAAAGAATGTAAATAGACCCTTAACATATCCGAAAGGCACTTGTTCTCCCCGTCTTTGCGATCATTTTTTTGTTCTAGACCATACCTGGGAACCTTCTAGTTACGGAGATATTGGGGGTCAAAGTTCCAACTTTTTCACAAGTTTTTTTTAATACATGTTTTTAATGTAAGATTTTTACTTTACACACCTCCACGACCCCCGTACTATTCAATCCATCCATCAGCACAATGCTTTGAGTGCTTTCCATCGAGTCCTACCGTAAAACGTGATTTTTCACCCCCAAAAAAAAAGTCGATTCCCAGCAAGAATTTTTGCATAAAGTTACTTAGTTTGATGTACAGAATGCTTGGCAGACGGCTATGTGAAGGGTCTGTTTACACCCTGTATATATTATAGCTGCGTGTGCGACTATGACTCATATTAATATATATCATAGCTACGTCTGTGACGGGCTTTACTTAAGTTTTTTATACAAAACTATCTAAACTTCTTTACGACTTTATAAAAAAAAGGCTTGTTATATAAAAAAAAGGTTCGCTTCTGATCACGCTCGCCGCAACTTTAGAACTACAATAAAAAACAGACATTCGAGAGATCGTGGTATAAAGTATTTATGATTCGTACGCCCGAACTATTACTACCAAAGTAAAATTGTATAAGTTCAGTGTCACGGTGAATTAACGATTTGTCGGTTTTGGTAAAAAAGGTTTAACTGTAGGAGTAAGTCACGTTTATCGTAGTTTGATGAACTATTGACTAACAGCTAGGGATCAGCTTTACATTTTCGTGGTATTTTTGTGTTAATAAGCATAGCATAAGCATAATCAGCCTATTAATGTTCCCACTGCTGGGACAGGCCTCCTCTCTATGATAATTAATGGGCTATAATCCACCACGCGGTCCCAGTGCGGGTTGGTAGATGTGTTAATATGGAGTTTTATTTGTCACTGCTACGAGTCCCAGTGCAGCGCTGCATCTGCACTGCTGCTGTTTTGTTTATTTTTTTTCTAATTGTGTATGTAATGTCTTTCTTTTCACTGCTACGATTCATACCTAACCCAATTCTGGGTTAAGCTTGCCATTGTACAAAAGCTATATTGTTGCAATTTGTATGTATATTTTTTTGTGTGCAATAAAGAATAAAGAATACCTAATCTCCGTGAGAGCGAGTGGGGCTCAATAAATATCCACCACGCGAGCCACTTTTCCACTCCAAACGTGATGAATTGCGTTATAATATCGTTTTGCGATGAAAATGGCAAAATAGCGCGTATAGAACTTCCATAGAAATTTATAAGCATAGATATTTTAGAAAAAATCTACGCCACAACTGACAACCCATCCCAATGGGGATGGCAACTGTGGAACTAATGGCGCTAGGATAACTGGCTCCAAGCATCGCCATTGGTTGTAATTCTGTTCATGTCATTTTATAAAGGGTGTAAATAGACCCTTAACATATCCGAAAGGCCCTTCTTTGCAATTTTTTTTTGTTCTAGACCATACCTGGGAACCTTCTAGTTACGGAGATATTGGGGGTCAAAGTTCCAACTTTTTAACAACTTTTTTTTAAATACATGTTTTTAATGTAAGATTTTTACTTTACACACCTCCACGACCCCCGTACTATTTAATCCATCCATCAGCACAATGCTTTAAGTGCTTTCCATCGAGTCTTACCGTAAAACGTGATTTTTACCCCAAAAAAAAAAAATTTGATTCCCAGCAATAATTTTTGCGTACTTAGTTTGATGTACGCAATGCTTGGTTGACGGCTATGTGAAGGGTCTGTTTACACCCTGTATTTAAAATAGCTTAACCTCATTGGCTAGATTGAGACCTGGCTATGGTCGCGCCATCTACGGTTAGCTGCCAACGGTCTTCCCCATTGGAAAATTCCAAGTCTGAACCCTTACCTTATGGTCACCGCTACGACGTTATCTATATCTAACTATTTTCTTTTCATTCCAGCTTCGGTCGGATGCAATGGCAATGGGAATGAGGGTACGTGCCGTCGGCGTAAATACGCATGGTGGTGTGTCGGATGTGGAGCCCTGGCGGCCGCGCTGGGCGGTCTACTGGCAGCGCAACACATCCTGCTGCGGGCTTACACTGCTTCTCCGCAACATTTGGAGACTGTGCCCGCCGCTGTTCCGGCCGCTATGGTACGTTGAGCTACGCTGACCTGGTATCTGTGTGGTCTAGTTCATGAGCGGAGGCAATACAAAATCAATTTTGTTAACACAAACTTTTTAATGTCGGAGAAATGACCTATTGCTACCTGTTTCTCGAGATATTCCAAATGCCTCTGTAGTAATAAGTTTCACCGTCTTCTGTATGATTTACCGTCGGCGTCGCTCCGTTGCGCTGACTCGGACAGTCTGGGTGTTACTCAAAAAGTTAAGGACAGTCTTCTAAGAACGTGTCCTTATAGGTATACTGGTAAAGCATGTCTGCCTTTAAAAAAAATGTATCTTGTACATTATTTTCGTCAGTCTCCACCGGCCTTTTCTACCGAAATATTCTGTCTGTCCAAGCATGATCAGATACTAAGTAAACTTCCCTTGTTCCAGCTGGTGTTAACAGGCGTCTGCATCATGAGCCTGGCCCGCCGCCGCAATAGATACAGCTATATGGTAAGAAAAGTATGTTCGATGTCATTCATTATCACTGCTTGTTAGAACGTGTTGCATGTTACAAGTCGTTTTTGAGCACTGCATGAGCTTTAAACTCTATCGCTGTATCATCCGGCTCGAAGGACCACTCGTACCTAGATATGCTGTAATCTAGAATATTAATAATGAATTGCAATTAAAAAACTGAATTTGATGTTTAACCGTTTTAGGTGTAAAAAGGCATTTGGAAAGTTTCCAAATACTTTTTTTTACATCAAAAACTAAATATTCGGTGTTACGATATTAATTATTGAATTTCATAATCAATATTTTAGTCCACTAGTTAGCCATATTTCTTATTTCCATACAGTAATATTGCCAAATTAATCAAAACAGCGAAATATTTGACAACTATTTGCGACGTTGCCCACTTTCTGTTTGAACGCTCTTAAGTTTAGTACAAAATAACACTTCTTTTATTCTTAACGAGCTTCCATTTGTTAGTAACAAAAATGTAGTACTGCTAGCGCCATCTATGTCCCATTGTAAGTACAATAATGACATTAAAATAGTGTATTGGAAACCACTAAATACCGTGTTTTGTTGGGTTATGGGCCAAGTTATTACCATTACGTGCCATTTGATACGATGGTCCTCTTATAGAATACTAATCAACTGTCACTATCATTGTTTCCCCCAAAACCGTGACTACCATTGTTTTAGTATTGTTTTCCCCCAAAGTACTATTTTATAGCATCATAATAACATCGGTATCGGTATAAAGTCGCATCGCATGTCAATTGAGCAATGAAAACGCTTCTGTCAACTGTGCGTGTGCGTGTCTAATAACTGTTAATACCAATCGCTTAATTTCATGCTTCAGAATTATGTTATTTGTTTCTTTAACAGTATCGTTAAACAGCTTGTACTTTAGCGGAACTTCTGTAGTGCAAGTATCATGCAAAGTCCTACTGCTGATATTACCGCAGGCAAACCCGCATGCAACAGCATGTATTGTCAATCATATGACACATAGCTGTTGGTTGAGCTCAGTGCAATGACTGTATGTAACGACTTCACACGCGCCTGCACCTACGCGGGTATGCGACAATTGATCTCGATGCGACACATAACGGACTGCGCCTGCGCCCAGCTGGCGCAGGATAAGGGTACCTGGAAAGACTTAGGGGAGGCCTTTGTCCAGAAGATGGCCTTATAAGGCTAACGAAAAATAAAAAAATGTGTATCTTGTATTACACCATGACTTTTTAGTCGTCTTACAAAGGTGGTCCACTCAATATACCCGACATAAAATAGCTCGAGGCGCGATTTTTTTTTTACCGACCATAATAGATACAAAGAAAAATAAATAAAACATTTGAATAAAATTATGAAAAATCTTGTTAATGATGTTTACGTGTCAAAAGGGAGAACACTATCTACCCAGCGCTCGAGTCCAGTAGATCATCGCTCGAAAAAGGGTGTTTTAATTACGTCATGCGTCATAATACTGAATAATATTTTTATTTTTAAATTATTAAAATCTCATAAATACCTATTTTTTAATGAATGTTTTGTAGTCAAAATCGAAATCAAAATATTTTATTTCATCACATAGGCCTCGATGGGCACTTATAAAACGTCGACAAAAAAGTGCACGGTTCGGTTTGGTCGTTTCCTGTGGAGAAGAACCGTCAAGAAACTCCATGGTTACTCTTTTTAAATCAGTCATTGGGTACATGATGTGGGCTGCCGTTGTAAGACGACTAAAAAGTCACTGTGTATATATTTTTTTGTTTTTCTTCTTTTTTTTTTTTCTTTTATTAAGAATTAAGACACAGACACACATACACTAGAACACAGAGGCGGCCACACAGAACCATTTAATTTCCTCATGTTATTTTGTACCAGATCAAAGTGGTGGGCGCCTGCTGCCTGGTATGCGCGCTAACATGTGTGCTAGTCACCATCACCACCACCGTCATACATATGAACAAGTGAGTATTTAAGAATAGCCTGTCGGATGTATATGTTGAAGTATGGCTACACCTAGTTCTAGCCGGCTATACCTAGTAGCGGCCGGTAACAGTTTGTTATAATGCAACCAAATTGGATGGAGCGCTCGCTCGGCTCGCGCGCTTTTGGTCACAGTTCTAACCTAACCTAATCCATTTGGTCGGTGTGGATATACAACTGTTACCGGCCGCAGCCGGCTAGAACTAGGTGTAACCTTACTTCGGCTTTTAGCCGTAACATATCTAACAAAACTTGCCTTATGCTTAAAATTTCACCAGTTGGACAAATACCGTAATTATGACCTTTCCCTGTTCGTAAAAACGAACAGAAGCAATAGTCCTCTTTCAAGACGAGGTGCAGATAGCACGTTAGCATTGAACCACGAACGCCTTACAGTTGACGTTGCGACTCTATTTATTTATTTTATTTATTTATTTGGTTAACCAACAATTGTTTGCACAATACATTCATAAGACAATATTTACTGCGACATTTATAAGTGCAACAATTAATTACAGGTTAACACCACATTCACTATATGTGGTTGTATATATTATTAAGACAACAATAATGCATTGCTACTTAAAAAAAATAAACATAAATCTAAGTTCATCAATAAATAAAATCACTCTACAATATACATCAGAAAAACTCTAGCAGCTGCACTCTCGCCACGTACTCGGTCTTCCGACGCATATAAGGTCTAACTATTCATACACGAAATATTTTCAGAGAATCATCTAACGGCTATAACGAAACCATTTCAAGGGATTATTTTTTTTTATCTGAGTATATTTAAAAAAAAAAAAAAAAATTTAAAATTACTTGACCCACAAAATAAATACTAGCTCCTTATTTTTGAACATCCATTACGCTAGTTCACTACGTCGTATTTACCTACTGTCATTGTTAGAATATGGCAGTAAAGGTTTAATGCAAAAAAACTCTTTTTTTTTTTTAATTATAATAATTTCGTAAAAAAAAAAACACTCAGATATTTTTTTTTTGTTGCTATGGCGACTTTACGACTTATAGAAGTTACCCTTAAAATATTTCGTGTATGAAAAGATAGACCTTATATACTCCACGATGTGTTCCGCCGTAGCTGTGTAGTGGAGGCGGGAGACCGAAAGACAAAAAGACAAAATGACTCACTCCCTCGGAAACCATTTCTCACACAGGGATCCTGAAATAATATTAGGACAAATATTTGATCCAACAATCTTGTTACAGACTCCAAACCCTGAAGTTCTGCGAGTATACCAAGCTGACGCGCACTTGCACGTGCTTCTCAATGCCACCCGACACGCACCATAACGCGGCTGATGATGAGGGTAAGTCTACTTCTTTCATTTTGAGCACAATTTTTTAATTTTTTTATAATTTATTTGTTTAAAATCTGTAATACACCCCACGCGATCAATTATGGATTCATTAAAAATTTGTTGAAGTGATGCCGATGCGGGGCAGTGAATACACGTCTGCTATGAGCTTTAAATATGTGGCGCTTCTTGGACGCTATGCTTTTTTTTTTTTTATCGTGGTAAAATCATCAAATGAGTCCTCCCACCCAGGGCAGAGCGGAACTAAAATCGACGGTGTCCTTCGATAGCCCTTTATGTTCCAGGGTCACGGTAATTCTATGAGTCCCGCGACCCCGGCAGGCTTTGGCCCTCTAGAGGGGGGGCCCCGTCATTATGGACGCTATGCTTCAATCATTTTGAATGGCCAATACATATTTTCACCACAAAATTCTCATACAGTTCTCTGTCAAGTTTTTAGACTAATGTATCCTGCTTATGCGTACGAAGTTTCATTAAAATCGGTTCAGTCATGTCGAAAAAAAATCACTTAAAAGTTTGTATGAAATGCCGTTGGACGTTAACGCTCTTCATACAATACATTAACGAACATAGTATTACGAATGGGTTACCTGATGAAGCCGAATAATATGATATGAAATTCATTTATTCAGGTAACTTACACCCATCGCTATTTATCACAGTATAATCACACTACAAACACAAAAACTATTTATAACATACATACAATTAACCTTTTCACCGCCACGGACTTCAATAGAAGTTTTAGATTTCTGTGCCACCAGCGCCACGACTTCATCAGAAACTCTTAATTTTTAACTACCTATCAAACATAAAAGTACTGTATTTAAAGCGTGTAAATCTCATTCATCGATATGACGATACCCTCATCAGTACTGTTTACTGTATACTTCGTTATACAATTATAGCTTGGCGCTGGCGAGGCATCGCGTTCTGTGTACGTTGGCGGTGAATAGGTTAATAATGTCAAAAGATTTTATACATGATTGACTTGCATCTTTTCGTGATAAGACTACTAAAATTGATAGCTGCTGTTGTTTAGAAATCTCTGAAATACAAATTCGTTTCTTTCTCAGGTGTACGCTGCGTATTCGAAGGCGTATCAGAATGCGGCGTAGTACACGGCGCGCTGTACTGGTGTCTACGCGGTGTATTCGCATTGTCTGTCAGCGCGGTTCTTGTGTGCATCTTTAGCTGCATGCTGGCGTATCAACTGCTCAGGTAAGAATCATTTCTCAGTGACTTTTAGTATGCGGCGTAGTGAGTAGGTCTCTTTTGTAGCTACAAGTTTGCGTATCTTCATGTAAGAATACTACGCGGCGTATCAGAATGCGGCGTAGTAGCGTCTCTGCGTATACCCATAATACTTGTCTTAAATAGCCCCATGTAATACGATACACATTGCTATTGGACCAATCACGAATACAGATTTTTGAATGTGTAAATTTCAATTTTTATATAGGTATTATAAACTAGTTGTTCCTGGCTTGCGTTGCAATGCACCTTTTCCTATTACCTACCTACTATATACCTACTACCTACCGACTACCTACCCACTACCTACCCACTACCTACCCACTACCTACCCACTACCTACCCACTACCTACCCACTACCTACCTACTACCTACCTACTACCCACCTAAGAACCTTCTCCTGACAATAAAAAACAACAAAAAAAAATTGTGAAATTGGTGCAGCCGTTCACGCGTGATGGCGTGGCCAAGGGAAATGGGATTCATTTTTATATACATACAAGGTCTAACTATTCATACACGAAATATTTTCAGGGAATCATCTATCGGCTATAACGATGCCATTTCAAGGGTTTTTTTTTATCTGAGTATATTTTTATAAAAAATAAATAATTTATATTAACTTGACCCACAAAATAAATAGTAGCTCCTTATTTTTGAACATCATACGTCGTATTTACCTACTGTCATTGTTAGAATATGGGAGTAAAGGTTTTATGCAAAAAGTCTCAAAAAAAATTAGAATTATAATAACTTCGTAAAAAAAATACTCAGATAAATTTTTTTTTTCGTTGCTATGGCGACTTTACGACTTATAGAAGTTACCCTTAAAATATTTCGTGTATGAAAAGATAGACCTTATAGATAGATCAATGAAATTTAAATACAATAACAAAACAAAATATTTAATTGGAAATTATTAAGATAATTACTTAAAAAAACGTACATACTTACCCTATAAATTTTAGAATAAGTTAAAAAAAAAAACAAAAATAAAATGCAACAATGTTTTAAACTGAGGCTAGTACAGGCCTTGCCTATTGAAAAAGTTTCCTAATGCCGATGCTGCTACATCGGTATACAGGTAAACAGACCCTTCACTAAGCCGTCAACCAAGCATTCTGCACATCAAACTAAGTAACTTTATGCAAAAATTATTGCGGCGAATCGATTTCTTTTTTGGGGTGAAAAATCACGTTTTACGGTAGGACTCGATGGGACGCACTCAAAGTATTATGCTGATGGATGGATTGGATAGTACGGGGGTCGTGGAGGTGTTTAAAGTAAAAATCTTACATTAAAAACATGTATTCAAAAAAAAAACAATGTGAAAAAGTTGAAACTTTGACCCCCAATATCTCCGTAACTAGAAGGTTCCCAGGTATGGTCTAGAACAAAAAAAATGATAGCAAAGACGGGGAGAACTAGTGCTTTTCGGCTTCGTTAAGAGTCTATTTACACCCTTTATTATCTAAAACGCATAATTATAATTTTACATGAAAAAAATTAAACAAAACAGATTTTGGGAATCCAAAATGAAAAATAAAGTAATCTTAAACAAGTGCAGTAAAAGCAAAAGTAGAAGACAAAGCTTCTCTTTCTCGAAATTATACATTACTTGCCTCCCCTCCCGCAAACGTCACCTAGGTTAATATGTTCAATCGGTAACTAAACTCTTCCTCATCTCCGTCATCGTCTGCAGCTTCCTATTAATAGACGCCAACGCAATCTGTTGTATATGCCTCCTCGTTTCCAAGATCTTATTGGTATGGGTGAGTTCCGTCATCAGCCATTTCACTTCGACATAGTCCATCACATTAGGGACCAAGTACTTCAGTCTCACTTTCCTTATTTCTTTCAGCCTTTGAGACAATGCGTCTACTTGTACCTGAATTTTCTTGCTTTCTTTATCCAGTTGAACCGTTAAAATTTCCTTATGCTTTATCGTTGACAGAACTTTGTTTAAGTAACTGTTTTGCTCCATCATTTCCTTCTTGTGGATTGTAAGGTTCAAGTTAGCGTCACCTGTCATCTTCTTCAGTTCTCCTAGCTGTTGGAACTTGTAGTCTATTACTTTTAAACATGCACCGTTCTCTATTTGGAGTTTTTCGAAGTCAACTGGGCGCAGACTTTCGCTGAGCTCGGCCTTCACTTTGATTTGTCCTTTCAGTTTGCTGTACTGAGTGTTCAAGGTACTGGTTCTTAACCGCAGCTTGCCTATCTGGCTGTCGCATATTTTCATCCACTCCGTCATGAATCTAATCCATATTTCGGCCGGGATTCGTTGAGCTATTTTATCCCAGCCCTCTTCTAACACCTGCTGTTGGAACATTTTACTCGCCTTTTCAATCTCAGTTTCTTTCAACCCTACTTCTTCCAATTTTGCTTTTAATAGAGCACGTTGCTTCGCTCCTCTGTGTCTTTCCTTGTTCAGGTTGGTGACCTGCACCTCCATCTCTTTGCTTACTAGTTCAGATCTTTCTAGAACGTTGATCCTCGCCCCCCCGGCTCCAAAGACGGTGCCGCCGCTGAGTTTGGTCTTCGAATCTCCTCTCCGAGTGGAAACTCTTGAAGGGCTGGTTAGAATCCTCGAAGCGGAATTCTTTATCCTTGAAGAGCTTGCCATCAGTCTCGAAGTGCACGAAAGAAGCGGGTCATTAACAACGTATTTAGATGTGGCTTTCAACATGGTCACTGAAGTGCCGGAAGGGATCCGAGTTGCATAGTCCACAGCTTGGTGCACACCAGCCATCAACGAAGGCTCCAATCTCATGATAGCCTTTTCTAAGATTTCGTTTTCTAGAGTCAATATGTTGACTTTGTCTCTGAGTTCCTGCACTAGCTTCACGAGTTCCTCGTCAGTGAGAACGTCCATGTCGTAGAATCGCCCGTTGCTCAGCGAGCGAGAGTGTTGACTCATCAAGCTCCGCCCACCACCTGTATGTGTTGTAGACATTTTTATAACGGTTCTTCAAAACAATAAATAAAATAGGATGTAAGCCACAAAAATAGCTCTGATAGTTGTCAGTGTTTTGGGAGATTCGTCACCTGCCATATGTGGGGAATATGGGGCAGCCTAGCAACCGTTGCCATGGTGATAGGTTTCGAAGTACGTGTCAGATTCGAAGTGTTTCTGGCCAATCTCATTTGACGTTTGACCTTCAAATGAGGTTTTATATGAGGGGTGAACACGAAAAGTGATAGTTTTTTTAGGTTTCGTGACTGAAATGGAGAAAGGTTTCTAGTTTATTGGGTTTATTGGCTTCGTTTTATGGTTTTGGTGTTTCGACGAACGGAATATTGTTATGTACCTATTTTTGTCAAAAGCGCTCAAATATCTTTACGGATAGAGGCTAGCGCAGACCGGCGATGGGACGGCAGAGCATTTTATCTTTCGCCAACGTTAATTCGTACGTAGCTAGTAGTAACAGGATACCGATTCTAATGTTCTGAGATTGACCGCAAGGCATCAAACGGGATGTCCCGCTGCGGCATCATCATCATCATCATTTCAGCCAAAAGGCGTCCACTGCTGGACATAGGCCTCCCCCAAGTGTCGCCACATTGACCGGTCCCGTGCGACTCGCATCCAGCGGATCCCTGCAACCTTCACCAGGTCATCGGTCCACCTAGTGGGAGGCCTTCCAACGCAACGTCTTCCGGTACGCGGTCGCCACTCCAGAACTTTTCGGCCCCATCGGCCATCCGTTCTGCGAGCAATGTGCCCTGCCCACTGACTCTTAAGTTTGGCTATTCTTCGGGCTACGTCGGTAACCTTGGTTCTCTTGCGGATGTCCTCATTTCTGGTTTGATCACGCAAGGAAACTCGGAGCATAGCCCTCTCCATTGCCCTTTGGGTGACTTTAAGCCTTCTGATGAGGCCAATTGTGAGCGACCACTCTGCGGCATAGAACATTGGAATATGTATCTTGTTGGGCAGGCCTTAAGGCACTAACCCACCGACGACGAGAAAACAACTAGCTCTCGAGTATTTTCTCGCGTAGAAATTGGCCGCATGTCATTACTTTACAGAATTTGATCCCTATTAGCGACACTATCGAATGGTGTAATAATACAGTGTGTTTTTTTTTCAAAATCAATTGGTTCGATTCCCACCTAGATAATTGATTTTTTAAAAATCCAAAAAATCCAATGGCTCGAGACTCTTTTGAGTATTCCTTATAGTTTCGAATTTGGCCATCCACGCCCACTTGAAAAATTCAACTCGAAGCGTACCCCAACACAGATGGGAAAAGGCGAAGCAAATGATGATATTTAATTATTTGGTTCCAGTCATGAACGCAAGAAGATGTATTGGGAACAGCTGGAGCTTCGCTGCAGGTCTCTGTACAGACCCTCTACAGGGCAGGCCGCGCCCTCTGCTGGCAGACAAGTGCAGGTACAAAATGCATAACATTTACCACATATGACCTACGGATCATCTAACTAACAACTTTCTGTGGGTGAATAACATCGTAATCGCGAAAAAATAATCAGCTAGCCCATACAAAATAATCCGCTAGCCCATACAAAATAATCAGCTAGCCCATACAAAATAATCCGCTAGCCCATACAAAATAATCAGCTAGCCCATACAAAATAATCAGCTAGCCCATACAAAATAATCAGCTAGCTCAATTAAAATAATCAGCTAGTCCATAAAAAATAATCAGCTAGCCCATACAAAATAATCAGCTAGCCCTTACGAAATAATCCGCTAGCACATACAAAATAATCAGCTAGCCCTTACGAAATAATCCGCTAGCCCATTTAAAATAATCATCTAACCAATACAAAATAATCAGCTAGCCAACACAACATAGGACGCGCGGCTAGTGTATTATCTATGCGCGCGGCCGCGAGACGTCACGCGGCCCGTCAAAGTGGCGCACTATAGCAAAGTGCTAGACGCTGCTGGCTGCTGCCGACCGCTGCCACTTCAGTGTGAATTGACACTTAGAATAGACAAAAAAAAATTCCTTTAAACCTTGCTGATAAAAACCTTGATTTCATATTTACTACAGAGTATAGTACAGCAGCGAAGGGTCAATTTTTGTAAGAGGTAAGCCGGAGAACATAATCTTTAATGTGATTATATTATTTGACAATAGAATACTGACTGCCATTTTTGAAAGGGAAGCCGGTAGGAATCGAGTTGTATGGAACCTTCGCCATTGGTATAGTATTCTACTCTTTGGTAATATTGACAGCTACAATTTACTGTCAGGCGCATGAATTGCGAAAATTAATTTTAAAATAATTCTGATTAAAACAATGTTATATGTAAGGAATATAAAACACGCGCTTTTAAGTGTGTGTTCGTTCGCGGTCGCTTTTTTCATACTGTTCATTATTCTCTGCAGAGTAACTGTAGTTGCTGTGCACAGTGTCACCCAACCCAACCTGCGTGGGACATCAGTCTACAGCATCGATTTTGGGCGCCAGGTGAGAGGAGCTAGGTTTTTAATAATATACGTTATGGCATAAAAATAAAAATTATATACAGGGTGTAAGGGACATCGACGCAGAAACGGTTACCACGTATTGAGTACATAATTTCAAACCCCCCATCCCCCATTTAGATTTTTTTATCGGTACCAAATTACAAAAAAATACACACAAATATTTTTACATTTTCACGTTTTTTTTTAAATTATATTAGGTTACCAATAATTGTTCAAACTGTATACAGCGACATCGCAACAATCACTAAAATAAATAATTAGAGACTAGCAACCCAGAGACCAATAAGAGCGTCCCGCGGTCGAGTGCCGCTACGATATGTCGAATAAGACATATCGCTCTCTCTCTTCCCCGCGTGGCTGTTGCAAACGTGTGACCGATGCGCGCGGCGTCGTCAGTCCGCTGCTTACGCGCTAGGCACTGATACGTGCTTTTCTCAACTTCCCGCGGAAGTCGGTACGTGACGCCACGCGCCTATACAAGGTGGAGACGACAATACGACAATTTTGGCCAAGGTAGTTGAAGTAGCGAGTTGGCAACATGTGTTTAACGTTTATACCGATGCGGGATTCGTTAACCTGTTGGTGGTAGCCTATTATCTACATTATGTAGAAAATGCTAAAAATGAAAAATAACGTCCTGTGAATAAACTGCATACAAAATTCAATCGAAAATATCCAGTAATTTTCGATTAAATTTTTGTATGCAGACTGGGAACGTCATGAGTTACATACAGTTTAATTTATTGTCGCATTGTCGTCTCCACCCTGTATTGTCCGCGGTTACTGTCTCGAACTATTTTAATTCTGTGTATTACGCCAATAAACTGTTGAACTTATCTACAAGTTTCCGTTCCCCTAAAACCTCTCATAAAAACTTATTCCCCGAAATGGTTTTGCAATTACCAGAATTTTTTAAATGAACAATCCCCTTTATAGAGCCCTAAGTCCAGCTGTATAATGAAGGTCACCATCGACACGCTAAGAAGACCAGTCTTACTAAACAAAATTGTATCACCCACAGGTCGCATAGGCAATCTATACTCTCCGAACCCCGGCACTGGCAGGAAGACTTCCGCGTGGAGCTGGTTCCCTTGGCCCAGGAGTAACAGTCAGAAGTAAGTACCTGAAGAACAATTAATCACGGGTGTAAAAAAACCCTTAAATGTATGTTACGTTTCATCAATGTGTACCGCCGGCTACACAATGATGAAATGTAACACAAATGAGCCGTCTAGACTTATGCAATGCAACATGAAATGTAACACAAAATCGTCCCGAATTTGTTGCAACGTGTGATACATTTCATGTTACGTTTCATAAATCTGTACCCGGCATTACGCAGCTGAAAGGCACTTGTTCTCCCCGTCATTGCGACAATTTTTTTGTTCTGGACCATCCCTGGGAACCTTATAGTTACGGAGATATTGGGGGCCAAAGTTACAACTTTTTCACAAGTTTTTTTTAAATACATGTTTTTAATGTAATATTTTTACTCTACACACCTCCACGACCCCCGTACTATTCAATCCATCCATCAGCATAATGCTTTGAGTGCTTTCCATCGAGTCCTACCTTAAAACGTGTTTTTTAACCCCAAAAAAAAAGTCGATTCCCAGTAATAACATACATCAACATAGTCTACATTTCTAATCCTACTTTCCTCTCGCAGGTCTGCTGGAAGAGATTTCTAATGAAATAAGCAGTACCTTTGTGCTCTTCTATCATATAATGTAATGTCTTATTAAGTATTTTGTGTGTACATAAATAAATAAATAAATAATTTTTGCGTAAAGTTAGTTAGTTTGATGTACAGAATGCTTGGTTGACGGCTATGTGAAGGGTCTGTTTACACCCTGTATGTGAGAACGATGTAGAAAGACGTGCACAAGAGCGTCCAGAGTAAAAGATTAAATCAACAATGAAAAAATAAAGTAATTAAAATAAACCGTGGCAGCTAAGAGATGACCAGTCCCTGACAACACAATAGCAGTTAATAGTAAATATCCGTTCTCCTCCCTCAGCTCCCGCTGTCGTATGGGCGTCCCTCAGTCCGGCGACAGCGCGTACGGTTTCTGCGAAACAGAAGCGCCCCCCACGCAACAACCGCAGGCCTACGATGACAGATACCCGCACTCCTTCGACCAGACTCCCTTCACGAGGGCGCAGACTTCTGGAACATTCGCCCAGGGGACCAGCTTCGCGCAGGGACAGGGGAACTTTGCGCAGGGGTCTGGGAGTTTTGTGCAGGTTTGTACTATAAAGGGTGTAAATAGACCCTTAACGAAGCCGAAAGGCACTTGTTCTCCCCGTCATTGCGATCATTTTTTTGTTCTAGACCATACCTGGGAACCTTCTAGTTACGGAGATATTGGGGGTCAAGGTTCCAACTTGTTCATAAGTTTTTTTTAAATACATGTTTTTAATGTAAGATGGTTACTTTACACACCTCCACGGTCCCCGTACTATGCAATCCATCCACCAGCACAATGTTGAGTGCGTTACATTGAGTACTACCGTAAAACGTGATTTTTCACCCCAAAAAAAAGAGTCGTTTCCCAGTGTTGTACTTCGTAGCACGACCATGAACGCATTCATTAAAACTTTAGATGGTAATAAAATCTTTTTAATTTATACTATTTTATACCACTAATTAGAAATTTTATACCTCTGAATTATCGTAAATACATAGGTCGAGCTGGGAAGATTCCTTTACAGCACGACCACGCTAAAATTCTAGATGGCATAAAAGTTGGTGAAACGGGAGCATGTCTAACAATTTTTACTGATTATGTACTCCTATTTCATTACTGGTAAATTGTCGTCAATTGTTAGAAAAGCAATAAAAAAAATTTCTGGCTTTAAGTAGATATGTGGTTTGTATACTTGACAGTAGATGGCGTTAAATGCAAAAAAAAACAAACGACTGTATAATTTTATTATTGTTTGAACGTATATTCTTAATTTTTTAACATATGAAAAGGAGCACATAATGAGTAAAAATTTTTCGTATTACGAAGTACAACACGTTTCCCAGCAATAATTTTTGCGTAAAGTTACTTAGTTTGATGTACAGAATGCTTGGTGGACGGCTATGTTAAGGGTCTTGTTACAGCCTGTATATTGCACCCGAGCGAAGCCGGGGCGTGTTGCTAGTTGATAATAAAACAGACTTTAATGAAGATTTGGAGGACAAAAAGCCAGCGAATCAGAAGTTCTCTGATTGATATTTATTTATGATGCATGTCCCCAGGCGTCGGGCAGCTTCCCGCCGGCCAAGCTGTGCGCGGGGCAGTGGGGCCCGCCGCCGCCCTACAGTCCGCAGGGCCGCAGCGGCAGCAGGTACACACATGCTTTTTTTCCACAAAGTTAGAAATGGAAATCCTAACTTTATTAATTATTTTGTTTTTTTAATTTTAAAAAAATGCGAAAGTAACTTTGTTACCTTTTCACGCGTAAACCACTGAACCGGTATTGCAATCTCTCCTCTAAGTTCCACTTAAAGAAAACTTAGAAAACGTTATGTCATGTAATTTCGCCTTAAATTTCATAATTAAATACGTATGTTTCTAAAAACTATTTTTTTTTTCCTTTTTCCAGACACCACCTCCACCACCAAGACCCTGCAGCCGCGACTCTACTCCACCACCACCACATGGAGCATCGCGCCATACACGACCATACAACTCCAATACAATCCCACACATGCGCCAGAAACAGCTACCTCATACAACAGCACATACCACCAAACGACATCAGACTAACCAATCCGGAGTTAGCTCGAATTAACCCGGAATTGGCCCGAATAAATCCGGAATTGGCCCGAATAAATCCGGAATTGGCCCGAATAAATCCGGAATTGGCCCGAATCAACCCGGAATTAGCCGAATTTGCACGACTTAACCCGGAATTGGCGAGATTGAATCCAGAATTAGCTCACATGGGGCAGATGTACCCGCAAGATGTGGCGGAAATGGCTCGTTTGCAAGCGGAATTGGCTCATATGCCACCGGAAGCGAGGTTTAATACGTTGAGGGGACATTTGGTTCCGTATAGGTGTCAGCGGTTGGGCATGAGTGCTAGTAACCTCCATAGAGATTGTAGGATTGATGATACGGTGGCCATCGAGTGCTTACATCAGAAGACTGGGAGTAAAGGTTGGTGCTGTTAAATAAATATTCAAGCTTTGGTTAGGTTAGAACTGTGACCAAACGCGCGCGAGCCGAGCGAGCGCTACATCCAAATTGGTTACATCTTCTAACCGAAGATAAGTAGGATACATTGGCTGCACCTAGTTGTACTCGGCTAAAACTAGGTGTGGCCACACTTCGGCTTTTAGCCGTAACACACATACATAAGAACAGGGGTCTAAAATGGCCGCTTTAGCAGAATCATAACAGCCTAATAATATGAATTACGTTTTTAAGAATTTAGAAGCCCCCAGTACATTCCAAATAATTAATTACAAAGCTTGTAATTAATTATTTTGAATCTGCATCTAATCGTTTTGTGTGTGCAGTTTCAGATCAAAGCACAGACTCATGTCAGAAGCAAGGCAAGGAGAACCTCGGCTTCCAGAATGACAAACATTCTCCTATAAGGTCAGTAATCATAGTTATAAGGATATGAAGTACAGGGGGGGTTACTGTGACGTCTTAAAGCAGGAGTAGTTCCAGTGTGGGAAAGAGACAGAGCTATACAGGTCGTCTAGCGCCATCTCTTTCCCACACTGGAATTACCTGCCTGGCTGGCAGGGTGGTATGCATTTTAATAATTCTGGGTATATAAATACCTTCTTGGATTCATGCTCGCCTAGTACTGTTCGTAACGTTAATGCTCATAACTAGCACAACTGTACTAACACTACTCGATCCCATGCAATGTGTTTGAGTAATATTTTATTACTTAAAAATACGGTGGGGTCCACGAAGACAATTTTTTGTTTATTTATTTATTATTCTTAAACACAGACATTTGTTTTTACAGGTAATACCCAAGCTAACAAAGTAGTCATAAATTACAAATAATCCAGTCCTAGTAACGGGTCTGGGTAGAAGAATAAGTTACACGGTAGACAACATATTAAGTGCCACCCTCTGGAATTCCTCTGTAGGATATGTTCACTAGTGTGTACCGCGAATGGTACACCTAAATCCCTACTGTCTTGAAGGAATGTTCAGAGAAATACTGGTTTCGGTATTGACTGTTTATTTTACTCACATACACTGTTACACGATAATTTAGAACAATAGGACATCTGCGTGTGTTCAGCTAGCGAGTACCGGAGCGACTGCTCACGCTACCGAGTTACGTATATGAAATGTCTGAATCAACATATTACAATGTAGTGTCGCCTCTAACCCTACACCTCCAAAGAGCAAGAAAATATGTCCAATCGCCGAGAGACACTATAATTATAATTATTTTAATCAATTCCCGCTGGCCCCACCACGGGGCTACGGGGGGTGGGGCAACGGGAATACACAATTAACACCATATAAATTCTGCCCTAGATATTTACTGTTATTCTATTTTTTTTTTTTTGACGTGACAACGTCTTATAATTCGATGGAGCCGGCTGCACGCACGAAAAAACATGACGTATGAGGCGTTACCTCGCTCTGAGGCGTTCCATAAAACAATTGCTCAACGCACATTAATTTTTTGAAAAATGCAACCATTCCATCAGTATTTTCTTATGACGTTGTCACGTTCAACTATCGTCAGTAAACCGACTTTACAACGGGAATACACAATGAAAACCACATTATTTCTATCCTAGATATTTACTGCTATTCTATTTTTTTACAATATTCCTTTAATTTGCAGATCGTCAATGCAGGACTGCCGCGCGGTCAGCAATCAGAACGCGGAGTCTGAAGTGTACTTCGCGGACGTGTCCAGCTGTTGCAACGTGAGTGTCCAGGTATACGGCTTTTTTGAGCTACCGGGTGACATTTCTTCTTTGGAGAAATTCAGGGTGTTATGGACCCTTCACGAAGCCGTCAACCAAGCATTCTGTACATCAAACTAAGTAACTTCACGCAAAAATTATTGCTGGGAAACCACTTTTTTTTTGGGGTTAAAAGTCACGTTTTACGGTAGGACTCAATGTAACGCACTCAAAGCATTGTGCTGATGGATGGATTGAATAGCACGGGGGTCGTGGAGGTGTTTAAAGTAAAAATCTTGCAACAAAAACAGGAATTAAAAAAAAAAAAACTTGTGAAAAAGTTGGAACTTTGACCCCCAATATCTCCGTAACTAGAAGGTTCCCAGGTATGATCTAGAACAAAAAAATGATCGCAAAGACGGGGAGAACAAGTGCCTTTCGGCTTCGTTTAGGGTCTTGCTACACCCTTTATATTTGCCCGGAGCATTGGCGGCGTAGTGGTATCGGTAGTGCCGGTCCTCGTGGTGGTATTCCTCCTCTCTGTTAAAGGGATCACAGGGAGAAGGCTTGTCTCATGCATGAAACATTACAGTCTTTTTTAACTCAGCTTTTGTCCATTTTCCATTTTCATGAAATACTTCTAGGAGATAAAATAACCCCACAATATTGTACCATCTGCGGAGTAACATTTTCAAAATGTCTTTTAAAAAAAAAAGATAATAGGAAATATCTGTTTCTATGGAAAATCTAAAATCGGTCTAATTTAGCTGTAACACTATTTTTAGAAAATTTTCTCTGATAACTTGTTAGACCCATGTATCCTGCTTATGCGTGTGAAGTTTCATTAAAATCTGTCGTAAACGCTCTTAATAAAAAAATATTTCCTTCTCCCCAGGCCGACTGCTGTATGAACGCAAACGTCTCAGCTCTAGTAGGTACCATAGAGAATCACCCCGAGTCCACGTCAGAGTCAGACACCGGCTCCTTCACGTTAACGCGACAGCAGCGCCCCCAGCCACAAGTCGGCTCAAAACGGAGACCGCGACAAGCAGACAAACATATGAAAAACCAAGAAAAGATGAGACAGGTACTCAATAACTCTATAAGGTTGACGGAACATCAAATAGAACAGCTGAACAACTCTATGAGAATGAATGAACGAATTGAACGAGAACGAATGAATGAGACGAGGCTGAGTGAACGGATGAACGATTCGAGGGACAGACTGAATGATAGAGAACGCATGCACGATGTTAGGATCAGTGATAGAATGAATGAAACGAGGTTGAGTGAGCGAATGAATGATTCAAGAGATAGGTTGAATGATGGAAGGGTGTGTGAGCGAATGGAGAGGTTAAATGATTCCCGTATTAGTGACAGAATGAACGATACTCGCATTAGTGACCGAATGAATGAGACGAGAATGAGTGAGCGGATGAATGATTCTAGGGACAGATTAAACGATTCGAGGAGTTGTGAGGTCATGGACCCGAGGATAGAAAGAATGAACGACTCCAGAATCAGTGACAGAATGAACGAAACAAGGCTAAGTGAACGTCTCAACGATTCACGGGTATGCGAGCGGATGGCTGAAGCGAGAATGGAAAGAATGAACGAGTCCAAACTGAGTGACCGAAGCGACACTCGCCACAGTGACCGAATGAACGACTCCCGTATTGAACGACTAAATGACTCACGACTCGAACGAATGAGCGATATAAATTCAAGCATCAGAATCGATGGTAGTCCAAAAATGCGTTCACACATAAGTCCTTTAAGGATTGCTAGATCCAGCCCCAAAAACGTACCTAAAGACCATCACAGGCAGTCAAGTTCAGACTCAAACAAGCCTGATTTTAGGCAAATCTCACCTTTATCCCCAAACACTGAGGAATCTTTATTATCTGATGAGGACAGGCCCCAGGATACAGTATATTCGAACGATCCTGAGACCTCCAAATGCTTGGGACCTGATTCTCAGTATGAGCCAGTGAGGGATGGAAAGGAGGAAATATTGAAGACAAATCACCATCATTGCTATAGTGATACTAATACTATGGATTCTGGGTGGCAGAGTGGCTCTGAGAAACAGGTGACTGACTAATACAGGAATCTGACTATTACAAACAGGGAAGTTATAATTTTAACTGAAACCAACTGTTTGGTCCCCAAACATAGTGCTAAACATATGTAGTTAATCATGAATTGTGTTTCTGTGTTTTAAATACACAATATCAGGCCTTTTCGACCTTGAGGGCTAGGCTGAAACTACAATGGGCGTAACAGACCCCTTAACGAAGCCGAAAGACACTTGTTCTCTCCGTCACAGCGATCATTTAAAAAAAAAAGACAAAGTTACAACTTTTTCACAAGTTTTTTTTAAAATTATGTTTGGTATTATAAAATCATAATCATATATCTTCATAGAACATTACTTTAAATACCTCCATGACCCCAATGCCATCATCAGCACAATGTTTTGAGTGCGTAACTTTGAGTTTTACCGTAAAACGTGATTTTACACCCCCCAAAAAAAAGCAAGAATTCATCATTCAATTTCCCAGCAATAATTTTTGCATAGAGTTACGTTATTTGATGTACAGAATGCTTGGTTGACGGCTTAAGGGTCCATTTACTCCTTGTGGAGTGCCACCTGCTGTTCCTATTTCTGTCTTTTTTTCGAACTAAAAAGGGATGAAAGAGTTTTTAGCGCGG
Organism: Noctua comes; assembly: GCA_963082995.1. Taxonomy (NCBI): domain Eukaryota; kingdom Metazoa; phylum Arthropoda; class Insecta; order Lepidoptera; family Noctuidae; genus Noctua; species Noctua comes. The sequence goes on from OY720294.1 coordinate 2,167,182, forward strand.
GTTCGCCTGTAGTAGGACAAGAAAACTGTTGAGGCGCTGTTGATTTGGAAACATTTGTGAAAATGTCTGTGAGAATTGCATTAAAATAAGAAAACAAGATGGCGGATTGATTTTGACAGTTGAATAAAAATTGTTTTTTAAATCTAAGTAGTAACGTAAGTGTAAGAGATGATTTTCCATGTTGTATTCGGACGAGTGTTCTACGTGCTGTGCTAATAACTATGGAATTACTGTAAAATTATAGACTTATTACTAGATTTTAACTAAATCGTCCACATTAATCTACACTTTTTCGTATTTGTGGAATTTTGAAATATGGTACGATTTGTTCTACACAATAGGTAGAATCAAGTATAAATTAAAACCTTGATTTTTCCTTTAAATATTCCTTGCTTATTAAGCAATTCATTGACTGGGGAATTTATTCATTCGTTCATCTCTTTGCCATTAATTTATCATTCACCTTTCATTCACCGATTTTTTATTGAACATCCATTCATTTGTCGCTTATGTATCATTCATTCATATTTCACTCAGTCAGTGGATTTTGTTCAAAAGGAATAAAAAAAAAAAAATTCTGCGTTTTGACTTCAAAGCTGACACAAAACTTGCCGTTTTCCGAATTTGACGTAAAAATATTAATTTGTTATTAAAAATAAATTATAATTATGTAAAAAACTATAAGTAGGTGTGTTAATAACGCTCTCTAAAAAAATATGATTCTTAAATCATTATTTGTAATCAAAAACTCGAATTTGTAGATTGGGTAGGAAAATTTTAAAAAGAACTACATTTGAATGATAGACCTATTAAAAATAATACTGAATTAGAACAATGCCACGATGTTTGACATTAAAGTTGTGCATTCTTATATGCAACTAAATGCACAAGAGGGATGTTTCCTGGAAAAATCTAATTAGTCCGTCAGATAGATTTCCAAAAAAACATTGGACACGTATTTTTTCCTTTTTCACGAAAACTAAAAATGAAGACGATACAGTGCGTCGAAAACTCGTGTGATGTCATACTTGTAAGTAAAGTGACGTCACGGGCCCCCACTCATGATCTTTGATGCGTTTTATCTTCGTCAGTTTTTATTGATTTGATAAAACAAAAAATACGTATCCAATATTTTTAGATAATCTAACTGACGGACTAAATAGAATCATTTTTTTTTTAAACAGGAAATCTCCCCATTGTTGCCCATTTCTATACAATCCTGAAATTGCTGTAAATAGCTCGGGGTTGTTGCTGTGTTGAATAAAATTGCCCAGGATTGCGCAAATAATTGCCGTGTTAGCAAAATTTATCCAAGCTAGTGCCGATATTGCCAATACTCGTTTTTTACTATTTTGCGTAAACGTGGATGTGTAGTAAATGTGCCAAGTAGGATATAACTATAAACTTTTGAAATTCCTGTAAGTATGTGAAATGAAACTAGTTTTACAAAACACCGATGTTTGTGAACAATAAAGGAAGGGGCGTTTTGGGTTATACCCGAGTTTTCTTGTTTAATTTTAATGAAAGAAAGAAAAAGAAAAAAAACATATTTATTTGGAACATATTTAAAAAAAAAAAAAAACTTAAATTTACACAATAAAAAAAGGTTAAAACTAAACAGAAAAAAAAGAGATAATATGCAATTTTTAATACAGTGTGAGGTGAGCTCGCTAGAGTATATTAAAAAAAAATTGTACCTAACATCACCTGTAGGCATTGATATTCGTGGTGGAAGGCACCGACGCGAAAACAGTTACCACGTATTCAGTACATCATTCTGAGCCCCCTTTAATATAAATTTTTCATTGGTTATTAAAAAAAAACAGCTATTCCATACATATTGACCGTGTAGGTATTGCACTTTTGTAGGAAACAGCAGATTTTTTTTTTAATAAGCGATGAAAAAATTCTAAAGGATGTAAATAGACCCTTAACGAAGCCGAAAAGCACTTGTTCTCCCCGTCTTTGCGATCATTTTTTTGTTCTAGACCATACCGGACCTTCTAGGACATTGGGGGTCTAAGTTCCAACTTTTTGACAATTTTTTTAAATACTTATTTTTAATGTAAGAATCTTTAACGTACTTTTCAATCCATCCATCAGCACAATGCTTTGACTGCGTTTCATCGAGTCCTTCCATAAAACGTGATTTTTCAAACCAAAAAAAAAGTCGTTTCCCAGCAATAATTTTTGCGTAAAGTTATTTAGTTTGATGTACAAAATGCTTGGTTGACGGCTATTTGAAGGGTCTGTTAACACCCTGTATGTGGGGAGGCTCAGAATGATGTACCGAATACGTGGTAACCGTTTTCGCGTTGGTGTCCCTTCCAACCCATAAAAAAAAATGATATAAATATAAAAACCTCTATGCCTGCGAGACTAAAAGAATAACTGGCAACATTGTCCCATAAAATTAGTTTCATTTCAACTGAGACACGTGTTTTATAATAAAAGCGACCAAATTTAGATTCCTATGACATTGTTTTGTTTCCATGAGCTACTATATTTTGTATGCTTACTGCTAAAATAATATGTCAACCTTAGAAAAGAACCAGGTATCTTTTACGAAATATACTTGGTTATATATTTCGTCAAAGCAGTTCATTTCAAATGTACCTACTTACGTTATATTGTGGTATTGTTAGCGTTCCGCTTTACAATGTATTTTTATATTCATCCGTCCACCCATTTGTTGTTTGTTAATCATTCATTCGTTCATTGTTTAATCATAATATATTTCGCTTCGTATTTATTTAGATATTTTGTTCTGTTTGAATAGGTTTGCTTTACCCACAAAAAGGGCTAATTCACTTGGCTAATTAAAAAAATAAATTCAGTAAATATCTCCAATAAATTTTGAGTGAACGAAATAATATCCATTCACTCTCCTACTCCTCGTTCCTTTCATTCATCATTCATTCGTTCATGTCTATATTTTTCATTCATAAAAACAGGTACCTCTTATAATATAAAATAGCAATTTCAGCTATTTTCCTAATAGCCTTGCATCAGTCTATAAAAAGTATTATTTTTATCAAACAAAATGTTGCCATAAAGGTTTCCTTTTTATTTTATTATTATTCCATTTAAAGCAATAAGTTGTGTAAATATTTTATAATATTATAAGTACGTGTAGTGTAATTTTTTGTCTGTTATTATTATACAGGGTGCAGTAATTTATTAAGGACTTTGACTTTAGAATTTATTGATTTTTATTTATAATTGTTGTCACATAACTTAAAAACAATTAAAAAGTTATATTTTTGTCGGCAATAAAGAGCATAATTATTATTTTAAATGATATTCATCTTCCATTAAAATGTTACTGCACCTCAATTTCGTAGTTGCTAGATTTGTCACTGTAATGCCAATATGGAATTGTTTTAATATTATAATGTATACAGGGTGTACCAAACGATTTTGAGAAATATCGCTGGATCTCATAATACCATAGGAAGATATTGAGCACTTCTGGATCTATTTATGTAGGCAACTGTGAAATTAATGGCGTTAGCATAGCTAGGCATAGCTTTCCAAGCATCGCCATTGGTTGAAAATCTATGGTAATTTTTTATTTTCTAAATAGCTTGACCTCATTGGACTAAGCTAAGGTCACGCCATCTACAATGAGCTTTGACAGGCCTTACCCATTAGGGCCCCATGAAATAATGGATAATGAAAACTGTACAACTTTTTGAACACCCTGTAAACGATTATCTATAACTTGAACATTTTGTGTATATTCGTTATATTCGTACTTTAAGTGTGTTAGCGTTAACATAAGTTTTAGAGGTTAAGTTATTTTTGACTACTTACTTCAAATTCAAATGTTGTATTAATAAATTCACTCATTTTAGACCCTGATATTGGAAATTTTGCGAATAAATTATATAAAGATCTATTAAGCAGTCTTCGCATCTAGCGTAGGAGTTTTTCGTATACGTACGTCGTACGCTGCGTAAACACGACGTCTACGCCGCGTTAATGTGACGTAGGTATACGCTGCGTGAACAGGACCTCTATCATCTTGTCTACAACGTGTAACAGAGTAAACGCAAGACCTCTCGTGTGGTGTCTCAGACCATGAAACTGAACATCTTATGTTCTAAGAGTTCTTGAAATTCGCAAAAAAAAAAAAAAAAACTTTCTATAGGAACGGACGCAATCAGCTGATCCACATGTATGGTAAAACTAAAAAAAAAGTTATGAATTTCCAAAAGTCATAGAACAAAAGTTGTTCAGTTTCATGGTCTGAGACACCACACGAGAGGTCTTGCGTTTATTCTGTTACACGTTGAATATGGCGTATACGCCGCGTTATAGTGACGTCATCAACGCGAGATGTGAAGACAACCCTTCTTAACAAAATGTCTTCAAAACCCAAAAATATCTAATTTAAAAAAAAAATCCTCAATTTTTTCCGATAATATTATTAACTATTTTTAATAAAAACTCGAGGAATTATTATGTAAAATTATTAAAGTATGTGTACGAATATAGTTGTGATTTTCATTTACTATTAGATTTACGTAAGACTACTTTTAATTGCTATGTACCTATATTGTTAGATCATTTATTGATAACGGTTCTATTAAAAGACTGAAATCTTATTGTCATTTTTATTTACTTACCAAAGGTTTACCAGCCCCCGTAGCATGACCACCATAGACAAGGATTTCTTTGACGGAAGAATCGACAAAATGACAGATAGTGCAAAGAAATCTGTCATTGTGTCGACACAATCTGTCATTTTGTCGATTCTTCCGTCAAAGAAATTCTTGTCTACAGTGGTCGTGCTACGGGGGCTGATCTTGTTTTCTGGGCGGTTACCATGTCGTCTTAACGCAGGAGTAATTCCAGTGTGGGAAAGAGACAGAGCTATCCAGGTCGTCTAGCGCCATCTCTTTCCCACACTAGGTAAACTCCTACTCATTCATGACGGATTGACAGCCTGGCTGAGCCCTACACGAGCGTGTCGCGAGTCTGGCTATGTGCACGCGATTTCAATGCGATGTTTGTAGATCTGATGTATTGGCGGCCAGTATGCGCCAACACGCGTATGAGTTCGCGTGAATCGGGTCCAGGGTAAGGCAGTCGAATGCTTCGGACACCTGTTTGATATGTACGTACGTGCGTCTTTGGTGCTGTAGATTCCGCCGCCACAATCTTAACATTTTGACCGCCAGAGCATAAACGCACCCGCGTACCCTCCACGCCAAGCCACAATTTCACCTACCTATTTTGTCTTATATTTGTGTCGTTTGGCGTACAGGGCACGAGCTTGCTTGTCACGTATATGTGACTATGGTGGTCAAAAGACAACGTCAGGAAAAGGGTGGGAAATAAAACTATAACCAATTCCGAAATATTCTTTTTATTTTTTTTTTAACTCCTAAACTTAAAGTTAGGCAAAGGACCCTCTTTACAAATTCACAATATTTATTTTTATTATTGTAGGATGAAAATGAATTGATGAATTTGATTTTCCCAAAATACCTTTCCCGTTGTGAAAATTAAATTAAAAAGAAGTTTATTTAAATAGCTTTAAACGTTAATTTGCGTGCCAACCCCTTATTTCATCCAATCATGAGCTAGAATAACATTTAAAGTGTCCAAAACACATATTGTCTATGCCAATAGTTTGCTTGAGCGAATTAGGCCTTAATAAAGCCATGCAATTACAATTCACGCATTCTTACAATTCGGTGGAGTGACGATCTTCGCAAGGTCGCTGGTAGCAATTGGATGAGAGTTGCCGAGAGTCGAATTTAGTGGCGTGCGATTGAGGAGGTCTATGTCCAGCAGTGGCCTGCTGTAGGCTGATGATGATGGGTAACGCCATGGAACCTAGCCTCATGAAATGATACTGTGACAGCTGACGGGAGAATGGAAGAAAAAAAGTCTTGCGTCGTCCCCAAGTCAAGATTTTGATGATGATAAATGAACCTGGCCCAATCAGGCTACTCACAAATATTACTCAAAAATCTTTAAGTACTACTCGAAGTATAGCCATTATTAAAAATATACTATTTGTAAAAAGGGTCCCTAAAAAGTTAATTAAAATTGTAATCACAAAAAGTGAAAGTAAGTATTGCAAGCACCAAAAATAAAATCTATTTAGTAAAAAAGTTAAAAATATGGCCGATGATAGAGATTTTTTAAAAATCTTCAAAGTGTTTTTGTTTGTTGTAAATAGGCAATCTTTTGTGATTTAAAAATACAATAATCTGTTTCGTTTTTTCGTCGCCATTTTATCGGATCAAAAACATTTCAAATTAAAAATAGTCACTAAAGCGTGGCATGAAAAGTTGCCCGTACTTGAATTTAAGAAGACATAAAACTTGATTTTTATTTAATTATAGCTAGCAAAAGCTATTCAGAAGATTCTAAAATACTAATATGCTTTTAGAAAAAGGTCACAACTCAAAAAAGGCAGATTTTTCTTACAGATGTAAGTGTTACTATGTTAAATATTCACAATTAATGGTCCGAGGCTATCTATGGAACAGTTATCATAAGACTAGTGGACTTAATGCGCCTGCATTACGATTTAGTGAAGCGCACATTACTGGAAGATGTACAAAAAAAAAATGTTGACTTGAGCCAAAGTTGGCATAATATTTACCCAGAGCTGTTAAAAAAAATGATAAAATTAAGGAAAGAGTTCGTATAATATTGCCTGCAAGACTTGGCATAATATTTGGTAAAGTTGTTATGCTATCTTATTTAGCCAAACTTGGTAAACACCGGTAATAGGCTAGTCGTGCGACCGTCGCGTTGCCAAGTCATAGGTCTCAAGTTCGAACCCAAGACGACTGACTTAGCCAAACATGGTGTAATATTTTGCCAGAGTTGTCATGGCACCTAGCTAGCTAGTTATTTTTGGGATAATTTTTAGCCAATCCTGAGATAATATTTAGCCAAACTTCGCAAGAAGATTCCCTACACTTGGTATAGTAAAAACCTAAACTCCGTTTGACATTTAACCAAAATTGGGATAATATTTTACCAGAGATGGCATAATATTTGGCCAGAGATTGCATAACATATACCTTTGTATGTAGCTAGCAAGTAGTTAGCGGTTGTCTTAAATAATGTGCGCTTACCATTACACTGGTATTAAATCATTACAATCTAATCTACATTAATTACGTCCTTAGCATTACGTTATTATAGTTAAATCACTTTATTTTTAATCTAAGTTCGATGTTAAGTTTCTACGGAATGGTTCAGAGCAATTATGTACTAAAATGTACTTTATTTGTTTAGTTTTTTTTGGCAAAAATAATAAGTACGTAAAAACAACAGTTACAAAGTTGACCACGAGAGCAAAAAATTTTCTTTTAATAAAAGTCTTTCGATTGGACGGATTCGAAAATAGTTCCAAAAGCCACCACTATCAATGGCGCTAGTAGCAACTGTCAAATTCATTAGTATTTTTTTCTAATTTCAAAATTACCAGTCAACAAAAATTTTGTTTATATTTTTTTCAAGATTCCTCTACAGTACCTTCACATTTACATTACATCTGATTCTGCATCGAAGTCAAAATTAGAATGATCTTTATTTTCGTAGTATTAAAGTTGTTGTTGGGTTCTGGCTATCAGAGGTAAACTGTGAAAGGACTGGTAGGAATTCCTTTTTTTGTGATTGCCATGTTGAAAAAACTTATTTTTATTTGAATAGAAGTAGCAAACTAATGAGAACTAGTAGGCTGCTGGTTAGAATGCTCGCTTTGCTTTCAGCGACGATTTCTTGCTCATAAACGAGCACGTTTTTCGCAGTGTGTTCGGCGACAGTTGCTGGGGTTCCGTCCATGTCTCCTAGACGCTGATTCGCTACTTTCAAGTTTCTAAGAAGGGCTAGTACGTCTTCTGTAAAAGAAGAAAAATTGGTGTTAGAAGTGTAGTTCGTTTGGGTACATATGTAATTTAAATAAAGAGTGGGTAGTTTCGTCTATTTAATTTAGTGGCTCCAAAATAAGGAGCCTGATCAACCAATGCGACCAGCTTGGCCCATGTTTTGTGGAGTTATGCAAACATAAATGTATGAAGCAGCAATTGCTTTTTTCATAGTTTCAGCCTTTATCGTATAATGAAAGTTGTTTATTTTATTTGAGTAGTGGTACTCAACCTGATACTAAGCCGCACTTTTAACCTAACGCCCTGAGTAATCACGTAAATCATGCAATTACAAAAAAAATATATAATATATTTTGCTAACTAGGTTACTACAAAAGCCGTGAATATACAAAAAGCCATCCATTTCAATTTCCGAATGAGTTATATCCCACTCAAATTCCTTTTACAGTAATAAATATTAAACCGCGCTGATAGCGGCTTTTAACTCATTCATCATTCAGGGAATGCTTTTAAATACCAACTGGAAGCCCAGTTTAAAAATATTAATAAAATAGCACATTCCCTAGTATAAAGGGTGGAAACCCCTCCCCCCCCCTAACGAAGCCGAAAGGCACTTATTCTCCGCTTCATTGCGATCATTTTTTTTTCTGGACTTGATTTTGATTTTTTTAGAAGTTGTTTCTGGGCAATAATTTTTGGGTACTTTGATATACAGAATGCTTGGCTGACGGCTTCGTGAACGGTCCGTTTACACGGAACGGCTTGAAACGTATGAATTAGAGTAAAAAGAACTGTTATTTAATTTGTAAATTACTAACAGAGGCTTTTAAGATGAAGATTTGAAGATGGCCAGGGTGGCTCGCGAAATTTAATGCCATTTGCAGGTCTCTGTAAGGTTGTATGTTGATAAGTAGTAAAACAAGACAAGTTAGCAGAAGTAGAGAAGAATTGCGTTTTTTCCTTCGTGGCATATTCTTCTAGTTCTTTGGTCCCGAAAATGATAGAAAGAAGAGTAGACTATTTAAGATTGTAAACTATCATAGTCACTAACATTATTATTAATACTAGAAACGGGATATTTACCGTGTTTACTGTTTTCTATGAGTTCCCGATATTTCGGCGCTGTTGCAAGCACCATGATCACGGATAAACTGAAGTTATTGCGGGTGTTTATGAGCAGACAAATCGGTCTACCCTCTTTCTTGTTCGTTTTTTGCACCCAGTACCGCTACTGCTAGTTTATCCGTGATCATGGTGCTTGCAACAGCGCCGAAATATCGGGAACTCATAGAAAACAGTAAACATGGTAAATATTCCGTTTCTAGTATTAATATTAAGAGTAGACTATATTGAAGATTTCTGCCTCAATTCATATTCACCACTCGACCTCCACCTCCACCTTTACGAAGGTTCTTTACATACTTAGATACACAAACCGCGCCGCGATGAGGAAAACAGCATAAATAGTAGAGGAATATCTACAAACCTGCCTCTTTCTGCCCCTCCTCATAGTCCACCTTGATGAAGGTAGTGAGCGAGACCTCGTAGACCTTGTTGGAGTCAGCGCCAGAGCTGATCGAGCGGCGCTTGCGCCCGTATGCTGTCTGACCGTTACTGCATTGTACCTGTGAATGTTAATTAATGATTGGAAAATATAGTTTTCAGAAGACGAGAAGCGGTGCATTGGACGTTTTTTTTCAGGATTCAGATTTGTAATAAGCATAATCAGCCTACAATGTTCCAACTACTGGGAGAAAAAAAAAGTTCTCTATCAAGTTTTTAGATTCATATATCCTGCTTATGCGTACGAAGTTTCATTAAAATCGGTTCAGTTTCAGAAAAAAAATCACTTGAAGGTTTGTATGACATGCCGAAAGATGTTAACGCTCCTAAGGCAGGGCCTGGTCTAGGTTGGTCCCAGAACTGTCATTCCATCATTAAATGGTTTATGAAAAGGTCTCGCTTCCATATTTTCTTCCAACACTCACCCCCTGGCACTTGTCGAGGCACACGGTGACGGTTCCTCTGAACTGTACGTACGAGGTGTCGGGGAACTTGAACGCCTTAAACTTGGCCGTGAGGGTGTCGCCGTCAGCCGTCACGAAGTTGTCGAACAGGTATGTGTCTACAGAACAGCTGTGGATGTTGGAGAAATGGGAAGTTAGTTTAAAAATCTTCGTCCTCGTTTTTCTGCTCTTATCCCATATTATTTGAGGTAGTATTACAACGTTTAACCAAAACACCCTGTATACACATATACAGGGTGTTTGGTTAAGCGTTGGTAATACTTTAAGGGAGTGAAAAACTCATAAAAATGAACAACTTTTATTACGGGACTATCTATGAAACATGACAAAAAAATCTGCTGCTGTCTACATTTTTTCGAGTTACGCGAACTGGAGCATCTGATATTTTTTTGCGATTTCACGGTCGGTCCCATAGTAAAAGTTGTTAATTTTCATGAGTACAACACGCCCTCAAAGTATTGCCTACGTTTAACCAATCACCCAGTATAGTATGTCTCCTTTCTTTCATAGTTCTCAATACAGATTCAGGTATACTAAGAAAAGCCGATTCACAGGATAGGGTTAATCAGTTCTTTTCTTGCGAAAAACGATACAACTCAAGCAAGTAGCAAGGAATATCTAGGAATTGCCCCAATTCCCTGCTCCGAATCAATCTCATTCTTTTATTTTTGACTACCCTCTACACAGAGGAACTCTCGAACTGTCATAAGTGTTCATAAGTGAACTGGTTATTTTAGCCACTATTTGTTTCTTTGAATATTATTTTATGTAAGGAGGATCTCTTTGGTTGCAAATTTTTAAGCCGGGAACTCGGGGTAGGAGTTTTATTACCTACTAGCTTTTGTTCGGGGCTTCGCTCCCGTTATGTACGGATATTAACCCACGGAAACATACCCTATAGCACTCGGGGATAATGTAGCTTCCTGTTGGTGAAAGAATTTTCGGAATCGGATCAGTAGTTCCGAAGATTAAGCCCTACATACAAACAAATTTTACCTCTTTATAATATTAGTATAGATTGACCGCCACGGACGTCTATGGATGTCAAATCGTTAGCGCTTTAAAAAAGTGTTATTTTCGACGTGCCAGGCGTCGTGCGCACTTTCTGTCGTCCATAGACGTCCGTGGCGGTCAATAGGTTAAACGAAAATTCTTGTTGTCCTGTTGTTCTACATTCAAGTATTTCACAAGATTTCAGTTTAATTTAATAACTTACCCATTCAATATGATAGTCTCCTGCTGCTTCCCAGTATCGGTGACGTGCATGTAGTTGACCAGCAGTCCGTAGATCGGCGCCGATTTCTCGTTCAGGAAGATCTCCATCGTAAGAGGAGTGCCGGGCGTCACTGAGATCTCGCCGGATACCCTGGAACATGGATGGTTACAAATTAGATAAGGTTTAGAGTAGGAGATTTTAGAACATTATTTTGGGAGACAAACAGTCTTCAGATAGTGTTCAAACTTCCTCTCCATACTTCCGTATCAGAACTAGTATCATAAATGCGGAAGTAACGCTGTAAATTTTCACGACTTAGCGGGTGAATGGATTTGGATAAGCATACGAGAGGAACATGACCAGGATTAAGACCTTTTTTTTTGTTCACGGTGGGAAACCTTCAAAGTGACCAGTCTTTGCGGATAAGTCCGGGGAGTGTGGGATTTCTACCTCACTTAAACGTCCCCGGTGGTCACCATCCGCACATGGGAGCAGGCACTGTTTCTTCTTAAAAGACCTGTCCGGAGCCCCTTCTGTGCAACGCCTGTTATGGCACATCCCTGGGGAGATTGCAAAGAGGTCTCCGCTGAGGATTAAGACCTAGGAACGTTTTTATCCACAGGAACACGTGGGACAATTTTCGATCGACAGGATGGCGAAGCCCAAAGGCGGCTACTACCGATGACTGCCTCGTTGGTGTAGTGGTCGCAATCGCGACTGCTGAGCATGAGGTCCTGGGTTAAATTCCCGGGTCAGGCAAATTGTTATTGGGTTTTTCCATCAGGAATTTCTCAGCACGCAGCCACGGAGTCTGGATTTGTGCCCGGTTGATGGCAATAGGCTAGCCCCTATTATATGCGACTTAAACGTAACTTGCGAAATATGGGTGTACTATTAAGTACACCTCTGCCTAACCCTTCGGGGATTACAGTGTGATTTTATGTCATGTTATGATGGCGAAGCCGCGGTCAAAAGTTGTAGAAGTATACAATAAGATAATCCTACGAAAGAACATATTATAAACAGGATGTAAACGAATCCTTCTCGAAGCCGTCAACCAAGTATTATGTGCATCAAACTAAGTAACCAAAAAAACTTGTAAAAAAGTTGGAACTTTGACCCCCAATATCTCCGTAACTAGAAGGTTCCCAGGTATGGTCTAGAACAAAAAAAATATCGCAATGACGGGGAGAACAAGTGCCTTTCGGCGTCGTTGGTCTTGTTACACCCTCTACAAGTACTTTGCTAACAGTTCAAAATCTTTGATCAGATCTTCGAAAGTATAGTATGTCAAATCGAATGAAGTTAAAATGGTCTTAGTAAGTACATTACTGACTAAAAAAAAATAGCTGTTGATGAACTTACTGTTTTCCATTCTGCTTGACAATAGCCCCAAGTACTGGTTCAGGTGCCTTGCCTTCTTCATAACGAGTGATATTGAGCACACTGAAAACAGAGAATGGTTTCTTTATACATACAAACATCATCGTCATCATTGCAGCTGAAACACGTCCACTGCTGGACATAGGTCTCCCCCAAGTGTCGCCACATTGACCGGTCCCGTGCGACCCGCATCCAGCGGATCCCTGCAACCTTCACCAGGTCGTCGGTCATACAAACGTACAAACGAAAAAAATAAAAAATGCGAAATGTGGGGTGTACTTAATCACACACATAAACATTCATTCATTCATTTAATTTTTTTTTTTTCATTTTTTTTTTACAGTTTGGTACACCTCTGCCTAACCCTTCGGGGATTACAGGCGTGATGTTATGTTACAATCATAAATTTACGATTTTTTCAAGGGTGGTACTAACCCTCCCGCACTGCCCTGGGTTCGGGAGGACTCAATTGATGATTTTACCACGATAAAAAAAAAAAAAAGGGAGGTACTAAAATACAAGTGGTATAACCCACCACCTGTATTTTTATAAATAAACCATAAAATACTTAGATAAATAAAACAGAAGGCACTTAGGCTTCGAAGTGCTCTTCATATCGGTACCATCTGGAACCGTGCCAAGAAAAGTGGCACGTCTGAGCCTTGAACTTCTGGATACGTAAGTGTAGCTGAACTTGTGTTAGATCATTGTTGGAGATTCTATTTATTATTTTGCAACACCAACATTAAATATAAAACCTTATGTAAATAGTGGCAACACTATCCCCTTCCATCTGCGACACTGGTACAATACAGACGTGCATTTTATTACTTGCCATATTTTATTTAATTTTCCTCGGCACCAACGTACTAGCACCTCATCGGCTACCTACCGTCTATCTACAAGCTACACATTGGTCCTTCGAGTCGGATTTTTTTATAGACTATAATATAAAAAGTCAAGCTTAAATTAACAATCATCTTCTGCCTCGCCTTTTTCTAACTAAGTTGGGGTCGGCTTCCAGTCTAACCTGATGCAGCTGAATATCATAGATGCTGCTTAACCTAGAGATTATTGAGTCACTAACTCAGGCTCGTTGAAGTCCAGCGGGAAGGGATGTACGTCCCGCCTGGTGAGAGACCTCAGCTTGCCCGGGACTATGCAGCGCGCCTTCAGCGTCTCCACATCGCCCGAGGAGTTCTCGATGATGATGGTGCTGTAGAAGGAGCGCTTGCCCTAGAAATGATACACGGTTTATGTTAATAACTAGAAGAATATTGGAATATTAAGTTCCTGATGTATGGGGAGACCCACAAAAAGAGCCGAGTCAATGACTGCCTTAGAAGTCAATCCTCAAATAAGCGTCAGCATGCATGTTTCGTACAATCAGCCTATACTTTTCGTTATGAGTGAGATTGTATCGTACGTAATCGATTGATGGGGGCCCGTATTGTGAGGATACTAGTCACAGAACTCACTGAACCAAAATTCGATGACATGACATTCTGACACCCATAAACAAATAGCTGCAGCGCCCTAGTACAGGTACAGTGATTATGCAGGATGTGCTATTGTTGTCTAATCCTCTGCTCTGCACTCATCATCATCTGCCTAGCCTTCTCCCAACTATATTGGGTCGGCTTCCAGTCTTACTGGATGCAGCTGAATGTTGGTATTTTACATGGAGCGACTGCCTATCTGATCTACACAACCTAGTTAGTACTGAGTAATTCGATACCCATTGGTAAGACTGGTTGTCGGATTTCCGGGCCACTGACTCTGCACTATGATTTTTATTTCTTACCGTAGACAAACAGATGTCTTCTATATTTTTCCAGTGAAAATGCTGGGCCATCTCGCCATCAAAAAGGACTTTTAAAAAAATAATGAAAGTCAAAAAGTTATACTACTTACAGTGCCAGTCTCCAGAACTCTGACAACTGCACAACTGTGAGGATCCTGTAGGTCCAGCACGAACATGGCGACCTTGCCGGTCATCTCGGGCTGGCACGGCTTGTACTCTGGAAATAGATAGATAGATGATTTAACAGGAGGCCATAGGCTCACCCCCTACTACATGGATCTTGAACGTATCTCACGAAATACAGGGTGTAAACAGACCCTTCGCATAGCATTCTGTACATCACACTAAGTAACTTTACGCAAAAATTATTGCTGGGAATCGACTTTTTTTTTTTGGGGTTATAAATCACGATATAAGGTAGGATTCGGTGGAAAGCACTTAAAGCATTGTGCTGATGGATGGATTGAATAGTACGGGGGTCGTGGAGGTGTGTACAGTAAAAATCATACATTAAAAATATGTATTTAAAAAAAAAACTTGTGAAAAAGTTGGAACTTTGACCGCCAATATCTCCGTAACTAGAAGGTTCCCAGGTATGGTCTAGAACAAAAAAAATGATCGCAAAGATGGGGAGAATAAGTGCCCTTCGGTTATGTTAAGGGTCTATTTACACCCTTTATGGATGTTCCAAAGGCACATCTCTGCCTAACCCTTCGGGGATTACTGGCGTGGTGTTATGTTATGTTATTTAACAGGATTTGTAGAAGAGTTCTTTGTGAAGACTTCATGCGAGGATCCATCTTTCTGGTAAGCCGTGTCCTAAGTTGAATGTGCTGTTTTGATGTTCACTGACTTGACCGTTTATCTGTGATCATGGTGCTTGCAACAGCGCCGAAATATCGGGAACTCAAAACATGGTTAATATCCCGTTTTCAGTGTAAATGATTATGTATTATGGTAGAATGTGAAGGATTCTTTAAATTATTGTAAGCACCGTATTGTGAATACATTCGGAGCAAATAAATGAATATAGAATTCTATTCTATTCTATGTTTGGCTGAGTACTGGTGACAATCATCTCATGATCTGCCTAGACGTTTCCCAAGTATGTGGAGTCAGCTTTCAATTTAACCGGATGCGTCTGAATACCCGTATTCTAAATGGAGCGACTAGGCAGTCGCTTGACCCAGTTAGTACTGGGTATACGATATCCCTTGGTAAGACTGGTTGTCAGACTTTCGGACCACTGACTACCTGTAACGTTAAAGATCTACAAATGACAGCCGGGACCAACGGCTTAACGTGCTTTCAGAAGCACGGAGGAAACTCGGTATGTAATGGGTGGTCACCAGTCCACGGTCTAACCTAGACAAGCGCGGCTTAACCTTAAGATCGACCCGAGCAGCAGATATTGAGCTGTTGTTGTTGTGAGCAGCCCCGGATCTAGGGGGGGGGCAAGCCGGGGCCCGTGCCCCGGGCGGCAAATTTAGAGGGCGGCAAATTCAAGCTTGTAAATATAGGCTTAACAGAGAAAGAGAAGCGCTTGACCGGTCGTTGTGGCGTTCTTTGGAGGAGGCCTATGTCCATCAGTGAGCGTGTTATGGCTGAAATGATGATGGTGATTTAAAGGTAAAAATATTGTCAGGCGGGGGCGGCATTTTTCAGTTTTTGCCCCGCCTTGAAATTATTCAAAATCCGGGGCTGGCTTGTGAGCTACGAGGTTCTCTTCAGCTCTGTTATCACTAGTTCCACATTAATATTTCAGGCATCCGTGAAATTCTTTAACCCGAACAACAAACAACAACAACAAACACACAACAACAACAACAACAACATTACAACAACAACAACAACATTAACACAACACACAACATTTATCACTACGCTAGCGCTACGCTTTCTTAAATTGTCCCACGATTAATTAAAAAATATTTATAAATAATACTGGCTGGTTGAAGTCGTGAGTGCGTCCCGGGACTTGATTCAATTATAACAGGACGTGATCAGAATATGGAGTAGTACCGCGGAATAGGAACATTATTAAAGAAGTTTGTATTAAAGAAAGTTAAATGGAATACTGGCTTGGAAGGATTTATAGGGAGGCAGACTGAATAAAGACAGATTTTTGTTTTGTGTCAAATTGGAAGGCAAGGCTTACACAAATGGGATTGCCGAACTTTTACACACAGATAGAATTTATATGTATTACTTTTATTTGATTATTGTGAATGTGTGGGCCATGTGGGTATTTAACGATTGTCTGACAGTTTGTGTAATAAGCGGGCTGCCCCCGTAGCATGACCACCGTAGACAAGGATTTCTTTGACGGAAGAATCGACATAATGACAGATAGTGCAAAGAAATCTGTCACTGTGTCGACACAATGTCCTTTCTTTGGTATTGTTCGTCGTGTCGTTGAGCTCCTTGAGTATAAGTCGAACTACACGATCACTGACAAATGCTTGAACTGATTCGATAGGCCCACTCAAATCTGTGTAGTTCTTTCTTCAAAAGACCATCTCAGACACTAATCTACATAGTCCTTGTGTGAGTTGACCAAGATTACGTCTGGACATTAAAAGAGACTTTGACCTGAGTTTGTTTCGGCTGTTTCCTCTCAGAGTAGTCGGGTACGAGACACCGGCCCCATATAGTTTAAAAAAAAATAACGTGTAAAAGTGTTTATAAAAATAACATCATTAATCATGTGTGTGATGTCGCTCGAAGGTACTTATGTATATCTACTGGAACACAGTAACAATAGAAGTAGGCTTTCTTGGACACGAACTTGCCCAGACGTATCAATTCTACAAGAAGCTGTACTACATATGTGAATGGAACTATGATGTCTTTGAAATTGAATGATTCGAAAAATACGTAGTTCCAAATACGCTCACATCGATAACTGTATTTTATCTGGATGTTTCAGCTATTATTCACTTTTAATATTCCTGCCACAAAAGGAAATCCCTATTAAACTTATACCGTCACTTACGGGATATCTCCGTAACTAGAATGGTGTAGAGCTATAGAAAATGGTCGCATTGACAGAGATATATGTGCCATTCGGCTTCAATAAGGGTACTTTTCCAACCAGTATAGCATAATGTTACTATCTTTATAAATTGTTTAACACGACAACGTACACGTAGTTTACCATAATTAACAACACAGTTAAGGATCATAAACACAGATACACGCCATTCCCCGACTAACAAGCGAACTTCTCATATTTTAATCTCATAGTTTCACACAGTTTCCCTATTCAGAGCAACAATATGGCAACCTCTTTTGTTTAAGTTATTATGCGAACAGGCCACTTTCACTAGCTTAAAGGCGCAAGCCCACCGCGGTACACGCAATGCACGGGCACGCGGCGCAGTTTAGCTGCGTGGATTCATTTATTTGACAACGCTGGTCCACGTTTCCACAGCAGTACACGCTACACACCCACAACTAAGTACAACTGTAGTGTGCGTGGCCCACCGCGGCATAGTCGTGTGTTAATATTCGTGTATAGCGTGTACCGCGTGCATAACGTGCATGGCGTTGACAGCGTTGAGCTATGTGAGCGCCTTATTCGAGCAAGCCACGCATGTACTAATGACGTCATTTGATGCATAGCGTGTCCGTGGTTTGCAGTGGACACAGTCACATAGTCATTTTTTTTGCAAAGCGAAGCTTAACACACGTGCGTAGCCTATCCGTGCGCCGCGGTGGGTTTTCGCCTTTACTAACAATGGTGTGAGAGAAAAGATGGCGGTGTCAGTTGACATTTTGGCGCGAAAGCGCGTACTGAATTTCCTTTGTATAGTAATAGGTCTTTAACTACGCAATTGCCGTTTTTTTTTTTCTCACATTCTGTTCTGTTTGTAACTTTGACGTATGGTAATTTAATATTTTTTCCTTATTCCATTTTTATTTGATTAATTGTTAAATTACGTACCTTTAAAACCGTAGGTACTAGTAGTTGCATATTATCTCATGATTTTTGATATTTTTAAAGTTACCATAACGTGAACCCATTATTTCATAATGTAAACGATGAACATTATCTTTGCCCTCCTTATTAGCTATTTTTATCTCAGTAAGACCAAAACTTTGAGAGATATGATTTTTGTTGTATGAAAAAACAAAATGGCTGCCAAATAGCAGGGAAGTGGATTGGACCCAAGTGTGTATTTGTGTATTATTTATTTATTTAAACTTCATGTACAAGAGTGGTACATAGGCGGACTAGTAGTAGTATAGTAGTAAAAAGTCAAAACTCTTTATTGCATTCATGTGTAAATAGTACACAAAATAAAAAGGTAGTAGTAAAAAAATTAAAAAACGTAGCGTGGTATTAAAATTGTTGTTTTAAAAATACCAAGAATGTCGCTAGTCCATGACCGGACGCATTGTATAATAACTTCATAAGATAATGATTGCTTGGAACACTGACTGATAAATTGTTTTTAAATGAATACATTTATTTTTTCATATATGTACGCTTCACGGCAAAACAGAGAATCTAACTTGTATATTGTAACATGTCACACATCGTGTAACTACCTATGTTAACAATTAAAAGTTACTTATTCTTCTTACCTTTAAGCTGATCCAAGTAGGTGATACTCCTGTTTCCATCCATGGGGATGGTCACCTTCATCACCTCGGGAGTGCATTCCACCTTCGATTCTGATCCTGTAACAATAACGAAATGAGGTTTTATTGTGGGTGCTATAAAAATAAAACAATCTATGTAAGTTACTTCTGTTAAAATAAAAGAAATAAAGCAGATCATACGTCTGTCACCAGGGCTACGGGACTATTCGAAAGAGATACCGCGGCTCTGGAACACAAAGGGCACAGAAGGAACATGGATGGGTTTTAGTCAGTAGAAGTCTGACACTCCCTTCCGCTCCGCCAAGAGCGGGAGGGGTCATTTGATGATTTCCCATCAGAAAAAAAAAGTCGTCATACATACATCAAAATCAAAACCTTCCTTTTTGTTTCGCCGTAGTCGGGTGAAAAGTCACAAGACCCGCTCTTGATTTGCAAGGGGTATACCAATACTTGATCAATATTTGGAGACCCGAAATGATAGCCTTTCAAACCGGTATACAGCCATCTTGTTTAACAGGTTATAAGTAGAGTCGCGTCGAAAACTTATTTCGGTGTCATTTGCAATTTCGGCCGAAAACCGAAAACGAAAACAAACAAAAGATTTTTTGGTAAAAGTAAAAGAAATTCAGTGCCAATGGTTTAATCCTCACCTATTTGTAACCGATTAAATCACACGGAAAGAGGAATAAATATTTTGGCCGACTGTCCGCCATTTTATTCTATTTTTAAAATAGCAGCCACACTTAATGCTTGTATTATTCAATAGCTGGCATCAATACAAACATGTATTCTATGAGAGAAATCTTCTAAAGCGTCACGTTTCCGAAATATAAGCTTTTTTTCAGTTGTTGTGTTGTTGTTGTTGTTGTGTGTTGTTAAAAGTTGCTAAACTGTAATGGGACTGGGCAGGCCATGACTGCCGGATGCAAAGTTGTGGGGCCCGCATATCACAAAACTGGAGCCCTGAGACAGTTAGACGGGGTCGCGCAGACCGAGGAGTAGATGCCGGGACACCTTGGATAGCTTTCTCGTTAATTGGCGAGAAGAGGCGCTACATCGAGAAAAGTGGAAGGAATGGGGGGAGTTCTTTGCCCAGGAGTGGGATATTTCAGGTCAAAAAAAAAAGTTGTTGTGAATTTTTACAAAACAAATAAGTTATTTTTAAAAAAGAAGGGTCGTTTTGTGAGCACTTATTGTTACTACTTATTATGTACCTACTTATTTGGTTTTAATTTATTCAATTTGATTCTATGTTATTTTATCGGATTTTATTTGTCCATGTTTTCGGATTTCTATTAATTTATGTGTGGCAATGGGTGTTATTTACCTGAAATAAATGTTTTTTTTTTTTTTTTCTGTGAAATATGTTTTATCATTATTTTGTTCGGCAAAGTTGCCGAAAACCGAAAACAAAACTTGGTCGGGCACTAGTTGTAAGACAGCTTAACCTCTTGCATTCGTTATGTCATGCGGTCATGCACCAAAATAAAATATAGCCACGGCAAGGTATTGTTGGCTTAGTAGCAAATGATAAAATCTTCGCGTGTTTGTCAGTAAATAGATATTATATTGCTTGTCAAGGATAGGCATTTCAGTTAGAATGAGTATGACGAATTGTATGCACTGGGTGTAGGTACTTAGGTTATACCAAGTTAGTAATTTTTGAGGTTAAATGCATTTGGTTAGGTATTAAATAGTAATTTTTTTAGGGTACCGTACCCAAAGGATGCTAACGCGACCCTAATATAAAAGCTTCGCTGTCAGTTCACCCGTCCGTCCGTATGTCACAGGACTCACATGGTTGTATCTCTTAAAACGTGATAATAGACACTTTTTGTCACAGAGTGTGGATATATTATGATCGCTATTAAAACATTATTAAAAAAAAAACTAATTTAAGGGATCCCCATACAAGGCTCGTTTTTTGAATAACTCGTGTTAAATGTGGATGATATGGCTAGAAAAGAGGTGTCTGACGTAATGAAAAGTAATAGAAGTAGAAGAAGTATGGAAGAGAAAGACATACTGCGACTTCCCCAAATAAATTGGGATAAGGGCAAGAAAATCATGAGAGTTAAATATTGTATGGTGGTACGGAACCTTCGTGAGCGAGATCGACTTGCACTTGGCCGGTTCTTTTTACTCTGTAATCGTCTGTAATGTGTCTTATATTTAAAGTAGCCATTACTTAATTATTGGCTACTTAGAAGCGGTCTCAGACTGGTTGACAGATTTACGGACTTCTGGCTATTCGTAACGACTATGAAAGTTAGTATAAGTGACAACGGGGACCAACAGCTGTCCGCAGGTTTCATGGAGGGAACTTAGTATGTAATGATGTTCACCCATTCATCAGCCGATCTCGCCAAGGACGTTGCATCACTTTGCCCTATCAGAATACCAGCGCTGTGACTTATTTTTTAAATGTTGCAGCACCATGCTGAGATAGGGACCTTTTGGCCTCGTACTGAACCAATTTAATTGGTTTATCTTTTTCTTATTTTTGTTTTATTGTGAATTCAAACATTTTGTTTTTGTTTTGTCCTGTGTAAGTTTAAAAAATACTTTTTCTTTCTTTATTTCTCTGCTTGGCTTTGAAGATGGACTGGTGCTGGTATTATTATTTAGCTTTGAGCCCTTCTCCAAAGCGTCAGGACACTAATTACTTAATATTCACAGATGTTCTTAGTTACTTGCCCGGCTTTGAACCCACAACCTAGGCCGCTGCCTACCCACAGAGCGTGAAGCTAATCACATTGCCTCAAAGCAAGGGCATCTTTACATGAACGGCCATTATTTAGATAATATAAAGCTGGTTCACACGCGAGCGCTGCCGTCCGGAACGAGCGACGAACCGACATCGCGATGGACCGTGTGGAGGGGCCATTATGTCCGGGGTTAGAAGGACAAATCTGTTGTCCAGAAACGGGGCGTCAACTTATCGAGTTGACAGTCGATTTCTCATTTAATAAGTCCGTACCCGAAGCAGGTATATTTAATGACCGTAAGTTGAAGTTTAAATCAAGAATCTTGGCCTCCCTACACACCAATGAAACGTAGACAAAATTTCTCTGTACTTTTAATGAATGAATGATTCTCATTTTCTTCGTAACAAATTTTATATCCCATTTTCTTAATCGATTGTACACCTAGACTTAAGTTAGCAACTAAGCGGTAATCTGGCGTCTTTGCTGTCAATGTTGTGTTTACCCGTAATTGGCATATATATTAGAATATTACCGTATGATTTAGTATATGTATGTGTATGTATGTGCTGTGGGTGAACCTTAAGTAAATAAAATTCTCGAACGACAATATGAAATGATTGAAATGCCAGTTAAACGCCAGTCATTGTAAAACTAGTGTCCAAAACCGATTGAGCTGAAATTTTGCACATCACCTTTGGTAGGTGACAATACATTTTTATGACAGACATGACTACGTCCTGCTGCGAGGACCGTCTCCCAACGAGAGAACTCCTTAACGGTTAACAGCGCGGACTTTTATTTCGTCACCACTGCCATCAGAATGGTGAAGGAAAATATGGTGGCAGACTGCATGTCCTAGATATTCGAAGACATGACGTATTCAAGAGGAAGGCTGTGTCATCGTTATAGGTTAATAATGCTAATGTTTGAGTACATTCTCCATCTTCGGGACGCTGGCACGACACTATTTGCGAGCCTTTTTGAGAATGCAACAATTATGGTAATCTTTTAGTTTAGAAAACTTTGGAGCGTTAAAAAGATTATTATAAATAATATTGATTCTAGCCAGTGTCAAATCTGTGTGGTTATTTCTTCAAAATACCATCTCAGACATTAATCTGCATGGTCCTCATATGACTTGAGCAATGTCTGGACTTTAAGAGACGGTGAACTCTGAGTTTGTTTCGGATGTTTCTTCTCAGAGTAGTCAGTTACGAAACACCGGCCCCATCTATTATTAAAACATAACACGATGTGACATGTAAAAGTGTTTTGAAAAACCAATTTACAGAAATAAATATGATTTGATTTGATTTGATGTCCTTATGAAAACCTCATTCATGGTCGCAGTAGCTAACCTAAGGAATGCAACTATAGGATGAACCGAACAAACGATTCATTGCAAATCATTTTGGTTTCCGTCTGGCCATCTTAGACTTTTAGAAACGGCTTTGTCTCTGTTTTTGTGGGATGTGTGGTTCCCTGCTGGGAAAAAGCCACCGTTCCTTGTCCATGTCCTTGTTTGGAATATTTTTGTAATTGCTTGGAATTTGAAATCTCCATTGGATTGAAAGAGCCGCCAGCGTTTGTTTTTTTTATTTATTTATTTAAACATGGCCAGATATTGCACAGGTCCGAGAGGTTTGGAAGGAGAAAGGGGAGGCCTTTGCCCAGCAGTGGGACACTCAAACAGGCCAACAAAAAAAAAAAAAACTTTAAACTTCATGTACAAATGGATGGATTGTGTGAGGAATGATATGCAAGAAAAAGGAGTAAATGATAGTGTGACGGTTGACAGGGGAGAATGGAAGAAAAAACGTGTTGCGCCGACCCCAAATAATAGTTCAAATAGAGCCGTTACGGAGATTAGCCGGATTAAACAGACAGATAGAATTTTTTGTGAGTACCGTATACCTATCCTTTAATATGCATTCATTAAAAAGCTGTTATTTTAAAGACTCTTATTTTAAAAGAGTGTCCATGGAGTTTCTTGCCCGTTCTTCTCCATAGAGATCTACGTTAGGGAATGGGCAACTACAGTACTTTCACAGTTTGTATGCCTTGTGACTGGGACTGTAGCTATTGTTGTCTTTGTTTCGACAGTTCAAAAGTACCCGTAACTGGCCTATTTGAAATAAATGCTTTGATTTTGTTTGTTTTGAAAAAGTTTACTGATCTTGAATTCTTTGTAATTTTATGAAGAATTCGCACAATTTCTCCTCACATAATTCCTTACGATATATTTATTAATTTTTAGTAAAAATCCCGGCGCGTTCCCATTTCATGGTCGTACTACACTATCTAAAGAATGCTACCTCGAGTCGAAACATAAATGTATTTAATTGCAAATCATTTGAAGTTCATTATGAACTTCCGTATTTCTACTGTGAATTGTTGGAAATAGTGATATTTTCTTTTGAGGAGCTCGTGGCTAAATAATAATAGCCGCTCGGGTCGATCTTTAGGTTAAGCCGGGCTTGCCTAGGTTGGTCTGTGGATGGGTGACCACCCATTACATACCGAGTTTCCTCCGTGCCTCGGAAAGCACGTTAAGCCGTTGGTCCCGGCTGTCATTTGTAGATCTTTGACAGTCGTTAGGTAGTCAGTGGCCCAAAAAGTCTGACAACCAGTCTTACCAAGGGATATCGTATTACCCAGTACTAACTGGGTTGTGGAGGTCAGATAGGCAGTCGCTCCATGTAAAATACTGGGATTTAGCTGCATCCGGTTAGACTGGAAGCCGACCCCAACATAGTTGGGAAAAGGCTGGGCAGATGATGAAACGGAAACTAAAAACTACGAAATTGACATAAACCATTTGACAAGCTAATGGTGATCGCCGATCATAATTTGTTTTATCAACAGAGGACTAGACCATTAATCTTTTGACATAATGACACGACTAGTTTTTGGAACGAGAATTAGAAAGAAAGGTGTGTATGTATAATTAAAGACATTGCTTCACACACATATGTAAGCAAGCATATTACAAGTTGGATGATTATTATCACTGATAAAAATGCTTGGCTCAATGCCGGTCCTGCTCCACAAGGACAGGGGCGCATAAATTGATAGCATTAAATAGTATTTTTATGTGATTCATTTTTTCTGGCTCTGAAGTTATGATAGCATATAGTGATGTAAAGAGGGTTAGGATAACTGCACCGGGGTTACGAGATAGTGATCTAACAGAAAAAAATATAACGTCCATCGAACTTTCACGCGCCGTAAACTTAAAAGATTAACTTTTGTTTTTTGTGATGCGTAGACGCACAATAGACCTTTCAAAGTTTTTTCTATGGCCTAAGTACTAGCTTTAGGTACGTCAAGGATCATAACCATTGCTAAACGATCCCTGACCACAATTATTAGCTGTTTTTCTTCACCTAGACATCATTTCTAATATAATTTATAGCTCTTTTAGTGCAAAAAGTTACATACAGCTTTTGCCCGCGGCTTCGCTCGCGTTAATTTATATTTTGACAATCAATTCGGGTTGTACTCTGCATGTAATAATATAGTTCAATCATGATTCGAAAGACACGTGGCGCCATCTACAAGAACGTTATTGTTGTTTTCCTCGGGAACAGTCCTTTTTTTAGGGATGAAAGGTACCCTATGTCCGTTTCTGTACACCTGACAACGTATATGGAAAATTTTAGGACGATCGGTTCCATGGTTTAGGCGTGAAAAGGTAACAAACAAACAAACTTACTTTCGCATTTATAATATTAAGTAAGCTTTGTATGGAAGTATGGATGACGTGCATTTTCATACAAGATAGTGAAACTCCCGGAAGTTAGTCAGACTACACGGTTCGCGTCACATAATATAAAGCGTCTTTATTGGTGTGCCGGCTGCAGTAAGGGCCTTTAGTCGTGTGCAGGCGTTTGAAACAATGAGCTTTAACATAGACTGTGTAATATTATTATTCGCTGACTTTAAGTGTGTGCGGGGATCGTAGCTAGTAAAATCTGCATTTCTTCTAGAGATTTGTTTTCCATATTGCATTTTGATTTTTTTTATAAGACATGCAAAATAATAATTAATTTTGGTAACTCTTTTTTGCCAAAAAGGCTTTTCATGACTGGATTTTGTTTGTACGTTGTAATTACCAGTCATTGATAAATCTGCCTACAATAGGGATGTTTTCTGTGTTAAAGAAAATATGATTCGGGGGGGGGGGGGGGGGGGGGGTTATGGTCCGTCAGTTACATTATCGAATATTGGATACCTACGTATTTTTTGTTTTATCAAATCAATAAAAATTGACGAAGATAAAACGCATCAAACATCGTGAGTGGGAGCCCGTGACGTCACTTTTCGGTAAAAAGTCAGTACACTTTACTTACAAGTATGACGTCACACGAGTTTTCGACGCACTGTTTCGTCTTCATTTGTAGTTTTCGTGAAAAAAGAAAAAATACGTGTCCAATATTTTTTGGAAATCTATCTGACGGACTAATTAGACTTTTTTAGGAAACATCCCTATTGACTTGATTGTCACAGAATGTCTGTCAGAATAGATGTTATACTTTATTGTGCACCAAAATTTTTAAGATAGAAATGCCAGGGTATTCCCCGAAATTTAAATTTTCTCACGTTTTATGCAATTTACAGGTCAGTGTCAGGTTGTATGTTGATTAAGATATGATTCGCGACCGTAACAAATATGGCTTTACAGAGTTATAGTCATTAAACTCATCAATGCAACCCTCTAAATTCATCTAATCCCATTTAATGACTATTTCATGAAAAAGTTATTTATTTTAATGATTATAATTCTGTAACTACATACGTGTTACGGTCGTGAATCATATTTTGTTCACATATAGCCTGAAACTGACCTACAAATAAAAAAAAAACAAATATTTGAATTTCGCGGGCGCTTCCACCTTAAGCAGCTACCACAAGTCTTTTGCAATATCCATGGCTGATATAAAGGGTGTAAATAGACCCTTAACATAAAAGAAAGGCACTTGTTCTCCAAGTCTTTGCGATAATTTTTTTGTTCTAGACCATACCTGGGAACCTTATAGTTACGGAGATATTGGGGGTCAAAGTTCCAACTTTTTACAAGTTTTTTTAAATACATGTTTTTAATGTAAGATTTTTACTTTACACACCTCCACGACCCACGTTCTATTCAATCCATCCATCAGCACAATGCTCTGAGTGCTTTCCATCGAGTCCAACCGTAAAACGTGATTTTATACCCCAAAAAAAAAGTCGATTCCCAGCAATAATTTTTGCGTAAAGTTACTTAGTTTGATGTACAGAATGCTTGGTTGAAGGCTATGTGAAGGGTCTGTTTACACCCTGTATTTATGAAGTAGAGTAGAGCCCTGTATTTAGTAACTATATACATTATTAATTAAAAACTATTAAATAAACTAACAACAAACGATAAAAGGGCATCAAAAAACTCCTCCTCAACGCTGTCAGCTGGTAATGTGCCCAAGAGACTGGCGGCGTTACCAAGTTGTATGGCAACACTTAGCCTCTGGCCAAAGTACAAGCCAGCCCTTGGGTCACAGGATGCGTCAACCAGGCAAATGTAAATTAGATATTTTGACCCTTGTCACGTGTATGTTTCACATGTAATAGGAGCGACTTCTGCTCACACCATAATTAAACAGACGTACAGTGAAACGTGAGTATTGACGACAGACGTTACAAAAAAAAAAACAAAACTTTACAGTAAACACTACATTACCATAAACGAGGATAAGCACCATAGATAACCCCTTTCACCGCTAATATATTTTTATTACGCGGAAGGGATGTAGCACCTGATACAGTACAATCCTTTTATGTTTTTTTACGACCAAAATGGGCAACTTTTTTATTTCTTTTTGCAATGCTTTTTGCCAGCATCACCATTAACAATTTAACCAAAGGTAGTCTAGAATGCAGGGTGTAAACAGACCCTTCACATATCCGTCAACCAAGCATTCTGTACATCACACTAAGTAACTTTACGCAAAAATTATTGCTGGGAATCGACTTTTTTTTTTAGGTTATAAATCACGTTTTAAGGTAGGACTCGATGGAAAGCACTCAAAGCATTGTGCTGATGGATGGATTGAACAGTACGGGGGTCGTGTAGGTGTGTAAAGTAAAAATCTTACATTAAAAACATGAACAAGTGCCTTTCTTTAATGTTAAGGGTCTATTTATACCCTTTAGACCCAAAAAAAAAATACATTGCTGCTCAATACAACATAACGTGTAATCTTCGATAGGTTACACCCATATTTCGCCAGTTATGTTCACAGAATAGGGGCGAGCCTATTGCCATCATCTGGGCACCTGACTTCGGCCAGCTTCTGAGAAATTCGTGGTGGGAAAACCCAAAAACTCTTTGGCAGGAACTGATGCTCAGCAGTCGCTTTTGGGACCAACGAGGCAGTCAATTATTGCAAGCTACTAAATCTGCAGCCAAACTCTCACTTCAGACCACAGAACCGGCAGTGATGGCCTTCTTGATAAGCTGCTAATTTCGAAGAGGCAGCTTATCTCTCTCATCCAGCTTGTTATCATCATCTGTTGCAGACCGTCAGGTTCGCAGCCATTCCTGGTAACCGACTGGTCACTAGTATTGTTTCCGTGTTCGCCGGGGCAAGTTATGAACGGTAGCGGTTTCTATGGGCTCCTCATAATGAAGTTTCAAAGTTAAATCATTGCAACAATTTCCGTGTTTCGATTAGACAAGGGTAATACCTTACTGTTTGTCATTATGTAATGTTAAATATTAAACAAAAAGATCTACCGTCCTGCATACAGGGTCTAAACAGACCCTTCACATAGCCGTCAACCAAGCATTCAATACATCAAACTAAGTAACTTTACTTTAGGCAGTCGTTCCCTGTAAAATACTGGTATTCAGCTGCATCCGGTTAGACTGGAAGCCGACCCCAACATAGTTGGGAAAAGGCTAGGCAGATGATGAACTACTGAGATAACGTGTTATTGAGAAGTATGGAATAAGAGGATATGCTGTTACCCCCCTGAATTAGCATTTTGGCAATCGTAAAGTTAAATCATTTATTTTCTCGATCATCATCTGCCTAGCCTTTTCCCAACTATGTTAGGGTCGGCTTCCAGTCTAACCGGATGCAGCTGAATAACAGTATTTTACATTGAGCTACTGCCTATCTGACCTCCACAACCCAGTGATGTTGGTGATACGATACCCTTTGGTAAGACTGGTTGTCAGACTTTTGGGGCCACTAACTACCCGTAACGACTGTCAAAGAATTACAAATGACAGCCGGGACCAACGGCTTAACGTGCTTTCCGAGGCACGGAGGAAACTCGGTTTGTAATGGGCGGTCACCCATCCACGAACAAACCATGGCAAGCACGGCTTAACCTGAAGATCGATCCGAGCGTTTGTTATTATTTAGCCGCGAGCTCCTCGGTTATCTCAGTAGCTATGGGCCAAAAAACAATATTTAACCCTTCAGAGCTTTGTCTTCTTAACCCGCTACTGCCCACACCTTCCACCACGTTCACAGTTAACGTTTAACCCGGCGGCCGCTCAGATAAGGCGCGTCCCTATATTTATGTGAGAGCGAGCCACCGCGGTACCGCCAGTAAATCTGCGCATGCGACCCGCCTTATGTGGCCGAATAAATTAACTGTTCTCTTTCTATTATACCTAGACTTTCAAAAATTTGCCATATAATAAATCCCTTATAATACAGGGTGTAAACAGACCCTTAACGAAGCCGTCAACCAAGCATTCTGTTCATCAAATTAAGTAACTTTGCGCAAAAATTATTGCTGAGAAACGACTTTTTTTTGGGTTGAAAAATCACGTTTTACGGTAGGACTCGATGGAAAGCACTTAAAGCATTGTGCTGATGGATGGATTGAATAGTACGGGGGTCGTGGAGGTGTGTAAAGGGGGTGTAAGGTAACAAGTGCCTTTCGGATATGTTAAAGGGTCTATTTACACCATTTATAGGTAATACATTGAGGATATAAAGGGTGTAACAAGACTCTTAACGAAGCCGAAAGGTACTTGTTCTCCCCGTCATTGCGATCATTTTTTTGTTCTAGACCATATCTGGGAACCTTCTAGTTACGGAGATATTGGGGGTCAAATTTCTAACTTTTTCACAAGTTTTTTTTCAATACATGTTTTTAACGTAATATTTTTACTGTAAACACTTCCACGACCCCCGTACCGTTCAATCCATCTGTCGTCATAATGTTTTGTGTGCGTGTATTGAGTCCTACCTTAAAACGTGATTTTTCACCCCAAAAAAAAAGTATTTAAATAAACCTGTGTGTGCCCGACAATTATGTATTGCGAAGGCGACGGCCACGTCTATTGGCGGTGCCCAGTAGTAGGACCAATCTACTGAGTAAAGCCCCTGTAACGCGTACCTTGCGTGTACTTAATGACGTAGCAGACACCATAGATCTTTTTACTTGTTCTCTGAGTGAGTTCACAAAAATCACGATGTACAGAATATGTTATGATAAATAATAAAACTGTAATTATGGCCACACTATTGAATTAGGAATTACCTGTAATGATAGTGATGATGAGTTTATAAATAAATAAATAAAATTTTTACAATAATTTCGCGCGGATGAACAGCGGCAACAGCTAGTACTAGACACAGTGTGTCAGCTATATTATTAACGATTTCGACCCAACTTCGGTCAGCCCCACTGACCACTAAACTCATCTGCGGTGACATCAAAGCCTCATGACGTAACAGCCAGACGTTACATAGTTTATTCCGCACACGTCAGATGGCGCTTTTGCACACCGCCGGATGTCATGCGCGTGCGCACCACGATGTGACTATATTATCGAGCACTGACCTATTTTTATGGCGGGGTTTTAGTTTATTTCGTATCTTTATAAAAAGGGCATCGTATACAAGGTGACGGAGCCTTCACGAAGCCGTCAACCAATAGCAAAAAATATTAATATTACATCAAACTAAGTAACTCTACGCAAAAAATATTGCTCGGAAACAATTTTTTTTTGGGGCGAAAAATCACGTTTTACGGTAGGATGAGTCCTCAGTCATGTAGGACATTCAAAACATGTTGCAGGTATAGTAGTATTCATTGAATAGTACGGGGGTCGTAGAGGTCAGCAAAGTAAAAATCTTACATTAAAAATATGTATTAAAAAAAAAAACTTGTGAAAAATTTGGAACTTTGACCCCCAATATCTCCGTAACTAGAAGGTTCCTAGGTGTGGTCTATAACAAAAAAATGATCGCAAAGACGGGGAGAACAAGTGCCTTTCGTATATGTTAAGGGTCTATTTACACCCTTTAGATACATACATATTTCAATTCTCCTGTTTTGTCTTTTTTACACACTGTGTCTACATTTCTAATCCAACTTTCCTCTCGCAGATCTGCTGGAAGAGATTTCTCATGAAATAAGCAGTACCTTGGTGCTCTACTATCTTAATGTAATGTCCTGTTAAGTATTTTGTGTGTACATAAATAAATAAATAAAAACACCTCTATCTAACCCTGCGGAGATTACAGGCATGGTGTTATGTTTGACTAAAGATAAGATATTTTAGAGTACAGATTTAGTGCCTAGGTCTTACTTGTATGTCACACGTTTGTTTAGAAGCAGACCTCGACATACATTAGGAGAGGCTAGTGTAAGCACGTGAGCTGTAAATGGACACACTACGATAAAACGTGTGTAGTCTGGGTCAGCAGGAACTTTTACTGACCTGTCGTGGTATCCCTATCTTATGCCGGGTACACGCATTGGTGTAACGCAACGTGTAATGTAACACGAATGAGCCGTCCAGACTTATGCAATGCAACTTGAAATGTATCCTAAGAACAGGCGAAGTTGTGACAGCGTGTGTTACATTTCATGTTACGTTTCACCAATGTGTACCCAGCATTAGGAAAACGTATCCCTTTTGATAGCCTACAGATGCAGATTTATTTAATGAACATCGTGACGAAATAATTAAATGACATTTCAACTTTGCCAATGTTAAATAATAGTCCCTTATTCTTATTTTTTCATCATCATCATCATCATCATCATCATTTCAGCCGAAAGACGTCCACTGCTGGACATAGGCCTCCCCCAAGTGTCGCCACATTGACCGGTCCCGTGCGACTCGCATCCAGCGGATCCCTGCAACCTTCACCAGGTCATCGGTCCACCTAGTGGGAGGCCTTCCAATGCAGCGTCTTCCGGTTCTTATTCTTTATTGCACACAAAATAACAAATATACATATAAATTGCAATATTGACGACACAGTTGGCGCAGTGGCTGAGCGATTGGTTCCTGCGCTGCATGTCGCGGGTTCGAATTCCGCATGGAAAAAATATGTGTGTGGCCTATAGGTAGTTGTTTCGGGTCTGGATGTTTGTGTATGTGAGTTTAAATGTTTATAAACGAAATTCCTAGTGGAGGCAAAGCTTTTTAAATAATAATAATAAACTCGGCTATCATTGTGCGGATTGCCGTAACGGCCAATGGCCTTATGGCCAAGAGATGAAAGACCAGACTATCTGTCGAGGCTCTCCTTAGGCACTTGGATAAAGGGCCCTGATTCTGAACGCAGCACTCATCGAGACGTAAAATGTGGCAACTTTTATTTTTAAAACAACAACAAAAAAAATGCTGTTTTACTTTTTTTAATAAAAAAGAACAAAAAGACAATAACAAAAAAAAACCTAAAAAAAACAATTGTAAATTGATGAAAATTATTTAAAATTATACGTTAAGAAACAATAATAAGTAAAAATGTATAAAATTAATAACATTGGTAAAATTAAATAACGCATAAAATTGATAAAATACCGCAGAAACAGCTCCACGCAACTTTTTATACAACCCCCTTTTTTTCTCGTTCAAAGGCACGTGCCATGCATCCTAAGTATTATACAGTGTGTTAGAAAAAAATCTGTCAGCTTCCCGGACGGGGCACATCTGGGCCAGCTATGCAGGTGACCAGCTTACTTGACCATATGTGGGCAAGTGGACAAACAGGTCTTGAACTAGCTCCCACTGGGGTAATGGCGAAATTATCTTTTTATCTTAGGTTTTAATGGGGCTCATTTGCATGGAAATTGGATATTGGTGCTTGGGAAAAAAGTACGGTTAAGAAATAGGGTTCCGTACGTCAAATACTGGTATTCAGGTGCATCCGGTTACCGACCCCGACATACAGGGTGTAAACAGACCCTTTACATATCCGTCAACCAAGCATTCTGTACATCACACTAAGTAACTTTACGCAAAAATTATTGCTGGGAATCAATTTTTTTTTTAGGTTATAAATCACGTTTTAAGGTAGGACTCGATGGAAAGCACTCAAAGCATTGTACTGATGGATGGATTGAATAGTACGGGGGTCGTGGAGGTGTGTCAAGTAAAAATCTTACATTAAAAACATGTACTTAAAAAAAAAGTTATGAAAAAGTTGGAACTTTGACCCCCAATATCTCCGTAACTAGAAGGTTCCCAGGTATGGTCTAGAACAAAAAAAATATCGCAAAGACGGGCAGAACAAGTGCCTTTCGTTTGTGTTAAGGGTCTATTTACACCCTTTAGTTGGGAAAAGGCTAGGAAGATGTAGGCTTTTAAAATGTGTACCTATCAGTGGCGAAGGTGCCATAGAACTCGATTCCTACTGACTTCTCTTTGAAAAATGGGACAGTCAGTATTCTATAGACAAATAATATAATCACATTAAAGATAATATGTACTCCAGCTTACCTCTTACAAAAATTTACCCTTCGCTACTGGTACCTATGTGAAATTTTCGTTTTGTAACTTTCATTCGTTTTTCAACTTTTTTAAATTTTTATTGTTTACTAGCTTATGACCGCGGTTTTGCCCGCGTGGAGTTCCGTAATTGTCCCACGGGATCGTACTACTGGGACAAAAAGTATCCTATGTGTTAATCCAGGTTATAAACTATCTGTGTGCTAAATTTCATTCAAATCCGTTCAGTAGTTTTTGCGTGATTCAGTAACAAACATCCATCCATTCTCACACAAACTAGCGCATTTATAAAATTAGTAGGAAGTAGGATGTTTAGCTTGGTAGTTGAGAGTGTACATTAAAGTACGTTAAAACCCATTAATTTGTATTTTGTAAAGATATTCATTTATTTATTCTTCAACAAATTTACATTTGTGTCGAAAAGTGGTTCTAACAATGAATGTAACATCTGAGGAGGCTCTCGCTTGGCAGCTGGATCAAGGAATTGATTCAGAAAGCAGTACTTCTAGACACGGCGCGTATTGTTAGGAGGTTCCTCTCTCAAGAGGCCTGACCACCGGTAGCTCGGACCCTGTTCCCGATGCCGGTGGGCTACTATTTTATGGTTTTTTTTATATTACTTTGTATAGAAATATTTAAATATGTAAATTATATGTAAAGAAAATAAATAAAGGAATAATGTAACACAAAAATTAAATAATCATCATAAAGCCAGGAAAAAACAAACACTATATTCCACATTGGTGGCAACGTTATTAGTCTTAATATCAATTATTTAAGATTAGATAAGATTTCTCCGAGTCTCGATTCGTGTCTAATTGATGGCAATAGGCACGCCCGCATAGGACTTAAACATAATTGGTGAAATGTGAGTGTAGGTACTCTAGGTACACCTCTGGCTAACCCTCCGGGGATTACAAGCATGGTGTTACGGTTGAGATCTTCCTGTCTTCAAATGCGACTGCTGAAGGCGACGTCCTAGGTTTCATCCTCGGGTCTAGCCACTTTCTGTCAGTGTTAGGGTGTATTGACAGTTTGATTGTTTTTCAGTATTAGCCCAGTCATCATAACCTGCCTAGCTTTTTGCCAACTATATTGGGGTCGGCTTCCAGTCTAACCGGATGCAGCTGAATACTAGTTTTTACACGGAGCGACTGCCTATCTGACCTCCAGAAACCAGTTACTACTGAGTAATACGATACCCCTTGGTGAGACTGTTTGTCAGACTTGATGACTAGACGCGCAAACAAGCATACACCATGCATGCTTGCTGCATGTATAGCATGCTTGTTTGCATGCTTGCTGCATGCATGGTGTATGCTCGTTTCTTATCGTATAATATTATGTAAAGACTACAAAATTACACAAAAACAACAACAACGCGACACAGTTCTAAAATAGGTTTAACATGTGATATATCAGGCATCATGAACAATCCATTGTTTATGGTAATAAAGTAGTGGCCAGTGTAAAAAAAATGTTGCCAGCACAACAAAAAAATAACACACTTCCGAAGGGACCGTTTTTCCTTGCCACATAAGGGTGTTGCCAGTCATAAAAATGCATATGAGTCAGGTGTTACTGGCTGGACTGGTCCTATTACTAATAATTGAATAAATTAATAATATGGTATGCTGGTAGTAAAAAGCTACTATGTTACAGTGGCCTGGTAGCCTGTTTAATAGATATATGGGTTATGAGAGCTGGGGACTATTTTAAGAATAGTGGGGATATAGGCTCAGTGTTTTGTTATGGGTGCATTAAGAGCGTTTACGACTAACGGTATTTCGTACAAACTTTTAAGTTCTTTTTTTTCGAAATGACTGAACTAATTTTAATAAAACTTCATACCCATAAGCAGGATACATAAGTCTAAAAAGTTATCGGAGAAGATTTTCGATGTCTTTTAAAAAAAAAAATAATGGGAAATTTCTACCATAACATAAATACGCGCGCGGCGGCCATTTGTTTTTTTTTTTTGTAGTGCTTTCTCAACATAATTATTATGCCTTGTGACTGTAACCGTAGCTTCGCTTATTTTGTTTTTTTTTTTGACATTCAACAGTGCCTGCGATGGTCTAATTGAAATAAATGCTTTGAGTTTGAGTGTCTGTTCTAAGTAAAATCTAAAATCGGTCTAATTTAGCTGTAACACTATTTTTCGAAAATTTTCTCAGAGTGACTTAGACAGGAGCCTGTCAATGTTACCTTCTCCTTGACCTCTTTGTAGATAACATTGAAACGGTCTAAAGTCATAAACCTGTCACCTCAAAATCGTAAAGAAGCTAAAAGCCACGTAAAAATCGGTTGTCTGTAAAGTCGGTTTACTGACGATAGTTGAACGTGACAACGTCATAAGAAAATACTGATGGAATGGTTGCATTTTTCAAAAGAAAATTTTAATTTTATTTGTTTGATAGATATTTTGTATGGATGTAGAGAAGGAGGTAAATGGAAATCACAATTGAATTGATCAAGTTACATTTATTTGTACGCATAAATACAATTATGTCAATTTTTTTGTTTTTTTTTACTTTGTACATAGTTTTTACAAGTATGAATGTGCGTTGAGCAATTGTTTTATGGAACGCCTCAGAGCGAGGTAACGCCGCATACGTCATGTTTTTTCGTGCGTGCAGCCGGCTCCATCGAATTATAAGACGTTGTCACGTCAATAAACATCAACAGTTTGACTCACTACTTTTAATAACGACATACTAAGTGCTCACGTTTGCCATTATGAGTTTAAACCTAGCTTTGACGACCCTTAGTTATTCTTGACTCTAAGTTAATTACCGTTAAATGTACTGAAAGTTCTCAGTTTTACTGTAATGGAGGTACAGCTTCTAAGGTTAATTATACAAGGTGCAAACAGACCCTTCACGAAGCCCTTAACCAAGCATTCTGTACATCAAACTAAGTAACCTTACGCAAAAATTATTTCTGGGAAATGACTTTTTGGGGTGAAAAATCACGTTTTTAGGCGCTCAAAACATTTGTGCTGATAGATGCATTGAATAGTACGGGGGTCATGAAGGTATTTGAAGTAAAGTTATAACTTTAATAAGAGTATTAAAAAAAATGTGGGAAAATTGGAACTTTAACCCCCAATATTTCCGTAACTAGAAGGTTCCCAGGTATGGTCAAGAACAAGACAATTATCGCAATGACGGGGAGAACTAGTGCCTTTCGGCTTCGTTAGGGGGTTTGTTACACCCTTTATGTGCCAAATTTCATCCAAATCTGTTCAATCGTTTTCGCGTAAAAGAGTAACAAAAATCCATCCATACATCCATTTTCACAAACTTTAACATTTGTAATAAATTTACCTCTTTATAATATTAGTAGCTTATGCCGCAGCCTCGCCCGCATCAGTTTAATAATTGTCCCACGGGATCATACTACCGGAATAAAAAGTATCCTATGTATTAACGCAGGTTATAAGCTATCTGTGTACGAAATTTCATCCAAATCCCTTCAGAAGTTTTTGCGTGAAAGAGTAACAAACATCCATTCATACATCCATTCTCACAAACTTTCGCATTTATAATATTACTAGCTGTTCGCGGCATGCGTTGCAATGCACCTTTTCCTACTACCTGCCTACTACCTACCCACTACCTACCCACTACCTCCCCACTACCTCCCCACTACCTCCCCACTACCTCCCCACTACCTCCCCACTACCTACCCACTACCTACCCACTACCTACCCACTACCTACCCACTACCTACCCACTACCTACCCACTACCTACCCACTACCTCCCCACTACCTCCCCACTACCTCCCCACTACCTCCCCACTACCTCCCCACTACCTACCCACTACCTACCCACTACCTACCCACTACCTACCCACTACCTACCCACTACCTACCCACTACCTACCCACTACCTCCCCACTACCTCCCCACTACCTCCCCACTACCTCCCCACTACCTCCCCACTACCTCCCCACTACCTACCCACTACCTACCCACTACCTACCCACTACCTACCCACTACCTACCCACTACCTACCCACCACCTACCCACTACCTACCCACCACCTGCCCACTACCTGCCCACTACCTACCCACTACCTACCCACTACCTACCCACTACCTACCCACTACCTACCCACTACCTACCCACTACCTCCCCACTACCTCCCCACTACCTACCCACTACCTACCCACCACCTACCCACCACCTACCCACTACCTACCCACCACCTGCCCACTACCTGCCCACTACCTACCCACTACCTACCCACTACCTACCCACTACCTACCCACTACCTACCCACTACCTACCCACTACCTACCCACTACCTACCCACTACCTACCTAATACCCACCTAAGAATTTTCTCCAGACAATAACAAACACAACAAAAAGAAAATTAGCGAAATCGGTCCAGCCGTTTACTCGTGGTTGCGTGACCAAGGGAAATAGGGATTCATTTATAAATATATATATATGTATTAGTAGTAATCCTTACACAGTTAAACGTACTCCATCTACTGCAATAATCATAGTCATTACTAACAAATAAAACATCCCACATACAAATAAACCGCTGTTTATGTACGATAAACTAGTGATGGGCAAGCGTTTGTCGATAAAATTTAATAGTGGTGTCACCTTACCATCTTTGGGTTTTAGTAATAAAAACATGTTTTTAATAGTGTATGTTTATCAAACAAGTTTATTGAATTATTTTATTACTAAGCGGTGGCACTTTTCTAGGCCCCTGGGTTGTTAAACGAATATTTCCGATTGAAGGGGATGAATGTCAACCACTTCATGTTTTCCATTAACATTTTGCCAAAAGAAGCCACTATTATATGTAATTAACTAACTATATAGGGTGACTGGTAATTAGTGACCGATACTTAAACACGTGATTGTACTCATGATTAACAAACAACTTTCCAAAAGATTTTTTTTATACTCATCACACACACCTTTATCACAATAACACAACAGCTGTATGAAACTCGCAAGCGCGCGCCTTTGACCTATCAGCTGTTTTGGGTCACGGGAAGCGTAAACATGGCGTTTAGAAATTTCTTTAAAAAGGGAGTGAGCACTCGGAACCCCAAACGCCAATATTAACAATACACATAACATAACAAACATAACATCACGCCTGTAATCCCCGAAGGGTTAGGCAGAGGTGTACCTAATAGTACACCCACATTTCGCCAGTTATGTATGAGTCCCATATAATAGGGGTCAATATTAACATCGTGCTATAACATGCATAACTTATGTCAGGTGAGCCAAGCCAGGCAATTTAGATAAATCAAAATAACTGCTATTTGTCGTAAATAAGTATAAACTTAATGGAGGACCTTGTGGCTAAATAATAAAAGCCGCTCGGATCGATCTTTTGGTTCTGCCGTGCTTGCCTAGGTTGGTCTGTGGATGGGTGACTACCCATTACAAACCAAGTTTCTTCCATGCCTCGGAAAGCACGTGAAGCCGTTGGTCTCAGCTGTCATTTGTAGATCTTTGACAGTCGTTAGGTTAGGTAGTCAGTGGCCCAAAAAGTCTGACAACAAGTCTTACCAAGGGGTGTCGTATTACTTAGTACTAACTGGGTTGTGGAGGTCAGATAATTAGTCGCTCCATGTAAAATACTGATATATTCAGCTGCATCCGGTTAGACTGGTAGCCGACCCTAACATAACACTGTTTTAAGCTTTCACGGTTTACAACGAAACTTATACTGTCACTTACGGGATATCTTCCGTGATTGTTCATTATAACGTTGTTCGTGATTTGTTGTTTGTTATTTGTTCAACATATTTGGGAAAAGGCTATAGTCTGTTTTTTAATCTCGGAGACTAAACTGACAAGTGAAAATTTCAAAACTGACTTAAATGCTATTGAAATCTATGTCAGTTTGCCATTTGTACTTGTCAATTTAGTCTCCAAGATTAAAAAACAGACTTTAGGCAGATGATGGTGAATTATAAACTTAATGGCTGTGAAAATGACACGTCAATTAAACAGTTATGGCGGCAAAAGGAACACTACTGGGAATCTAAATTTGTCCCAGCTAGTGTCTGACTGGGAACATAATTGCTGTAACAGGTCTATCTAGGTTCTGTTACTAAACAGGTGTTGCTAATGGCTGGAGATAAAACACTAGGGATGTGGCTGAAAACGATTTAGAGTATCGAGTTTGAAATCTTGGCCATCGAGAATCGGAATCGGTAGTGGTATAAAGGGTGTAACGAGACCCTTAACGAATCCGAAAGGCACTTGTTTTTCCCGTCATTGCGATATTTTTTTTGTTTTAGACCATACCTGGGAACCTTCTAGTTACGGTGATATTGGGGTTCAAAGTTCCAAATTTTTCAAAAGTTTTTAAATCGAACCCCACAAAACCCAACCAAGTTCGCCATTCATCTTTGTTTTTTTTTTAACTTTAACTCAGCCAGTGACACTTGCGCCACCAAGGCGAATCTAACGACGTATAATTTATCGAAATCCGTTCATGCTTTTAGGAGTTACGAGGGAACAAAAAACGAACATACATACATTACATACTTACATACAGGTCAAACACATAACCCTCCTTTTGGGCTACGCTGCAGTCGGGGAAAAAGGACCTCATTCCAATCATCAACAAATCGACTCCAAACACAAAACTATCGACTCCCGCAACCCGTCCCTATAATTACAGTACTTCTCATACTTTATGCCTAGCAGTTAGTTACGTGTGTAGGTAACACAGAGACATACAAACCGCGCTAGCACTAGGCTAGGCTGATTACCTACTTTGACCCTGGGGCCAGGGGAAATTGCCGCGTGAACTACTGGCCACCATTACAGTTCCTTCCCACTTTGTTTCCGTCTGACAGCAACAACCTTAGGCGCGAATTGTACAGAAACGGCGTAAGGTGAAGGCGCGGCTCAGGCGCAGCGCAGGCATGATGCCGGTTCAAAACGTTAGCCACCAGGTTAGGCACTAACCACACGATAAAGAAAGGAAGAACGTTTTCATACAAAATGTACCTATGTAGGCGACATGTCGTGAATGACACTCAAGCGGCGCGGCGCAGGCACACCGCTCTTTCGTTTCTTTATAAACTCCACGCCTGCGCTGTGCCTGCGCCGCGCCTTCACCTTACGCCGTTTCTGTGTTATACGCGCCTTATGTCAATGCGAATAAAGATCAGATTGAGAGACTTGTCAGTGGCAGCAACACCGACCTTAAGATAAAGAAAATAAAGTTTAGTGTCATTTGATAGTGCTGTTCAAAGAGATGTAAACTGACTGTGAACGAATAGTATGTAGTTATATGTGGTAACTGGGTTAGGTGTAAAATAGTATGGAAAGATAATTTGGTGTTTGTTATTAGTGGCGTTGGGTAGATTTATGTGTGAAATTATGAGGTTATTATGGGCTGGATTAGCTTGTATTGATTTATACAAGGTGGAGACGACAATACGACAATTTTGGCCAAGGTTTTTGAAGTAGCGAGTTGGCAACATGTGTTTAACGTTTATACCGATGCGGGATTCGTTAACCTGTTGGTGGTAGCCTATTATCTACACTATGTAGAAAAATGCTAAAAATTAAAAATAACGTCCTGTGAATAAACTGCATACAAAATTCAATCGAAAATATCCAGTAATTTTCGATTGAATTTTTGTATGCAGACTGGGAACGTCATGAGTTACATACAGTTTAATTTATTGTCGCATTGTCGTCTCCACCCTGTATGAGAAATTAAGTTTTAAGAGATGAATATGCTCATAGATTTAATTGTTTGAGGTTACTTCTGTACGATGCTATGAAAATATTAATAGCAGTTTTTCTATTGTGCTTTATGCTATTGCTTTATTGGCAACTAGCTGTGGCCCGCGGCTTCGCTCGCACGTAAGATAAGTAAAGGATAAATGGTTGTATGGAAGACTGTGTGTGAAATTTCATTCTGGTAAAAAAAGTA
The DNA here is from genome assembly GCA_963082995.1 of Noctua comes. Classification (NCBI taxonomy): domain Eukaryota; kingdom Metazoa; phylum Arthropoda; class Insecta; order Lepidoptera; family Noctuidae; genus Noctua; species Noctua comes. The sequence goes on from OY720294.1 coordinate 2,208,487, forward strand.
TAATATCTAGCTTAATCAGCCTATAATATTCCCACTGCTGGGACACAGGCCTCCTCTCTATGAGAGGGAATGGGCTATAATCCACCACGCAGGCCCAGTGCGGGTTGGTAGATGTCACATGTCTTCGAATTTTTGGTTCTAGGACATGCCGGTTTCCTCACGATGTTTTCCTTCACCGTTTTTGAGAGCAATGGTGATGAAATAAATTACACAAAGTAATGCGCCGCCTGGGTTTGAACCCACGACTTACTGTTCGTAAGTCGGGGATGCCACCACTGGGCCACCGCTGCTCTGCTAAAAAAAAAGTATAATACGGCGTTTTTACTAAAAACAATGTTAAAAACAATTTGTAACAATATTTTGATTTAAAAGAGTGTCCATGGAATTTCTTGCCCATTCTTCTCCATAGAGATCTACGCTTTGGAACACTGGAATGTGCAACTACAGTACTTTCTCAAGTTATTATGCCTTGTGACTGTGACTGTAGCTTCGCTTTTTTTTGTTTTTTTTGATATTCAAAAGTGCCTGTGATGGTCTAATTGAAATAAATGCATTGAGTTTGAGTTTTCAATTAGATTGATAGTGAGTGAAATGTGTTGGACCAAAATTTAATATAAACATGTCTTTCGATCTACGATGCTGTAGTTCAAATGCTAGGTCATCCATTCACGCCGTTGGAAGATAGAAGACCCCATTTCTCTCGTTTGGGGTTGAATTTTCAAAAACGACGAAATACGTATGTATTTATTTTTGCACAGCACAAATTTTGAAAAGTTAAAAAAAAAATACATTTTATATAAAAAAAAAAAAAAAAAAATACTGGTATTCAGCTGCATCCAGTTAGACTGGAAGCCGACCCCAATATAGTTGGGAAAAGGCTAGGCTGATGATGATGATGATGATTAAAAAAAAAAAAACATTTTTTTTTCTTTTTTTCAATGATTTTTACGTAGAGTAACTTGGTTTGATCTACAGAATACTTGGTTGACGGCTTCGTGAAGGGTCCCTTTACACCCTGTAATCAAATAAGTACACTGCCGAGCATAATTCCCGAGAGTTAACTCTAAATTCTATTTGCATGATATAATTGAAGACAAAACCATGTTCCGTCCGAGGTTATTACCTACCTCACATATCGTGGATATGTCTGAGTGTTATGCTTTCAAATTAAGCCTTCGGGCCAGTCGTGGGTTCCTTAATATCTTTGGAGATTAGGTTACATGCACGGGAGCGACTGAGGGACTAACTAGTGAAGTGATTTCTGCTTTTAATGTCATAGACAATACGGATCACTCGGTTTTGAATTGAGACTTTGATGTTGAGATTACATTCTTTTTATCGATTGTTTCTGAAAGTGTGAACGTTGTAGGCTTTTTTTTTTTTTTAATGTGGTAAAATCATCAAACGGGTCCTCCCACCCAGGGCAGAGCGGCAGGGACTGTCAGACTTGTACTGACTAAAATCCACGGTGTCCTTCAATAGCCCTATATGTTCCAGGGTCACGGTAATTCTATGAGTCCCGCGACCAACATTGTAGGCTTTGTAGATTCCCAGCTGCTTGTTAACTTTTTATTTTTTGTTCTACATTTTTTGTGTAGTAAGCAACGACTTATTGTCGGGCCTACGCTGTCTCCCCATACTTAAGTACAAATGCTGTATCCATGATAATATTGTAATACCAAATGATTTGAAAAGAGTAACCATGGAGTTTCTTGCCGGTTCTTCTCCATAGGAAACGACCAAACCGAACCGTGCACCTTTTTGTCGACGTTTTATAAGTGCCCATCGAGGCCTATGTGAAATAAAATATTTTGATTTTGATGATTTTGAGACATCGTTCAACTTTATTTTAGTTCCTTTTTCAAGGTTAATCGTTTTAAAATCAAAATCCTTTTGCGCTTAAGAGGGAACAGGGTCGTGAAGTAGGTATTTTAAGAAAGTACTGTGCGATACTGTCCCCGTATAGTGCGATAGGGACAGCAGATTATATCAGAAAAATTTTTACGAGATCGACTTTTCGTATTCGCCTCTTTTCTCCTCGAAAACTGAACCGATTCAATTATTTTTGACATTAAAATTTTAAGAAAAAGTATGTCTAGGTTTCTGCCAATTTTTTATGTTAAAAATTTGTCTGGGTCTAATCACGGCCGTAAAAATGGGGCATATTTTGTAATTTTTTTCTTAACAAACAAATATGGCGGCGCGGGGCACATGACGTTCAACCAATCAGCGCGCGAGGTGCGATCCGTCGCATGCCATATCACAATTTGACGGTTTCACTTCGATAGATTATAATCTACCGAAAAGTAATGCGTTAAATTGTAAGCAGTATGCTACGGTTCACAATCTTTCGACAGTTTTCAATCTCGCGAGATAGATTATAACCAGTGATAGGAATAGGTAGTGCCTATTAGCCTAAACTTCGAAGAACAGAGACAAGAAACGGAGACTTCCTTAGGACTAAATTATTTCCGGCACATCTGTCTCGAAATTTCGAGACAACACTTAAATACATTAAAAAAAATGTGTTATTTGGAATAAGTAATTCGTCTATATTTATCTAAAGTTTGTCTATAAATGTGATAGTTTGTATGGATGTCCATTACTCAATTCCACTGAAAATGCTGATTTTGGTAGTGATATAGATTAAGGTGTGGAATAGCACATATGCTACTTCCTATTAAAAAAAAGTATAGTTCCCATGGGATACAAAAACAATAGTACACGCGGGATAAGCCGCGGGCATTAACTAGTTAAAAACATTGTGATTCATTGTGTATTACGATCAACAAGTCATTTACAAAATGTTCTCCAAAAAAAAATTCTGAAAATTTTATGGTTGTAACGACTGTGTATGTTATTATTTTATTATGATATATCTAGTCGCAAACTTTAGATAAATATAGACGAATTACTTATTCCAAATAACATTTTTTTTAAATGTATTTATGTGTTGTCTCGAAATTTCGGGACAGATGTCTCGGAAAAAATTTAGTCCTAAGGAAGTCTCCGTTTCTTGTCTCTGTTCTTCGAAGTTTAGGCAAATAGGCACTACCTATTCCTATCACTGATTATAACCTAACGGTATTTACAATTTTACGGTGACTTAGCCATCAACATTCATACATAAAACTTTCCTCACGACATTTTCCTCATTCCTCCGCACACATGCCCCATACACACATTCAAATACTATCAGACAAAAAAAAAACAAACCCCAGAAAAAACAAAATGGCGGTCGTATACTTTTAGAAAGTTGCCCGTCTGTCCCAAGCCTAACCCGACCCTATGACCTAGGGCCAGTTATTTGGTACAGGGCCCAGTGCGGCCCAGTGATTGTACACGTCGGCCGTATGTGATTGATGACCTAGTGCCGCGAAAGTAATGCCTAGGAGACTTAAACTTAGCAAGACCTAGGCTTTGCTTGGTAACGTCCGTAAGAGGTTTATACAGGGTGTTTGGTTAAACGTGGGCTATACTTTAAGGGATTGAAGCACTCATAAAAATGAGCAACTCTTACTATGGGGCTAACTATGAAATTTGATTAAAAAAATCTGCTATTGCCTACATTTTTTCGAGTTACGAGACCAATAATGTGTGGAGCAGCTGATATTTTTTTCGCGATTTCATAGTAAAAGTTGCTTATTTTCATGAGTACTACACGCCCCTAAAGTATTGTATTGCACGTTTAAAAAAACATCCCTGTATACTTATTCTGTAAAGCACGTTACAGAATAAGTAATGTCCGGCCGAAACACGATTTTCTAACCGAACATTAGACACCTCTCTTAGCTTTGTCCTCAAATATAAGTTAGAAATTATAACATAAAGAAAACAGTTGACAGCGATGCGGAGGAGTACTTTGACGCACTCTGAAGTGTCCTTTTGTCATCGTTTTTTATTTGTTTATGTTTTCTTACTTTAATTCTTTTTTTTCATTAGGTTAGTTCTATTTGTAGTCTGTATATAATGTAAATATTATTTAGTTTTACTTTTATTCGGAATTTATTAAGAAAACTGCCTAAAATTCAAAAAAATGTTAAGAGCGTTTACGACTGACAGCATTTCATACAAACTTTCAAGTCCTTTTTTTTTTCGAAATGACTGAACCGATTGTAATGAAACTTTATACACATAAGCAGGATACATAAGTCTAAAAAGTTATCATAAAATATTTTGGGCGTAACAGAAAGGGTATAGTCGTATGAAAGGATATGCTGCAGACCATCAAACTGAACAGCTTCCTCCATGGGTCCAATATCTTAAATGAATATAAATTATTAAACAATACCTACTCGCTCGACCCAAAAAAATATAAAACTTATTTTCCGGCAGTTTTAATCAACATTGTGCAATATGCATTCATCATCATCATCATCATTTCAGCCAAAAGACGTCCACTGCTGGACATAGGCCTCCCCCAAGTGTCGCCACACTGACCGGTCCCGTGCGACTCGCATCCAGCGGATCCCTGCAACCTTCACCAGGTCATCGGTCAATGTGCATTGGTAAAAAATATTTATTCCGACTACAGAACCCTTCACTGCGCGTGTCCAGCCCCGGATCTAGGGGGGGGCAAGCCGGGGCCCGTGCCCGGGGCGGCAAATTTAGAGGGCGGCAAATTCAAGCTTGGTAGGCGAATACACTACTCAGCATTATCGCAACTTTGTGATTACTAACGGGCAGTATAGTAAAATAATAAAATAAACAATTAATTATTCTCCGCGGGATGCGTGAGCATGGATCGCGATTTCTCGTGCGGCGACTCCATGTATTTTAAAAATATAGGCTTAACAGAGAAAGAGCAGCGCTTGGCCGGTCGTTGTGGCGTTCTTTGGAGGAGGCCTATGTCCATCAATGAGCGTGTTATGGCTGAAATGATGATGATGATAAAGGTAAAAATATTGTCAGGCGGGGGCGGCATTTTTCAGTTTTTGCCCTGCCTCGAAATAATTCAAGATTCGGGGCTGGCGCGTGTACAGACATTAAGCACTTGTCCGATTTTTCTAAGAATTAAACACTCCAGCTTTTACTTTGTTCATAAATACTATAGTCTCCTGCATGGCTTGCAGTGTGGCGAAGTCACTGCGATCCTTACCTGGAAATAAATAAAAACACACTTTAAAGCTATTATTATACGAGTGTATACCAAATTAATTACTGCAATAACAAACACATAAAGGGTGTAAATAGACCCTTAACATAGTCGAAAGAAACTTGTTCTCCCCGTCTTTGCGATAATTTTTTTGTTCCAGACCATACCTGGGAACCTTCTAGTTACGGAGATATTGGGGGTCAAAGTTCCAACTTTTTTTTTAAATACATCTTTTTAATGTAAGATTTTTACTTTACACACCTCCACGACCCCCGTACTATTCAATCCATCCATCAGCACAATGCTTTGAGTGCTTTCCATCGAGTCCTACCGTAAAACGTGATTTTTCACCCCAAAAAAAAAAGTCGATTCCCAGCAATAATTTTTGCGTAAAGTTACTTAGTTTGATGTACAGAATGCTTGGTTGACGGGTATGTGAAGGGTCTGTTTACACCCTGTATAACATTAATACGTCTATAAGCCCCGAAAGGAAGGCCGAGGTGTATTATATATTACTAGCTTTTGCCCTCGGCTTCGCTCGCATTAATTTAGTATTTGATAACCTAGCGGTGTGAAATTTACTGTACGACCTATTCTCATACCTACCTAAAATACATTACAAAAATTCATAAAAATCGGTCGAGCCGTTTCGGGGGAGTGCGACCACAAACACGGGGACACGAGATTTTAAGATTTTCAATTCCAAGTCTACTTAGGAAATGTGTAAAATAATTCAAATTCAAATTCAAATAAGTTTATTTGTGACACACAGGTAAAAGAAAGTAGGTACATGGTGTTATCAAAAAAAAGTTATTTATCACTATGTGCTGCCTTGCAAGGCGTACAAATAGTGTTTACACATTAAGTCGTGCAGGTAGTAGAAAGTGATACTTAAATAAAAACTAAAACTAAGTACTGTTATTACAGCTAATGTAGTAATAATAAATCTTTTTTAAAATATACGTTAAACAAAAACAATTAATAAACAATACAAAGTAAGTAAACAATAACATTATTGAGTTGTAAGTAATAATAACAATCTGAACTAACGCTAATAAAAATATAAAATAAAAAGAGTTTTCATTTTTCTTCAAGGTACTCATAGGTACTCACACAAGGTATTTATAGAATAGTATGCTTTTTGAATTAAAAAAATATGGAGTGTTTTTTTGAACCTATTGGCAAAGCAATAAAAGCATCAAGAGATTTCTTGATTTTATTGCTTTTAATGTTTCAAAAATTCTTTAATACACACATTTCCTGTGAAATGTATGGAATTCCGAGATGACACTAGGACATGTATAAAAACGAACGCTTTCTGTGAATAAAATAAATAAAACACGAATAAAATCAACGCCAAGGTAAATATCATCATCATCATCATCATTTCAGCCGAAAAACGTCCACTGCTGGACATAGGCCTCTCCCAAGTGTCGCCACATTGACCGGTCCCGTGCGACTCGCATCCAGCGGATCCCTGCAACCTTCACCAGGTCATCGGTCCACCTAGTAGGCCTTTCAGCGCAACGTCTTCCGGTTCGCGGTCGCCACTCCAGAACTTTTCGGCCCCACCGGCCATCCGTTCTGCCAGCAATGTGCCCTGCCCACTGCCACTTAAGTTTGGCTATTCTTCGGGCTACGTCGGAAATCTTGGTTCTCTTGCGGATGTCAAAATGTGATAATAAGGCGTGGTCGACGAAGCCCCGCTATGTGGGGCTCCTATTTCTGCCTACAGGGTTTACTTGGTGACACGATTACCACTTGGTAAGACTGTCAGGCTCTCAGGCTTCGGACTATCTAAAATGACTTTTTTGGACAATCCTGTCACTCCCGAAAGTTAGAATGAGTGGCGACCACAAACTAAACTGTCTTGGATCCCGCAACGAAATTAATCAGAAAAGAATTGCGAATTTCTGTAACGACTTTCAAAGATCTACGAATGACAGTCGTGACCAACGGCTTAAAGTACTTTCCGAGCCTCCGAGGCAAACAGATCACGTTTCCATACAAATATTTTCACACAATTATTAAGATGGCACTCAGATTATAATCTTAAAACTAGATTAGATTTTAATACTGTAATTTAGAAAAAATCCCACGACTTATCTTAGATCTAAGAGGGTTATGTTAAGTTATGTTATTATATAAGTTGGTCTGGGAAATAGACATTGGATATAAAAGAAGAAAGAATGAGTTTTTATTTTTTTATTTTTATTTTTTTTATCGTGGTAAAATCATCAAATGAGTCCCCCACCCAGGGCAGAGTGGGAGGAACTGTCAGACTTGTACTGACTAAAATCCACGGGGTCCTTCAATAGCCCTTTATGATCCAGGGTCACGGTAATTCTATAAGTCCCGCGACCCCGGCAGGCTTTGGCCCTCTAGAGGGGGGCCCCGTCATAATGCTGACACTCTTTGAGGCGCTATTACAGAAAGACAGATTGTAGAAGCTCCATGTGGTGGCGTCTGTACATAACATAGTAATTAGAAAATCAATCGCATTAAAACTTTTATAGCTTTAATACAACCTACATTGCTATTTCGCATACATAAAACATCTTTAAAATCCAACAAAAAGCCTTATTTTACAATTAAACAAATAAAAAACGCAGAATTGCGAGCTGGACTCGATGGGTTCTGTACCACCGTACAATATTTAATAAGTACTACATATTTAAAAGAACGTCTTGTATGTTGACCCCGATTATTTTGAACTTTATTTATTTTTGATTATGTGTTGTTGAAGCGGTCAAAGTAACAAACAATCTGTGTAAAATTGCAAGTCATTACCTATTATGGGACAAAAGATACAGCCCTGTGACAGACGGAGAGACAGCGGACCTATAGACGGCGGTCTCCTTGACGAGCTTTGGGAAAGGAACCCTAAAAATTCCCGCCATAATTACATCTTGACAGGCGGCCATTTTGTGCTACAGATAATAGAACTCTGATAGATTGATATCGGTTTCACACGATCTGCCTACGACCTCGATTACTATCAAGTATAGAACCTCTTTTCAGTATTAATTGGCTGAGAAAGTTTATTAACAATGGATGACGTATAGTGGAGTGATTTATCAAAATTACTAGTTAATGGCGACGTGTCGCTTGTTGTGTGAATGTGTGTTGTTGTTTTTTGTTTTGATTAAGCTCTGGTGAGTGTTGTGGTGTCATTTTAATTACCTTTGTCAGTGTAACAAGACTGTATCAGTACAAGAAGGATTATTGAAGTTAAGCTGGGTCAGATTACAAAAAGATTAGTATCGATCTAATTAATTTAGTATTTTGTAGAAACCCATATGGGAATCGCTTAGCGTATCGATATTTAGAGTTTTACTTAAGACATGCCATTGTTAAAACAAAAACCAGCCTAGAATATGCTGGCTGTGATTAATTCAAGCATTTGAAGCAGAAGAATGATTGGCTGCCAATATACAGCGTGCATGTGCGAAAAAATAATCAGTGCCCCATACATCGCATTGGTACTGAATTTTTGTATGGGACGGCCTCTCCCATGACTTTCAGTTGTTTCTATCCAGGGCTAATGTGAACCGTTGGTTTTGTCCAGCTCGTCCTGCCATCTTCTTCAAGGTCTGCTGCGACGCCTTCTGGCTATGTCAGGGGTCCAGAAAGTAGTTATTTTGGTCCACAGGTCATTGGGCTTGCCCAATCCAGTCCCGCTTCAGCTTAGCGGTTTTTTTTGGCTGATGCCAAACGAGCGTAATTCTTTGGGCTGTGAGTCGCGTAAAATGAGTCGCGGAATGCTGCAATCGGTTTCATAAGTAGTGTTTTTACCACTCATTTTGCGTCGCCGTGTGGTACAAACAGTACTTTGATTTGAATGCAGCGTAAATTCCGCGACTCATTTTACGTGACTCCCAGGTCAAAAAATTTCGCTAGTTTGGCTTGCCCCTTAAATATGATCGATCACCCCTTTCTGACTTACGTTAGTAATCAATGGACTAACATCAGAACCCTAAGTAAGTACACATTTAGTTTATTATCTTTACAAGAATAAAAAAGTAAGTTAAACCAAGGGAAACAACCAGTTTAAAAAATAATATTCAACCGCATCCATTCTGGTTCGACTAGAAACTAATTCCACCATAGTCTGCCTGTATTATTTACATGCCTGCGTTCTACCTTCGTCCGCGTGATATTCTTATAAAAAAATATTACATTCCTATTTGAAACGAATTTTGTTAACAATTTCAAGGGTTTTTAATGTTTTTTCACGAAACCCTAATCTAATTTTCAAAAATAAAAGTAGGCTAGTTACTCCTTATAACATCAGCTATCTGCCAGTAAAAGTGCCGTCAAAATCGGTTCAGCAGTTTCGGAGATTAGCCGCAACAAACAGACAGACAATCATTTAAAAAATGTTTTTTTTGTTCTAAGTACCGAATATACTTTCATGTGCATTTAGTAAAAGTCTGTTGTTTTGAAATTACAGTTTTATTTATTTGAAAGTATAGGATAGCATTAGTTCAAAATAATCCCGTTTTCTTGTCGCATTGCCGCTAGCGTTTAGAATCATCTGATTAATTACGTCCTTTTATTTAACTCCCGTCCTATAAGACGGTAATAAAAAAAACAACAAATACACTATTATGCGTCAATAAATTCAACATGTCCGATCTAAAAAGGCCTGTACAGGTGCGTTAAACGTGTTTCGTGTAAAAAGGTTGAATTACACAGGACTTAAAACGTAAAACAATTTGTGAATTTAAGGGCTGCCTTTAAAAGAAATAAAACATCGTCAAAAAGTCGCCATCATACTCTTGTAATAACTCTGGACCCAACAAATTGCGATAATGCTTCCATGATGAGTAGAGACACTACATTAAAGTTCTTGTTTTTTTAAGTAACAATGTAAAAAGACCTGGCTACGGAGAAAATATTAATGTCCCTTAAAAAAAAACAACAATGCCGGCGGGAACGCGTTCTATTTTTAAACCGGTGTCAATTTTACTTTTTTCCCGCGTCGCGGTGTCGTGAACACTGTTGTAAGGTCTGGGTTTGCTAGTTTTAGGGATCATGTTGTTACAATGAGGCAGAAATTGGTGTTATTAACTAGATATTGAACTGTTTTGTTAGTTTCTGAGGTTGATTACCAGCATAATTTGAATTCCCTTAAAGTTAGGCGTGCTGTTGACGAAATGACAACATGTAAAATTATACATGGTTATACCGACGCCTCGGATTTACATGCGGAGCTGTGTCAATTATTTGTTTCAAATAATTATAATCTGCTGTTTCAATTTGTCGCACTGTGGTCCACCTCCCCTATACCGTATCTGCTGAGGATGCTCAACGCGCTCGAGGACACCAACACTGGATTGGACTTGTTTGCTGTTGAATGGTAGATATGTTAGAATATTTTTGGTTCTGTGAGAAAACCGAGTTAAACGAATACTTAACTTAATTATTACTTACTTAATGCTGCCAGTCTTCTGGGCACGTTTCCAGATGACAGCGATGCGGAGGAGTACTTTGACGCCTAAGTGTCCTGTTGTCGTCGTTGTTTATATTATGTTTATAATTATTTTCTTACTTTTAGTCTTATTTTTATCATTCGTTTAGTTCTATTTGTAGTCTGTATATATTGAATATTAATGGCTTATGCTGTACTAAGTGTGATAAATAAATAAAATAGCAATGTATAGCTTACTATTCCTACTAAAATTACAAATGTGAAAGTATGTATGTATGTTACACAATCATGCAAAAAACTGTGAATTATGGTTTTGGATATTTGAATATTTTATTCCGGAAGAAGACGAGGTCACGCGGACGAGATTGCGGTCAGAAACTCGTAACGAATAATTTTCAAAATTCATAAATAAGTAGTTATCCAAAAGGTGTAAAAGTACCCTTAGCGAAGCCGAATGGTGCTTGTTCTCCCCATTAGTGCGATTATTTTTTTGTTTTAGACCATACCTGGGAACCTTCTAGTTACGGAGATATTGGGGGTCAAAGTACTATGCAATGCATCCATCAGCACAATGTTTTGAGTTCGTTACATTGAGTTCTACCGTAAAACGTGATTTTTCACTCCAAAAAAAAAGTAGATTCCCAGCAATAGTTTTTGCGTAGTGTTACTTAGTTTGATGTACAGAATGTTTAGTGTATGTATTTATTTATTTATTTAGTTATTTATTAATTATTTATTTATTTATTTATTTAATTAAAACGGTTTAAAACCAATTACAGTAACTAAACTACTAAACATAAACATAAATGGACAAAAATGGAAAACAGAAAACAGATAAATATAAAAAAATAAAATAAAAATGAGTTAGTTACTCTGTCATGAATCCCTCTCACAGTACTTCTGACATGCCAATAAAATCTTTGTCCATTCATCCGCAAACAGATCGTTTGTTGGATTAGAATCCAGGAGATCATTAAGTGCAGCCAGAGTTCGATGTATGAAAAGATAGACCTTATAGTACTAATATTTTAAAGAGGTAAGAGATGGCGTGACGAGCTGGACTCTTGTCAAAAGGATTGGGCACAAATAGCTAAAGACAGAGATAAATGGAAAGAGGGAAGGGAGGCCTTTGCCCTGCAGTGGGACACATCAGGCTCATAATAAAATTAATAAAAGGAGATCGGGCAAGCTTCTATAGACTCTGGTCCAAGAAGCTTTGTTGATTCTAGGATACTCAAAACACTTGTTGTGTTTGATGCTTTTCAATTACCAAAGCTCATGGAAATCGCTTAAAAAAAAAGGGTACAAAAAGTACATTTAGTAAATCGAATTCTTCATTTTTATTAAAAAAGCAATACCAGGTAGTATAGGTAGTATGAAGCCCTCAACACTTCATCACTGATAAACATAAGCGTAACCTTCACGACGATAATCCTTAGAGGGGCAAGCAGACAAGTTTCATCGTTTGCCGAAGTTCACAGTTGACGTGGTTGCGTTAGTTATTATGAGTTGAAAACGATCTGTTTGCTAAGTCCTGGAGACAAAATCTTCACGACTATAATCCTTAGAGAGGTAAGCAGACATGTTTCATCGTATACCGAAATTGGTCGCATTAGTTATTATGAGTTGAAAACGATCTGTTTGCTAAATCCTGAAAGACAAAATCTTCACGACTTTAATCCTTAAAGGAGTAAGCAGACATGTTTCATCGTATGCTGAAGTTCACAGTTGGTCGCAGTAGTTGTCATGTGATGAAAGTGACCGTTTACCAAATCCTTGACACAGCAAAAACCTTAGAGCTGCTTGAGAGTAATGTTACAGGACAGTTGTCCGCACAACCTAAGGGGCCTTGAACAAATGATTCGACTATTAACTATATGCAATAGAGTCGACGAAATGCACAGGATGGCACTACTTCTTCTTGATGACGTGCCTAGACCAAAGTCCTTAATAAAGACATTATTATGTGCGCAATGGTACATTTACCAGTAACGCACGTACAGTAATAATCACCGACGCTCCTTATATCTCTTGAATTAGAAGATTTTGTTTTCACTAATTGTGCATTATGGCGTTTAACTTTTTTCTCCCGGCGCTGATTTGCTTATATTCTTAACAAATAATAATCCTCTTCTAACAAGCTTTAAACTGATGTGTGTCTGAATCACCGACGCTCCTTATATCTCTTGAATTAGAAGATTTTGTTTTCACTAGTTGTGCATTATGGCGTTTAACTTTTTTATCCCGGCGCTGATTTGCTTATATTCTTAACAAAGAATAACCCTCTTCTAACAAGCTTTAAAATGATGTGTGTCTGAATCACCGACGCTCCTTGTATCTCTTGAATTAGATGATTTTGTTAGTTGTATTATACATAATGGTCTATAACTTTTTTCTCCCGGCGGCGATTTGTTTATGTTCTTAACAAAGAATAACCCTCTTCTAATAAGCTTTAAAATGATATGTGTCTGAATCACCAACGCTCCTTGTATCTCTTGAATTAGAAGATTTTGTTTTCACTAATTGTGCATTATGGCGTTTAACTTTTTTCTCCCGGCGCCGATTTCCTTATGTCCTTAACAAAGAATAACTGTCTTCGAACAAGCTTTAAAATGATGTATGTCTTAATCACTGACGGTGTTTGTAATTAATGCCATCGTTGATTACATAGTTCATTTTAAATGATCAATAACTTTTTTCTCCTTAGAGGAATTTTTTTGACGCTATGACAAAAAATGATGCTCTTGACATCAGCTTCAAGAAAATATAGGTCTAGTTCACCGACGCTACTTGGACCGCTTCGGCCCGATCTCCTTTGTTGACGAGTTTGTATGTAGGGTGTAATCTTCGGAACTAATGATCCAATTAAATTTTTTTTTACGGTTTAGCTACATTATTCGTGGGTGCTATAAATTATTTTTATATCATGCAACTAGCAACCCGCCCCGGCTTCGCACGGGTGCAATATATACATTTAAACCTACCTCTTGAATCACTATATCTATTAAAAAAAACCGCATCAAAATCCATTACGTAGTTTTAAAGATCTAAGCACACATAGGGACAGACAGAGGGAAGCGACTTTGTTGTATACTATGTAGTGATTAACCGAGCTATCACACGTTTTGCGGACGAAGTCGCGGCCGAAGTGCTAGTTATTTTATAAAGTCCATTTTCCTTTGACCCGCTCTAACGTAAAAAATATAAATTATAAAGAAAAGCTTTTGATCTTTCTTCCGTCAGTATTTCAGGCTGGCCATTGTCTGTCAGTCACTCACGAAACTTTTCATAAGAATGGAAAGATACATTTCAATTTCTTCCTTTGTCGTAGTTTTCTTTTATAATCTACGTAATTTTCTTATATCTCGCTGTCAACACAACAGTTTTAAGTATCGCTCAAGTTAACTACGTTCAAAGCAGTGACGTTCTGTTTCATACAACAATTGTGTATGGATAATGATGGGCTGTTAGTCTATGGAATCGGAACGTGAAAATAACATAATTTTCTTAGGCGACCATCATAACTTGAGGAAGGAGAATTTGTTATTGATGTTATGTTTGGTAGGGTTTGTGTCGTTTTTGCCCATGGTCCTTTTAAAAGGAGCATGTGCAAAAACCAGTCAACCTATATACATATCAGTTTCCGTTCTAGATTCCTAAATAACTGAATCGATTTTGATGAAATTTTGCACAGTTGTTCTACATACGCCAGGAAAGGTTTCTAAAATAGTACATTTTGATATAAGTGGGGAAACTTTGTTATTGCATTCGAGGCGGATTTAACACCCGAGCTGCAGGCGAGGGTGTTATGGAGCCGAGAACTGCAGAAACAAATCCTCACGCGTATCAAACGACGTTCTTCAAAACACTTTCGAAGAAATAAAATAATGGAACGGAAAGTTTTTTTGTCAGGAGTTATTAGGAAACTATGATTTAATTTGCTTTTTTTTCCGCGCTTTGCTTTCGCTAGGTTGATGAAGAAGCAAAGGTATGATGCCACTAAACAGTATAATATGAAAAAATCCACGAGTGTGAAATACATTGCATGTTGAACCTAATCGTGGTACGATAAGAACCAGTTTTCGAGAAAGTGTATTGAAAAAGCATTGTAACGCACAACTAGTCTCTATCTCTACATATAATAATAATAATAATATAATAAAATCGTTAAAATCCGGTCCGATGTTCCGACTTGGCGCAAAAACTACTGCATAGATCCTGTTCAAATTTTGCACAAATATCTGTAATAGGCTTCTTCAAATGTTAGGCTATATATTATCACGCTACTTGCTGAAGGGGATGAGCAATATTGCATTATGTCAGTATTATTCAATTGTTTATCGTTTCAGTCATGATATGCGTAACAACGTCTATTTCAACGTATATGTCAGCGAAGCAAATAGAGAAACGGTTTCACGACCGCTTTACGTGCATCACGTCGCAAGTTCGATTCCCATTAAAATTATACTCTTTGTAGTTGGTTGTAATTTTTTTTTGATAGAGATTATTATTATTTATTTTATCTTTTTTATGTAATTTTTTCCACGAGAACGAAGTCGCGGGCAACAGCTAGTATACAATAAAAGTACTCACTGCAAGCAACAGTGATGCTATTACAGCCACAGTTATAAATAAAAACATAAGAGATTATATTTAAAGTTAAACCTCTTCACTGGAATATATTTAAATTATTCGGCAACACTACACTCTAGGGTAGCGCGATACAGCTGTAAATCGATTGCCATATCGATACGAATCGGATGATAGGTTTATATCGATATTATTGGCTGTTATCGCATTCCTTATTGAACTAACTGCGGTGTAACGCCAATATTTCAGCTCTTTATAGCCAAGTGCTATTATTTCTAAAGATATTTCCCGCTTGGGTCTGTTTTAGGGTACCCAAAGAGTGCCAATAGGACCCTAGGCTCCGTTGTTCGTCCGTCTGTCACAGGGCCGTATCTTTTGAACCATGAGACACTTGAAATTTACATTTGAGTATTTATTACTATGACTGCTATGTCAACAAATATGGTAGGTAGCTCCGAAAACAAGAAACCTGTTCTTTTAACCGTCCTTTGCTTGATCTTAAAAATCGCAATACATACAAACGTCTAACTAGTTAAATACTAGTATAATACGGTGGTGCGGAACCCTCATGTGCGAGGCGACTCGCGCTTGGTCGGTTTTTTTTTCAGATGAAAACCTTTTTGTTCGTAGTTATTTTAATAGAGAAGTTCTCTACATTTGCATATTGACTGGCTGTGTTCAAATTGATTTATATTTCTCATACTTTGATAAAATAAAAAAGATAGTTATGTTTATTTGAAAAAGATTTTATGATGAGATAAGTTGTAAGTACTTACTTTTTCTTTTTATCGAGTTTTTATTTTTATATGAGATGTTGGTTGTATAAGTTTTTTAAAGAACTGAGAATATTGTTATAATATTCTTTCTTACAAAATTTTCAAGATTTATTGTAGTCTTTGTTTCGACAATTCAAAAGTGCCTGTAACTGGCCTGTTACAATAAATGCTTTGATTTTGATTGTTTATGAAAATTATTGCTTTCTAGATAAGATTTTATACACTGTATTTGTTTATTACTTACGTATTTATGTTTTTCATTAAACTTAAACTTAAATTTCAAAAGATTTCTGTCACTTATTATCAACAACAAACAAAAAAAAAACAAACAAAAATAAGCGAAAAAAACAACAAATAGAAATATTAGCGAGAGGAGGTCGTGGCTACATAATAACAGCCGTTCGAGTCGATCTTTAGGTTAAGCGTGCTTGCCTAAGTTGGTCTGTGGATGGGTGACCGCCCATTGCATACCGAGTTTCTTCTGTGCCTTGGAAAGCACGTTAAGCTGTTGGTCCCGGCTGTCATTTGTTTCCGGTAATGCGACATAGTTGGGAAAAGGCTAGGCAGATGACGATTAGAAACATTAGCGAATAGCCCCGGGTTACAATGGGCCGGACACAACTTTTCAGTCACCGGCGCCACTTTCAGACTTCCTCTTATACAGAGTGTAAACACCCTTCACATAACCGCCAACCAAGCATTCTGTACATCAAACTAAGTACCTTAAGGCCAAAAAATTTGCTGGGAATCAACTTTTTGGGGTGAAAAATCACGTTTTACGGTAGGACTCGATGGAAAGCACTTAAAGCATTGTGCTGATGGATGGATTGAATAGTACGGGGGTCGTGGAGGTGTGTGAAGTAAAAATCTTACATAAAAAAAGTGTATTTAAAAAAAAAAAAATTGTGGAAAAGTTGGAACTTTGACCCCAACATCTCCGTAACTAGAAGGTTCCCAGGTATGGTCTAGAACAAAAAAATGATCGCAAAGACTGCGAAAACAACTGCCTTTCGGCTATGTTAAGGGTCTAGTTACACCCTTTATACACTTTCTTTATTTTAGCCATTCGCGTGACACCACATATCCGCTTTAGTATTCTCATCTCCGCCACATGCAATTGCCTTTCATTCATCCCTTTTGTGGCCCAGCATTCTGATCTGATCTTTATAATAATAATAATAATAATTCCATTTATTTCAGGTCCAAGACCCATATAAAAACCAAAAATAGACGAAAATACAAACACAAAAACATAAATTATAGCTAAAAACAGAATTACATTACAATGAAAAGAAACATTATTGAATTAAATTAAAAAGTCAAAAATAAAATACATAACCGAATCAGAATAAATTAAAATGTCAAAATAAATTATCATGTAATTAAAACATTACCAAATGTGAAATCAAAGATTCGAAAGATTGAATGTCAAATTAGGTAGGACAAAGCTAATAGACCTTAACAACATGCCGGTCACAACAGTGCCGCATATAGAGACAATCAAGTCTCCCCAAGAAATCCAAGAAATTACAAAGTTAAAAGAACAAATTGTATTTCCCGATTAAAATACAAAATCAGCATGTAAACTTACAATTCCGCTCCCAGATAAAAAGCCAACATAATTAAGTTATATTCAAGTAAACTATTACCAGTAAATAGGTTACTAAGCTACCATAGACTAGCAGAGCTGTGTCGGTCCACAGGCATCGAACGATCATTATCTTGATATTTACTGCGCATCTCAAGCTTTGATGGTGCCGACAAGCGATGCTAATTTTATTTAAAAGCGGGGTTGGGGGGCGGGGGGTTTCTGGAAATACTTGCTACTTCTGACTTTGCATAGACATAGAAATTTTTCATCGGTTATTAATTTTCTTTTTGTTTATGCTTTATTTTTTTTAACGTGGTAAAATCATCAAATAAGTCCTACCACCCAGGGCAGAGCGGGAGGGACTGTCAGACTTGTACTGACTAAAATCCACGGTGTCCTTCAGTAGCCCTTTATGTTCCAGGGTCACCGTAATTCAATGATTCCCGCGATCCCGGCAGGCTTTGGCCCTCTAGGGGCCCCGTCATTATGCTGACACTCTTTGAGGCGCGCGTGGAACACAACGCGCCGTCGACCCGGGCATGGTCCATGGTCGGACAGCGAGTCGCCCATTACTCGCCGCCCGCATGCCCGCGCCTACGGTGGCCGGAGATCGTCTGCCGACGTCCGGCGCCGTGGGCGTCTACCATTGCGGCTGGTGTGGAGGGAGGACGCTGTCCTCTCCCTCACGCGGCCCGCCTCCTCCTTTGCGAGCATGACTGCTTCGCAGAAGGAGGCGACCGCTTCCCACTCCGTCTCGCCCCGCAGCATGGCCTCGACCAATGCCGGGCGCGAGAGGTCTCCGCCTATCGCCGCCGTGAGGACACGGCGGTGCTCTGCCCAAGCGGGGCAGTCCTGCACCGTATTTTTGTTTATGCTTGTGTTTGTTTACTAAGACTTTTTAAGAACAATGTTACTAACAATTGGGCCTAGTTGCCATAAATATTTAATTAAATTTAAAAAAAAAAAAGTTTCCTACAAAAGTGCTATACCTACTAGTTCAGTCAAATTAGGGTTTCACCTTGGAATGAGAGATAATAAGCTGTAAACTCGAATACACCTTCATTTTGGTGTTCTAAAAGTGGACTATACGGTCAAAATGTATGGAACAGCTGTTTTTTTTTTTTTTTAATCGATGAAGAATTTCTATGTAGCCCGGATCAGAAAGATGTACTGAATACTTGGTAACCGTTTTAGAGTCGGTGTCCTATCCACCCCGTATATTATAATATAATTATGATATTTGTGTAAACATACGGAATATACAGCACTAAAAAAAAAGTTTTTCTAAAAGGTTGTTATAAAAAATGCCGTTTTTTTTTATTTTCATACACAAGGCAACACACACAAAAAAAAAAAATTTTGTTCGCTTGAGGACATACCTACAGTGTTACTAGCTTTGTATTATGTTTGTACCCGTTGTATTCACGGGTAAAAAACTCAATGTTTTTGATGTGTTTCTCACTGACAGTTTAAAAAAGTATTTTGTTTTTGTTTGAACAGGCTGTGGATGGTAATAATCATTTCTTTATTAATTAACAATTTTTGTTTATTTTAGTTCTAACGTTACTTAACATGACGCTTATAATCTCCGAAAGGTTACGTAGACGTTGCCTAAATGACGCAACAATATTTTTTTGTTTTTTATAGGTTATATTTTGTGCCTGTGTATTTTAATTGTTTGTGTCTGTAACCTACTAACACTAGAAGGTAAGTAAAATTGTTACTAACCCTATGGACTCAGGTCTGAAATAAAAAAATTCTATTCTATTCTAATACAGTGCATTGCTAGAAAAAGAAGTAAGTACTAAAAGAAACGGCAGAGGAGCAATATTCGCAATTTAAAAATCAAATAACATGTTGCAGTATGAAATCCTCAAGTCGGAGAGACTATTACATAACAGAACAGTATGAATATTAATTAACCTTTTTACAAATTCCCCGCACGTCGCCATCTTTTTTATTCCACTTTCGTTTTAAAACATTCTTCTTAAAAGCGCGTTATTCTTCCAGTGTTGGTAGATTCGGGAAAAAAATCGTTCTAGGGAAAATTTTTGAGGAAGAATTTCCAAATGATTCATAGAACAAAACTACAAAATACGGTAAAATTTAGGAAATTCAATTTACAGCCAAATTAGTCATTTATAATAATAACATTCTTAAATATAATACGGCAATTGCATCGTGTTGTACTTGACCCGGATCAGGCATTACAAACACAGACACTAAATTCGAGACCAAGTGGTACCTTTTGTGAATGTACATAGTTTTATGTAGGTCTCTCCGTTTGTTTCATTTCTTGTTTGAAAAATGAGCGGAGAAAAAAATTGCAAAACGTGTCATTTTGGGGAAAAAAAATATTGAAAGCGGGGAAAATTCAGATACTCAACATAGCAACCCAGTATTTTTCTAAAAATAAACTAAAGTAACGCCTTGTTCACATACACGTATTTACACGGCCAGTCGCCATTTCTTAGAAGGCGTATTGTTTGTAAGCCCATAATTAGAGTAGCAAGCAGCCAGTATGTGCAAAATATTCCCTAATGACGATAAAAAGAACGCGTTTTAAAAAAAAGTCTGTTTTTATTTTTAGTCTGTGATTTAAGATGGCGGCGTTTTGTTTGGCTTTTGTTGTTGTCACTTTGTTATCCAGTGGCTTCTGTTTTAACAATGGTGAAGGGGTTAAGAGATTCTTTATGTTTTTTTTATTAAAGCTTATTAACAGGGATAGCATCGCCTATAGGCTAATAGATTACTATCAGCTATTTCTTCTGTCAAAAACGAAAAGCAGTCAAGATATTTTAACGACAGGTTGGATTGTTTTCAAACCCATTTTAAGTATTTGTGTAAGTGTTTCTACCTCTAACTAGTCCATCGGTATGGATTTACTGGTCATAAGTGCCAGTAAGCTGACTGACTGTCCTTGGTCGTGGGTTCGATTATCAGTTATGGCAAAGCGTTATTGGGAAAGTCGCTGTAGTACCAGTCTGAAGCTGGAATTTGAGTATAGTTACCCCTTGTACATGAGACTTAGCTGACGAAGCTTGGGTAAGTATCTACACGTCTGTATAGCTGAACAACAATGATTGGGCTCGTGGCCAAAATCGGAACTAACGCCGCAATTTTGTTTTTAGGGTTACGTAACTCAGTCGGCAAAAACGGAAACCTTATAGGATCACTTTGTTGTCCGTCTGTCTGTCTGTCTGTCTGTCTGTCAAGACTCTTTTTAACCGACTTCAAAAAAAGGAGGAGGTTCTCAATTTGGTTGTATTTTTTTTGTTTGTTACCTCATAACTCCGTAGTAGTTTAGTTTTTTTTCTTCTTGGCCTATGTTGACATGATGGTCCTTAATAACTTCTACTTACAATGTAAAATTGATTCATGACAAGAATTTATGTGGTATACTACAACTAAAAAAGTTTAAAAAAACTTAGACTTCCAAAAAAACTCTGAAATGACTTTACTTCCGGAAGTCGGCGGCAAAAAGTCATTGAAACAAACAAAGTCACAGACTTCCGAAAGTAAAGTTATTTTAGACGTTTTTAGTGTTTTTTTGGAAGTCGAGTTTTTTTTTTTTCAGGAACGCGTAAAGCCGCGTTTCCACTAGGCAACATTTGGCGCGCGACACGTGGCGCTCAACATGTACGGCAACGCTGCACAACAGCGCGCGACGTTGCCAGCTGGCGCGCAACATGACGCGCGGCTTGTTGTTTGTTTAAAGTAGTAGATGCGTAGACAGACAACGTTGTTCAACAAAAGTTCCGCGCTGACTTTCAACATGTTGGGCAACTTGTTGTGCAACATGTTGCGCGTCATTTGTTGCCTAGTGGAAACGCGGCTTGAAGGTATCAAGTTGAAATTAATATCAAATACTCAAGTCATCTGTTAACATCATTCGAGCGTCAAAAGAACCTTGTATCTCTGTACATATATAGACATGATATCGTTACAAAGCCCGACCCTCAATGTCTCCGATCATTTAAAATGTTAATGTTCAATCGTTCAATCATACTTTTTAATGGATCCGTGACCACACATAATGTGTGAACCACTTAAGTCAGTGCTAAAGTGTATGCTCCCGCTATTGTGCGTTGAAGAGGGTCGACAGAACTCTTTGTGCTTTAGTGGATAGAGTTTTTTCTTAACACTTGATTAATCCATTGTCTGTCATCGCTTTGATTTTCAATGCGGATGTTTTCTGAAAAAATCTAATTAGTCCGTCAGATAGATTTCCAAAAAATATTGGACACGTATTTTTTCTTTTTTCACGAAAACTAAAAATGAAGACGATACAGTGCGTCGAAAACTCGTGTGACGTCATAGTTGTAAGTAAAGTGTACTGACTTTTACCGAAAAGTGACGTCACAGGCCCCCACTCATGATCTTTGATGCGTTTTATCTTCGTCAATTTTTATTGATTTGATAAAACAAAAAATACGTATCCAATATTTTTCGATAATTTAACTGACGGACTAAATAGAATCATATTTTTTTACACAGGAAACATACCTATTGTACAGACGCCAGCACACCAAAATCAACCTTGAACTTTACGCTTTAGCGATAAAGTTGAAAATCTATTAAAGGTTTTTGACAGATTGTAGTAGTTTGATGTGCTGTGGCGTCTGTTCTTATCATAATCAGCTTATAATGTTCCCACTGCTGGGACACACGGGCTCCTCTCTATGAGAGGGAATGGGGCTATAATCCACCACGCGGGCCCAGTGCGGGTTGGTAGATGTCACATGTCTTCGAATTTTAGATTCTAGGACATGCCGGTTTCCTCACGATGTTTTCCTTCACCGTTTTGAGAGCAGAGATGAAATAAATTACACAAAAAGTAATGCGCCTGCCTGGGTTCGAACCCACGACTTACTGTTCGTGACCACTGGGCCACCGCTACTCTCAAATTCGTCTGTTCTGACATTTGCCGAAACCGAATGAGATTCGTTACAGGTGACGTTAATAAAAGCATCATCTGCCTAGCCTTTTCCCAACTATGTTAGGGTCGGCTTCCAGTCTAACCGGATGCAGCTGAATACCAGTATTTTACATGGAGCGACTGCCTATCTGACCTCCACAACCCAGTTAGTACTACTACTAGGTAATACGATACCCCTTGGTAAGATTGGTTGTCAGACTTTTTGGGCCACTGACTACCTGTAACGACTGTGAAAGATCTACAAATGACAGCCGGGACCAACTGCCTAACTTGCTTTCCGAGGCACGGAGGAAACTCGGTATGTAATGGGTGGTCACCCATCCACAGACCAACCTAGGCAAGCACGGCTTAACCTAAAGATCGACCCGAGCGGCTGAACAAAAAAAACACCAATCCCTTCTCTAGTTTAAAAATAAAAACGTATGAAGCATTCCATTTCTAAATTAATTTCTTCGGCTGGGCTTTTGTAAGCAATTAGTGCTCAGACACGCATTACTAGTTGCAGCGTTTTTAATTAAAACAATGTCGAGAGTGTGCGTCACGTTTAATGGAACTACTATCTAGAGATGGGTCGGCCGAATACAAAGAAATATTCGCCCATCGTTCGGTTTCGGCCAATGTAAGAATGTATAAAGGGTGTAAATAGACCCTTAACATATCCGAAAGGCACTTGTTGTCCCCATCCTTGCGATCATTTTTTTGTTCTAGACCATACCTGAGAACCTTCTAGTTACGGAGATATTGGGGGTCAAAGTTCCAACTTTTTCATTAGTTTTTTTTTTAAATACATGTTTTTAATGTTAGAATTTTACTTTTAACACCTCCACGACTCGCGTACTATTCAGTCCATCCATCAGCACAATGCTTTCAGTGCTTTCCATCGAGTCCTACCGTATCACGTGATTTTTCACCCCAAAAAAAAGGCGATTCCCAGCAATAATTTTTGCGTAAAGTTACTTAGTTTGATGTACAGAATGCTTGGTTGACGGCTATGTGAAGGGTCTGATTACACCCTGTATATTAAGTTTGGCTATAAATGGGAATGCCTCTGCGACATAGGACTGAAAAATCAGGCAAAATCGGTATGCCCTTTGAAGAACTACAGTTTTGGTACTTTCGTTTCATAAGAATTATTAAAGGTGACACACATCATATTGTTATTGTTTTTAAAATTACATATTACGGAGAAATTTCTAAATTGCAGAGCAAGGCGATGGAATCGGTCAAGAAAAAATCAAGAAAAAATAGGTTGTCTGTAAAGTCGGTTTACTGACGATAGTTGAACGTGACAACGTCATAAGAAAATACTGATGGAATGGTTGCATTTATCAAAAAATGAATGTGAGTTGAGCAATTGTTTTATGGAACGCCTCAGAGCGAGGTAACGCCTCATTTTTTCGTGCGTGAAGCCGGCACCATCGAATTATAAGACGTTGTCACGTCAAAAATTTAAACTAATCATCGTATTTTTTATCATTATTAATATTTTGTATATTAACACGATTTAAATATTTTAAGACGTTACTTTTATTTTATGTTGATTTATTATGTTTAAACAAACTTAAAATATTAATCAAAACAATCGTATTAATGAAAAAGAAGCGTCAAAAAATCATCCACAACACTGTCAACAGCATGCTGAGTCGACCAACTGCTTGGCGATGTCCCGAAAGTCGAAATGGACACTCGGACCCCCTGACCCTAATGTTTTAACCCCAAACTGCCCAAACACATAAGTACCAATGATGTTATTGTGTTTGCACCGTTTGAGGATATCAGCACCGGCAGCAGCCGCCCCAGCACAGCTCGCCGTGCTAGGAAGATGGGGTGGCGCCAGGGTTTCGACACATGTTGCATCCCACACCAAATGGGTGTAAACAGACCCTTCACATAGCCGTCAACCAAGCATTCTGTACATCAAACTAAGTAGCTTTACGCGAAAATTATTGCTGAGAATCGACTTTTTTTTGGGGTTAAAAATCACGTTTTACGGTAGGACACGATGGAAAGCACTCAAAGCATTGTGCTGATGGATG
Organism: Noctua comes; assembly: GCA_963082995.1. Classification (NCBI taxonomy): domain Eukaryota; kingdom Metazoa; phylum Arthropoda; class Insecta; order Lepidoptera; family Noctuidae; genus Noctua; species Noctua comes. The sequence continues at coordinate 2,232,948 of OY720294.1, forward strand.
GATTGAATAGTACGGGGGTCGTGGAGGTGTGTAAAATAAAAATGTTACATTAAAACATGTATTTAAAAAAAAAGTTGTGAAAAAGTTGAAACTTTGACCCCCAATATCTCCGTAACTAGAAGGTTCCCAGGTATGGTCTAGAACAAAAAAAATATCGCAAAGACGGGGAGAACAAGTGCCTTTCGGATATATTAAGGGTCTATTTACACCCTTTATCTATTCACCTTCCAGTTCGGCCTTGCTGAGTACAGTTCGTCATTTGAATCTAAAAAATAAACCGTAACCAAAAATCCGAATACAGAAGCCGATTCTCAGTTTCAGCTCACCTCTAGCACTTGAATTTATTAAAGTTTTACTACAAAATTATGGTGACACTGACACTACAGTAATTTGTTTAATTGCTATGATCAATTCTGTGACCAATTATACCAATGTAAAATGTAAGTACAGTTTTCTATATCATTTGTGAAAACGATGTTTGCATGGAGAACAGTTGAAGTAATGTTTTTCATCCGCCATAGAAAAGGGAGGATCCTCCGACGGGGGGGGGGGGGGTTACTATGACGTCATAAAGCAGCCCCCGTTGCATGACCAGCGTAGACAAGGATTTCTTTGACGGAAGAATCGACAAAATGACAGATAGTGCAAAGAAATCTGTCATTGTGTCGACACGATCTGTCATTTTGTCGATTCTTCCGTCCAAGAAAGCCTTGTCTAGGCTTGTCTAGTCCAGTGTGGGAAAGAGACAGAGCTATACAGGTCGTGTAGCGCCATCTCTTTCCCACACTGGAATTAGTCATGCTTTAGAAAGCCATATTTGTTACGGTCGCGAATCATATTTTAATCAACATACAACACACACTGACCCGTGAATTGCAAAAAACTACATTACTTACTAATTAATTTGAATGTTATTGTATTGATGTTATTGCACAAGGTATTATTTTTTAATTAATTATGACATTGTATAACGTATTAATTTGATTTTTATGACATTGTATAGGGTATTATTTTTGAATTTATTGTATAAGACATTATTTTTGAATTAATTATGACATTGTATAATGGCATTATTTTTGAATTAATTATGACATTGTATAACGTATTAATTTGATTTTTATGACATTGTATAGGGTAATATTTTTGAATTTATTCTATAAGGTATTAACTCGAATATATTTATTTTCTTTTGAAAATTTTTATGGTATTAATTGGAATTTATGAAATGGTATAATTTTAATGATACATTTTGCATGCCTGAATTGGTACAACACAGTGGACTGCGTATTCAGTTGACATCTGAAAATGTATGATTATGTACTGAATTGAATTTGTAAGAAAAAAATCGGTTTTCTGTAAAGTCGGTTTACTGTCGATAGTTGAACGTGACAACGTCATTAGAAAATACTGATGGAATGATTGCATTTTTCAAAAAATGAATGTGCGTTGAGCAATTGTTTTATGGAACGCCTCAGAGCGAGGTAACGCCTCATACGTCATGTTTTTTCGTGTGTGCAGCCGGCTCCATCGAATTATAAGACGTTGTCACGTCAAAAATAATTTGGCTATCGCTCCACCTTAAGTTTAGGTTTTTTCCCAGAAATTCAGTTAAGATGTAAACCCTTCTAAATATACCCAACAAGGAAACTTAATCTGGACAATTTACGAAAGGATTTGAGTCAATGACGCCATACTGTGGGCCGCAAGGTTTCGAGTGGGAACCCAACCAACATAACAATACCACTCGCGAAATTGAAAACAGTGTTTATTGCTTTGTATTAAGGTTGAGTTCAGTATTGAGTAGCGTTACCAAACTTGTTACCTTTTTCGGTAAGAAGGCCGTTCTTTTAAAGTGGGAGTCGAAACTGTGTGTAACAAGTCTTCGCAAAAGTTTTTTTCTTACGATTTGTTCAGAAAAAGTACTAAATAAAGAAGTTTTTGGGCTTTAATTAACACAATACTGAGAATACTGTATACCAGTGGCGAAGGTTCCTTACAACTCGGTTCCTACCGGCTTCCCTTTGAACACCGGCACAGTCAGTATAGTATAGACAAATAATAAAATCACATTAAAGATATGTACTCCGGCTTACAAAAATTGACCCTTCGCTACTGCAATACGACAATTTTGGCCAAAGTTTTTGAAGTAGCGAATTGGCAACATGTGGTTAACGTTTATTCCGATGCGGGATTCGTTAACCTGTTGGTGGTAGCCTATTATCTACACTATGTAGAAAATGCTAAAAATGAAAAATAACGTCCTGTGAATAAACTGCATACAAAATTCAATCGAAAATATCCAGTAATTTTCGATTGAATTTTTGTATGCAGACTGGGAACGTCATGAAGTCATGACTTACATACAGTTTAATTTATTGTCGCATTGTCGTCTCCACCCTGTATACTGCGCGTATCTCTTCGCACGCAAAATACGCGCTTTGACGTGGAGTTGCGGAGACCAGCCCGTTATAATGTGTTTTTAAAATTGTAATTTTTTTTTTTAGATCTTCGTGAGGAAACTGCCAGTAATCGGCATCGCGAAGACGTGTGACATCTACCAACCCGCACTGGGCCCGTGTGGTGGGTCCAGCCGAGCTCTCTCCCTCCCTCAGAGCAATGGCCTGTGTTCCAAAGTAGAAATGTTATTGTTATTACCTGATCATGCCATAATTCTCCGAGTGCAAAGCTAAGTCCTGTCTTCGATTCCTAGGTCGGATAGTGTTATTACGTTCATCTATTAGGAATTTCTCAGTAGCAGTCTCGGAGTCTGGATTTGTTATATAAATGGACTTAAACATAACGGGCGGTACAGTCACAAGCACGAATATGTATACAGTTTCCAAAAAAAATGCAGTTTTCGCTACAAATAACGATTGAAAAAAGGAGATAGGGTCTTTTTCATAAAAATATGACTTCCAGAATACTTTATTCGTAACAACATGACATTGTAATCAGAACAGTAGGAGAAAAACACTTTTAAAAGTTGTTAAGTGTTTACATATTGCTGTTCGTGACTGTACGTTGGTGTACTATTAATTTAGCCTAACTCTTCAGGGTTTACAGGCGTGATGTTATGTTACGTCTCTTGTGCCGATAGCCGTAGCATGACTACCGTAGACAAGGATTTCTTTGACAGAAGAATCGACAAAATGACAGATAGTGCAAAGAAATCTGTCATTGTTTCGACACAAGCTGTCATTTTGTCATGCTACGGGGGCAGCGGCACAATTAAATCAATTTTTCGACATATTCGCTCCACTTTCATACAATTTGAATAACGTGAAGCGGTCAAGCTAAAATTGGTTAAATGTAACCAAATAAGGCTTATTGCACACCGTCCGTCTGCCATATACGTGCGACCGGAACTGATGGACGTTATTTGGGTTAACCGTTGCGACATGTCTGTTGCAAATGTAAACGAAGCCTTTGTTCAATTTTTGATTTTAGTTATTAAGTTTTGGCTCGTGTTTTTTTCAAGGCCAGTGCTAGCGGCCAGTGCTAGCGGCCAGTGCTAGCGGCCAGTGCTAGCGGCCAGTGCTAGCGGCCAGTGCTAGCGGCCAGTGCTAGCGGCCAGTGCTAGCGGCCAGTGCTAGCGGCCAGTGCTAGCGGCCAGTGCTAGCGGCCAGTGCTAGCGGCCAGTGCTAGCGGCCAGTGCTAGCGGCCAGTGCTAGCGGCCAGTGCTAGCGGCCAGTGCTAGCGGCCAGTGCTAGCGGCCAGTGCTAGCGGCCAGTGCTAGCGGCCAGTGCTAGCGGCCAGTGCTAGCGGCCAGTGCTGGCAGCCAAGTAACCGACATTTAAGGCGCGATTCATTAGGCAAGTCTTGCATGCAAGTATGACGTCACATGCGTACAAGCTGCTTGCATTGGAAACATGTTTTCAGGAGTGTGCAAATTGCATGCAGGTTTTACTTGCATACAAGTGGAGATGTTCAACAATTGAGTACGACAAGCCACTCGTTCGTAATTCGAACTAATTTCTAAAGAGGAAAAAAAAATGTAGGATTGTAGAACGTAAAAAGAACTTTCAACGAAAATTGCTTTGAATAAGATTTGATGTTTAGTTTTTGAGATATGAGACTTTTTCATCAAACTGCAGCAGTAACTTTGTTTTTCATTAACATACTGCGAAAAACAAATTTAATTTTTCTGTTGAGTATATTACAATACAACATATGAATGAGCCTTCAAAATATTTTTATTATATTTTTTGGTGCTATGGAACCCTGTGTGCGTGTGAGTACGACTCGCACATGGCCGGTTTTTTGTCTAACCGGCTGACCTCAACAAAGTTATAGGCTTGGCTCGTTGGCTCATGATAGATACGGTCAAAGCTTATGAATAACAAAGGGGAGCGCGGTCATAGAACTTTCCCAGTAAAAACAGACCTCAGGGTGCCAAACACTCTCAGGGGTGTCGCTTGCGAAAATGTGTAAGAAAATAATATTCCGTGAAACAATTAATCAAATAAAGCAGCGTGATTAATTGATTCCTAGATATTTACGTGGTAGTAGAAGCTACTATCAGAATTTTTGCAAAAATCGAGCTTATGTAAGAGATGAAGAGTATATAGGAGGACTGGCAATTAGTGACTTATACTTAAACACGTGATTGTACTCATGAAAACAAACAAATTTCCCAAGGAAACATTTTTTTAAACGGCTAACAGCTGATAGGTCACAGGTGCGCGCGCGTGAATTTCATACAGCTGTTGTGTTATTGTGATAAAAGTCTGTGTATAAAAAAATGTGTCTTTGGGAAAGTTGTTTGTTGCCAAACATTGTGCTCTCTCAAGGCTGTGGCTGGGCTGCGGGACTGTTCGAAAGAGATACCGTGGCCCTGGAACACAAAAACATGGATGGGTTTTAGTCAGTACAAGTCTGACACTCCCTTCCGCTCCGCCCAGAGTGGGGGGTCATTTGATGATTTCCCATCCGAAAAAAAAAAAAAGGCTGTGGCTTGCGAAAATGTGAAAGAAAATAATATTCCGTGAAACAATTAATCAAATAAAGCAGCGTGATTAATTGATTCCTAGATATTTACGTGGTAGTAGGAGCTACCATCAGAATTTTTGCAAAAATCCAGCTTATTTTTGGTATAAGATGAAGAGTATGTAGACGCCGCCAATTGTATCTTAAGAATGGATTTTTTTTAGATTAGCCAATCAACAATCAAGCCCTGTTATTAGTTCGTATAATTACGAAAAAAATATGACAGTTTCCTTTAAATTTTTATTGGTTTTGGTTTGGTTTTTGGGTATCAATAAATTTAAAAAAAAATTGATTTATAGGAAAAAGAATATTGATTTTTGTAATGATTGAAAAGTTCTCCATCAAATTTTTAGACTTATGTATTCTGCTTATGTGTATGAAGTTTCATTAAAATCGGTACAATCATTTCGAAAAAAAAGAACTTCATAGTTTGTATGAAATGGCGTAAGTCGTTAACGCACTTAACTCAGATCAGAATTCGGACCTAACATCTATTAGAGCAGGTTTATAATATTCAACTAACCATTAAATTGTGTCATATCAAATTTTAAATCACATTTCACCTACGTGGCAACCATACACCACTTCATTTGATCCCCAGTGGTACAACAGACCAAAACTCGTGGACAAAAACTATCCTTTGTCCAAGCGAAGTAGAGCGTGCAGGGACTAACGTATCATAGCCGAAATGTCCGAAATTATAGCCTTTTGTAGAATTAAACGGATCAAGATTGTGGGGGGGCAATTAGGGGAATAAAAAAGGGGGAAGGATTGAGTGAAGACGAATGGAGGGATGTTTGTGGAAATGGATAGTTTTGTGGTCTGTGGCATTTGTTATAGTGTGTTTCCGGGGGTTTTCTTTGAGGCTTATAGGTATTTGCTTTGATGATGCGTTGACTATGGTTTTGTGTTTGGAGGAGCTCGTGGCGAAATAATAACAGCCGCTCGGGTCGATCTTTAGGTTAAGCCGTGCTTGCCTAGGTTGGTTTGTGGCTGGATGACCGCCCATTACATACCGAGTTTCCTCCGTGCCTCGGAAAGCACTTTAAGCCGTTGGTCGCGGGTGTCATTTGTAGGTCTTTGACAGTCGTCAGGTAGTCAGTGGCCCAAAAAGTCTGACAACCAGTCTTACCAAGGGGTATCGTATTACCCAGTACTAACTGGGTTGTGGAGGTCAGATAGGCAGTTGCTCTATGTAAAATACTGGTGATGATGATTTTGCAATATTGCATATTGCACGGGATGGATGAAATGGCGGCAGGTCACGAAAACAATCTGCGACTCCCGCATTCCCCTTTAACTTAAGGCGAAGATTTATAAAACAATGGTTAGACCCGCTGTCTTGTATGGATTAGAATGTTGGGCCACAAAAGGGATGAATGAAAGGCATTTGCATGTGGCGGAGATGAGAATGTCAATGTCAATGTGTGGTGTTACGCGAATGGATAACATAAGGAAAGAGTATATAAGAGGAATTCTGAAAGTGACATGAGGAAACTTCTGTGAGTGTAAGGGTAGAGGAAGACCAAAGAAACGATGAAAAGACTGTGTAAAGGATGATATGGCAAGACAGGAGATGTCTGATGAGATGACGAGTAATAGAGAAGCATGGAAGAAGAAGACATGCTGCGCCGACCACAAATGAATTGCGATAAGGGCAAGCGAAGGATGATTAGCCATCTAATTGATGGGCTGTTTATCCCGACTTAATACATTTTCACTTACTACCTATTAATTTAAGAATGGAATGAACTAAGTTCTCTTTATTGGAACTAACAAAACCTAGTTTTTGACATCGACAGACAGAGTTGCTTCGGCTAAAATAATTTTACATGGATAAATAAAAAGGCTTCTTAGCGCGTCTTTATTTCTTACCCATTTAAAAAAGAAAGCGTCATTTTCTTCAGCTATTTTTTTGCGAGGTTTTTTGAATCTGAAAGATTAACACGGAGTCAATACTCTTCGAACGGTGATAGTGGTTTTTGTCACATTCAAGCAGGAAAAATTACTGACTTTTTTTCGTAACGTCCTCTTTTACGACTCGCCTGAAAAAAGACACCGCCATTTTGTTTCCAAGAACAGTCCGTACTGTTCAAAATAATGAGGGTTCCTTACCACAGAACACGAAATCAAACGGCAGAATCTACAGACGGCAATAGCTAGCGCTGAAAGTGCGTATACGTTTTTTGTGTCGTAGTGTAAGAAAACGTTGCATGAAAAAAGATTGCATGTAGCGGAGATGAGAATGTCGAGGTGGACGTGTGGTGTGACAAGAATGGATAAAATAAGGAATGATTATATTAGAGGAAGTGTGAAAGTGGCGTCAGTTACAGAAAAGTTGAAAGGGAATCGACTGTCTTGGTATGGACATGTGATGAGGAGGGACGAATCGCATGTGACTAAAAGAGTGATGAATACAACGTGTAACATAATAAACGCAATACCTCTCATGTGGTGTCTCAGACCATGAAACTGAATAACTTTTGTTCTATGACTTTTGGAAATTCATAACTTTTTTTTTTGTATTACCATACATGTGGATCAGCTGATTGCGTCCGGTCCTATAGAAAGTATTTTTTTTTTGCGAATTTCAAGAACTCGTAGAACAAAAGATGTTTAGTTTCATGGTGCGAGAGACCACACGGGAGGTCTTGCGTTTATTACGTTACGCCTTGTATAAACGTTGATGGACGGACAGGGAGAGGAAGACCAAGGAAACGATGGATGGATTGTGTGAGGAATGTTATGAAAGAAAAAGGTATAAATGATTGCGTGACGGTTGACAGTTGAAGGCGAACGGTAGAAGGGTAGGACGATTAAGAGTGTAAGAAAACGTTGACACGCTTGCTTTGACCGGAATGTGTTGACAATACCGCCTTGAGCAGTGTTTGCCGAGGCATCCGTGCTCTGTGTTCATTACGACACGATCACAACCCCAGGTGATTAGACTTTCGTCAAGGGACACGCGCGTTTTTCTCTTGTTTTCTGAGGACCGTGTCGCGGTTATTCGAGGCTTGCTCTAAACATAGCATGTTCCCACATCTGAGACACAGGCCTCCTCTTTATGATAGGGAATGGACTATAATCCATTTTTATAAGAGTGAAAATACATTTTAATAATATACAAGACTTGATCCTGCGGCCAGGATCGCCTCCTCACGAGAGAACTCCTCAACGGTTAAAAGCACGGACAAGAAGCTTTGTATACGCGTTTAATGGTGATAGATAAACCTAAATTTCTTCAATATAACATTTTAAACTATCATGGTCACTAACATTAGAAAGAGGTAGAGAAAGAGAAAGAGGGTAGACCGATTTGTCTGCTCATAAACACCCACCCGCAATAACTTCAGTTTATCCGTGATCATGGTGCTTGCAACAGCGCCGAAATATTTGGGAACTCATAGAAAATAGTAAACATGGTAAACATCCCGTTATTAGTATTAATACTAAATTTCTTCTTCCATTTAATAAAAGCTTGTTTATTTTCTCCGCAGTTGCACCACGCGTCTCGCCTGTGCGTAGAGGTCGTGGCCAAGCTGTTTCAGTACCCTTTAAATAAACATTTACTTTCCTACCTTTCCTTGTTAATTGTTTCTGAGACACCACCCAAGTGGTCTGAACGCTGACAGAATACATAATATATTTCACTAATTGATTCGTCGAGAGACCTTTTAGAATCGTTTAATTTCGTAGGAATTTAGTCACACAAAATGAAACTAAATACAGGGTAATGAAGAGAATTTTGAGTTGTGAAGATAATTCATTTAGGTCGTTTTAATTTTATTAGTTTGATTTCTAGGTATTTGGGATTTATGTTGTACCCGCGTGGAGTTCGATAATTGTCCCACGGGATCATACTACCGGGATAAAAAGTATCCTATGTGTTAATCCAGGTTATAAACTATACGTGTGCCAAATTTCATCTAAATCCGGTCAGTAGTTTTTGCGTGAAAAAGTAACAAACATACATCTATCCATTAAGGATTATATCCACAGGATTCAGTGTCAATAAAGCTAAAAGTTTTGAATTTGTTTTGATTTGTATCGACTTTGTTGATTTGATTAGCCACGCATAAAACTTATATCAATCGATAGCTGGCATCAATATAAATAAGTTGTGTATGAGACAAAATGTTCTAAAGTGGCACGTTTCCGAGATATACGCTTTCAAATTTGTGTTGAAGATTGGTCAGTGAATGGACTTTAACTTTGATAGCTCTATACAAATAAATCAAATTGAAGTGTCTGTTTATCAGTGGCGTGCAGTAGGTTTCCTCAGAGGTTAGGCTAGCCGGAGGGCACCTCTGAGGAAACCTAAACCTAACCAAAAAAAATGATGTAAAAATTTGAAAAAAAAAAACATTGAAAATAAGCCTGTAAAAATAAAAGTTATATATACAAGAACTCACCACGTTATTCAAGGTTCTGAAGGTTCAAATCACGATTTTCTGACGATGCAAACTAGTTTCAATACGCGATTTACCAAATGTATTTAACTTTAAACATGCCTCTAGATGTTATTCTATTGATATGTCATGCTTTTTTGACGAGCAATGAAAATTATCCAAATCAATATATCCCTCACTCCACTTACTGGAAGTATTAAACAAAATGCACGGAAAACAATACAATTTATTTGTGTGTTAACACCCACACAGCCAGCTAAATGTTGCATAATTTTGAGGATTGAAATGACGAGTACGAGGTGAATTATTATATTTTTGGATTAATTCTCGCAATTGGTATACCTTTAGACACCACTTGAATCTTATCATTAAACGATAATTGCGAAAACTTATTGTTTTTAACTTCTAACAAACACATTATCACTACACACTTCACAACAGAAAATCATCTTTAAGTGTAAATGTACTTAACAAATAATATTTACATTAATGTACGTATCAAAACCAATTACTTATAAGTTATAACTTAGTAAGATATAAAAACATTCAAGATCGCATATAAATTGCTTGTCACATGAAACAAATAAACAATATGGCTACTCAAGAAAAAAATATTTCGCAATCTGTTTTAAAAAAAACACTACCAAATAAAATGCATCATTGTCATACCGTGATCCTTTATAAAGGCGCATAACAAAATTTTGCCGGATAATAATACTGACAGACGACAGTAACGGTGGTGTTGTCATTACTTAATTTCCAAACACCCCAAAAATCAGAGCGAAAAATAAAATTCATGTAGTATTTAATTATTTTTATAGGGGTTTTTGCAAATCTTACAAATACAATTTATCATTTTTGTGGAAGGTCTAAATTCGACAATAAGACCATGTTTTTTTAATTGTATCTAGTAGTCATTAAGGAAACTATCATGTCTGTCTTTGTTTCTCGAATTCCCCGCAGTTCGGGGAAATGTCCTCAAATTGGAAACACTGCTCTAATGTCATAATCATTCATAAATCTATTTCGCGATTAGCCAATCATAGCACGTTGTGATCGTCTACAGTGGACGGAGTTTACGCCCATAATCTATACATGTGTGCCGTTCATGGCGTTCATACACACAAAAATATGCAACAGTGTGCGTAAGTTTTTGAATGAGATGTAGGCACGATCACTTCGTGCCTAACAGAATTGACAATTGATAGCCACGAACTTACTTGTAATTTTGAGTTACGTTACCGTTCGCGACAAGTTGCTATAAGTGTTCTAAAAGGAGTTTTAACTTTTTTTTTAATATTTTGTTTATTTTATTACATAGTTAAAATAAATGCACTTAGCGTTGTTGGTAGGAATGGTAGGGTAGGCTTTGTCTAATTGCCTCTATGGACGGCACGCCCCTGCTGTTTATAATATCAAAATAACAGCTTTTTACTGAATGCAGATGAAAATATTATAACAAAAACAATTTTAGTATGGAACTTATAACAAAAACAATTTTTTTTTTTCAATTGTTGTCTGTCTGTCTGGCAGGACTGATTTTGACGGGTCTTTTACTGGCAGATAGCTGATGTTATAAGGAGTAACTTAGGCTATACTGTGCAATACCCACACGGTCAAAATGTTTGGAAAGCTGTTCCATACATTTTGACCGTGTGGGTATTGCACTTTTGGAGGAAACAGCCGGTTTTTTTTAATAACCAATGAAAAATTTCTATGTCCGGGCTCATAATGATGTACTGAATACGTATGAACCGTTTTCGCGTCGATGTCCTTTCCACCCCGTATTTTTTTAAATAGGTTCACGCGAACGAAGGTCGCGGGGAACAGCTAGTCTAACCTATTAAATAATCAGCTTACAATAATTCTACACGTAGGAATGCACCGCAGTAGGCACCCACATATTCTGAATAGTGAACCACTTCTGACGTAGTGCTAATCAAAATTCAGATCACAAAGAGCACAGTGTGCAGAATTGAATAATAATGTAGACAAAAATCCATTAGGTAGGTACTTGAATTAGAAGACATTTTTTTTTTTCGCGATTGTTTGAAAAATAATTTAAAATTCAAATCTTGTTCGAAATAGCGTTGTCCAGTTCTCGAGTGGCGGAATATTTTATGTTAATGTGAGCAAAAAATCAGGAAAACCAGTAGTTACCTACATTTTTTGTTTAGTTTTAAGTTTTTATTTTTTCTGTTTTTTTTTTTTTTTTTGTTTTTGTTTTTTGTAAAGTGTGCGCTAGTGGCACGTGTAAATAAAATGTATTTTCTATTTTCTTTCTTCTCTTTCTTTCTTTATTCCTAATATTTTGCTCACATTAACATTGACATAGCTCAAAGAATTGGGAAAACCTAAGTGGGCAGGGCATATGGGTCGTAGAACCAAGGACCTGGAGAGGTAACCATGTAGAGGACGGTGCAGCGTTGGATGGCCTCTTACAAGGTGGACCTAAGAACTGTTGAAGACCGCAGTGATGGTATGGATGCGAAGAGGAACCTGTCGCCATGCTTGAGGGAAGAAAATGTCGAGTGGACGTCTTTCGGCTGATATGGTGACTATGCTAGTCACCAAGCAAGGCAGTTTACTACTATCTTAAATGTGAAAGTTTGTGAGGATGGATGGATGTATGGATAGATGTATGGATAGATGGATGGATGTATGGATAGATGGATGGATGTATGGATAGATGGATGGATGTATGGATAGAAGGATGAATGTATGGATAGATGGATGGATGTATGGACAGATGGATGGATGTATGGATAGATGGATGGATGTATGGATAGATGGATGGATGTATGGATAGATGGATGGATGTATGGATAGATGGATGGATGTATGGATAGATGGATGGATGTATGTATAGATGGATGGATGTATGGATAGATGGATGGATGTATGGATAGATGGATGGATGTATGGATTGATGGATGGATGGATGTATGGATAGATGGATCGATGTATGGATTGATGGATGGATGTATGGATAGATGGATGTTTCTCTTTCAGGCAAAAACTACTGGACGGATTTGAATGAAATTTAGCACACAGATAGATTATAACCTCGATTAACATTCAGAACACTTTTTGTACCAGTAGAATGATCCCGTGGGACACTTACCGAACTCCACGCGGGCGAAGCCGCGGGCACAAGCTAGTATTTTCTATTTATATAAAGAATTAATTTGCTTAAATTAACAATTTGATTTCATTTCTACTGCTTTTAAGAGACTGGAGTTCGACGCAATACGCGGAAACAGAATAAAGCCAGAATAAGTTGACCTCTTATACTATTGAAACTCCGTATTACGCTAGCTCAAGATCAAAGTTTGTAGTATTTTTATTACTATCCACTACAGTTGAATAATTAATGAGGAAATGCCGTCAAATGTGATGATTCTTTATCCTGTGGAACTGACGGCACGATTGGCGCAGTGACTGAGCGATTGGCTGCTGCGCTACGTGTCGCGGGTTCGATCCCCGCACGGAACAAATATTTTTATGGCCTACAAGTAGTTGTTCCGGGTCTGGCTGTTTGTGTATGTGAGTTTAAATGTTTGTAAACGCACCCACGATACAGGAAAAATTCCTAGTGTGGGGTAACGTTTTTAAAAAAGACGAAGAACTCTGCGATGCAAAGGTAATAATCATTCTAAATAATGATTTAATTAAAGACGTAAGTAAAGCTAATAATTATCACATTTACACGTGGCGTTTTACTCCTGTACATTTGAGATAGTTTTATGGTTATTGATGGTCTCCGGTTGAGTCTGAAATACTTATTACTAAGAATAAATATAGTGATTTGAGTAGCCGCCTCTGCCGAACTACATAATGTTCCCCTACATTATGTAGTTCGGCAGACGCTGGTACTGAGCTGAGCTTAGCTGTTACTGAGTTGAGCTTAGCTGGCACTGAGCTGAGCTTAGCTGGTACTGAGCTGAGCTTAGCTGGTACTGAGTTGAGCTTAGCTGGTACTGAGTTGAGCTTAGCTGGTACTGAGCTGAGCGTAGCTGGTACTGAAATGGTACTGAGCTGAGCTTAGCTGGTACTGAGCTGAGCTTAGCTGGTTCTGAGTAGAGCTTAGCTGGTACTGAGCTGAGCTTAGCTGGTACAGTGCTGGTACTGAGCTGAGCGTAGCTGGTACTGAGCAGAGCTTAGCTGGTACTGAGCTGAGCTTACAATCTAACTGGATGCAGCTGGATACCAGTATTTTAGAGCAACGGCTTATCTGGTAACCGATTGACTGGGCAACAGGATACCCAAGAAGGTGGTAAGACTGGTTGACAGACTCGGGCTTCTGAATATCCGTAATGACAGTCAAATATCTGCTAATGGCAGTCTGGGCGAAGCGCTTAACGTGGTTTCTGAGGCAAAGAGGAATCTCGGGTCCAACCTATCCGTACTTAAATACAGGGTGTAAACAGACCCTTCACATAGCCGTCAACCAAGCATTCTGTACATCACACTAAGTAACTTTACGTAAAAATTATTGTTGGGAATCGACTTTTTTTTTGGGGTTATAAATCACGTTTTAAGGTAGGACTCGATAGAAAGCACTCAAAGCACTGTGCTGATGGATGGATTGAATAGAACGGGGGTCGTGGAGATGTGTAAAGTAAAAAACTTACATTAAAAACATGTATTAAAAAAAAAACTTATGAAAAAGTTGGAATTTTGACCCCCAATGTCTCCGTAACTAGAAGGTTCCCAGGTATGGTCTAGAACAAAAAAATGATCGCAAAGTCGGAGAGAACAAGTGCCTTTCATTTGTGTTAAGGGTCTATTTACACCCTTTATAAAATACAAGTTTAATCTACCATCACACAATCATTATTCTTCATCAAAAATGTAATTTCATCAACTAATCACTACAACCTTCAAATAACCGTTAATAAAATGGCACCTACTGATGACGTCACTAGCCCCGCCCACTCACCCGCACAGTGGTACACGATCATGCATTGTGAACAAAATTCACCAAGTCACCGACCGTTTAGCACTGTGTGCCAAACTTGTTAGATAGGTGGACAAAAAATGAAATGAGATGTTTGATTTTTGTAGTGCAATGACCTTGGTAAGTAGAAAAAAAGTTAGCATAAACACTTAGCAGTCTATTGCTCGATAGCACCCGTTATAATAATTAATAGGAAGGTACATGGGAGTAATAATTTGATCCCAATCGAGCAGAAAATAAGAACGTAAGTACAGAGCTATTATTTCTGATTAATAGGGTTATTAGTGTCTAAACACACTATGCCGAAGTTTAGCGACCGAAGTTCAGCACAATTACGCCTGCAATGCTATTTGAATTAACTGACGACACACTATGCCGAAATTACGTCGCGTCATAGCGTAACTTCTTTACATAACGCCTAACTTCGGTCGGGCGTAAGTTCAGCGGCAACGTATTCTGTGAGCACACTACGCAACCGAAGTTCGGTTCGATTACCGACGAAGATCTGGGGCAGTTTTGTTTTGCGTCTGTCTGTCCAACTGGGTAGATAACACGACACGACGTCACGACAGCGCTTGAGACACTAAATACACACACACAAAGTTGCGGAACTGAATTTCTGCCGCATAAGTTCGGCACTTATGGTGTGTCATATCAGCCGAATACGTCGGAACGTAAAATCAGCCGCCGAACTTCGGTCGCGTAACTTCGGCATAGTGTGTTTAGACACTTAATATTTATCATCATTACGCTACTACAGCCAACCTCACATTAGCGGTAAAAAATTGATATTGACAGCTCCTATATTTATGTTGTAGCAATTGGGGTGATTTTCGTATGGCAAGTGTTACCACTGATGACTTACCAAGGGGTAGCGTAAACAGTACTAACTTGGTTGTGTAGGTCAGTTGGGCAGCCGCTCCATTTATAATACTGGTATTCTGCCGGTTAGACTGGAAGCCGACCCTAACATAGTTGGGAAAAGGCTAGGCAGATGATGAGGAATTGTTACCATTGATGTGCAGTTGACTGAAATGTAAATGTAATTGTCAAATTTTTTTAATAGATTTTCAAGTTTATCGCTAAAGCATTAGGTTCAAGGTTCATTGAGAAAATTCATTTGTCAGTTTCGGGTAGCTTGATGTGATAGCGTCTGTACTTAAAAGTGATAATATATATTTTGTTGTGATTTTTTTTTTGTGATAATTTTTTTTCTGGATTATGTGCATAAATAATAAAATAAATAAAAAAAAAACACGACTCTATTCAAATCATAATGTATTTTCAGCAAAACCACTGTTAACGCTTCAAAATTATCTCATTCACAGCTTCGGAACTAATTAACAATATCACGACTAAGTTAGCTGACATTTAAATACATAATTATACCGTAAT
The DNA here is from genome assembly GCA_963082995.1 of Noctua comes. Classification (NCBI taxonomy): domain Eukaryota; kingdom Metazoa; phylum Arthropoda; class Insecta; order Lepidoptera; family Noctuidae; genus Noctua; species Noctua comes. The sequence continues at coordinate 2,248,698 of OY720294.1, forward strand.
CAAAGAGAACTTGTGACATTAACGCGAAAACTTTTCTACACAGACCGCTTTGAAAGTTTTAATTAACACTGTTACAAAACAAAAAGTTTTATACGACGAAGACAGTAAAAAACAAACAACAAACAAAACAACAACAAAACACAAACAAACATGGTAAATATCACGTTTCTAGTGTTAATGATAATGTTAGTGACCATGATAGTTAAAAATCTTATATGACGAAGTTTGTGTTTGCACACTGGTACTGTGGATGTCGCCAAAGGAAATAATAATACGTGTAGAAAACTAGCTATGCCCCGCGACCTTCGTCCGCGTGAAATTAGCGGTGTGAAATATACTTTACGACCTATTCTCAAACCTACCAAATATAAAAAAAAAAATAATAATAAATATTAAAAAAAAAACATAAAAATCGGTCGAGCCGTTTCGGAGGAGTGCGACTCGACACGAAGTCACGGCAAAACACACTCACAGTATCACCAGGTTTTGTGGAGTCCTTTGGTGGTTTTGAGCAGCCGGCATCGTTTTAAGGACTCTACAAAACCTGGTAATACTGTGAGTGTGTTTTGCCGTGACTTAGTGTCGAGTTCCAGAAGTGCGCGTAGCAAAAGACAAAGAAAGAGGGTAGATAGATTTGTCTGCTCTTAACAATTTATTTTCCATCCGCCTTCATTCTCCAGTCAACCCGCGATCATGGCGCTTGCAACAGCACCGAAATATCGGGAGCACAAAATAATGAACAATCACGGAAGATATCCCGTAAGTGACAGTATAAGTTTATCAAATATTTGTTTATTATGACAGTATAAGTTTTGACCCCAATAAGTTGGGAAAAGACTAGGCAGATGATGATTTCTTATACTAGGCTGTAACTAGCCTACTGCAGATCAAAAGCATACCTACTTACATAAAAAGAAAAAAAGCATGATCACCGCATTTGCCAACTGATTGTTGGCGATTATAGATCTTTGTATGCCCAGTTTTCACCGTAAACTCAGTGATTTTCGAATTGAAAAAGTCACTTTGCTCACGAATTTACATCAAATGTAGATATTTTTATAAAAAGTCCGTTTTATAGATTTATTTTCGAAGCGCGGTGGCATTTAACCCACGGGTACGATATATATAAAAGATATCATGTTTTTTCTCCGCCCACGCGCGTTCGACCCACTGTGCATTGTTAATCTCCTTATTACCTATTATATTAGATTGATTGCCTTTTTTGTGGGTACTGTCTGGAGTTTAGTGACTTCTAAAGAGGCTTGCACAGTTACTTTGTGCTATATTTGCTTGATATCAAGTTGTTTTTATTTTTGGTTGAGCGGGTGCTTCGATTTCTTAAGTAGTTCTTCCTACATTTTTTTTGGAATTTTCCTCCCTTTACTTTAGAAATTAGAGAGACATACACACACACATATTTTACCATTTTGGAAGTGCCTTTCAAACGATTGACTTTGAGAAAAAATGGTTTAAGGAACCTCAATGTCATGTTTAAAGACCTATCTATAGAAATCCCGCACGTTTAGGTTTGATAAAAAAAAAAATTGTTTCAGTTCCATTCCCACCCCCCCTTGGACCCGCCCCCCCCAACCCCAGCCCCCTTAATCTTTTTATTTATTTTTTGTATAAAAATCGTAAAGTGGTTCACAGAATACATCTACCTACCAAGTTTAAATTATGTAGTCTTAAAAGTTTCGGAATAAAGTCGCTGTGACATACAGACGAACAGACAGACATGACGAATCTATCAGGGTTCCGTTTTTTGCCATTCGGCTACGGAACCCTAAAAAGACAGATTTTAAATTATGTGCAACATAGCATAGTTGACGTTTCCCGTGACCCAAGGGCTGGCTTTTACTTTGGCCAGAGGCTAAGTGTTGCCATACAACGTGGCAACGCCGCCAGTCTCTTGGGCACATTACCAGCTGACAGCGTTGAGGAGGAGTTTTTTGATGCCCTTTTATAGTTTTCTAATTTTAGGTTATTTAATAGTTTTTAATTAATTATGTATTTAGTTAGTTTAATGCTTAATAATATATATAGTATTTTTACATAGTATTAGTTATGTTAACAATATTTGAGACATGGAAATGGTACATACGTAACGAGTAAACTCAATATTGAGCATTCCAAAATGTTTTAAATTCGTTGTCTTTTCTCAACAAAGTTGTCAAGATGCTCCTTGAATGACGTAGTGAGTTGACTCAACATTAAATAAGAAAGTTAGATTTAAAGCATGCCTAACTTTGACTCAACCGTGAACAGAAACACTGGCTGCGGGACTGTTCGAAAGAGATACCGCGGCCCTGGAACACAAAGGGCAAAGAAGGAACATGGATGGGCTTTAGTCAGTGGAAGCCTGACACTCCCTTCCGCTCCGCCCAGAGCGGGGGGGGGGGGGGGGGGTCATTTGATGATTTCCCATCCGAAAAAAAAGACCTTAAATGTCTTTTTTTAAGAAAATTTCTGCTGACCACCAAAGACAATTCATTGTATTTCAAACACGGAAGAAACTTAGCAAAGGGTCTTCCACAATATCACAATAATGAAGTTACTACGCTACACTTCTTTCAACAATGGACTCACCAACCATATATGGGTGGCCGGAATGACCGCGGAGAATGAGTAACTGATGAACCAAAAAGTCCCGTTGGGTCTTCAGCGGTTGCAAAAAGTTTTTATTGATTATAATTACGTTTTTAATGTGGGCGATATATTTTTATGGCGTGGGTAAAGTTTCTTTGAACCGCGCCGTATTTTTTTTTCTTCGAAAAAGTCAATTAGGTGCTGCCATTTTTGTGATTAAAGGATAATGTAACGGAATCGAGCCATAAACAGAGATTCAAATTAAAATTCATTTATTTCGTGAACACAGGGTATATACAGAAGATGTTATAAATGAATCAGAACCGAGCTGTGCCCCGCCAAAAGTCATACAAAATATCAAAGGTTTTTTTTTTAACAAAAACATTTTCGAAATTCAAACAATAATTTTAGAATTCAACAATAATTTTAAATATAATCGAGATCGATTCCTTATCAGTAACGTTTGAGTAGGCTTACGAGATGTGTTTCCACGAAACTTTACTTCTGTTTATTAGTTTAAGAGGCCAAAGAAAGATGGATGGATTATCATTAAGTCTAGAAACGGGATTTTTACCATGTTTACTGTTGGTTTTGACGAGCAGTGGTCCACATAAGCCTTAGATCGAAAGATTTGGCGGTCGTCGGGAGAGGTTTGCCCAGCTGTGGGATGACAAGCTAACAGTAACAGTACTGTCTCGTAGGATAATTTCCCACATCCACACAGGCGAAGCCATTGGCATACGCTAGTAATAAAAGCGTCTCATCTATTACTATTGTGTATAATGTATTTAATTTAGTTCGATTTTAAATTTTGTATTTAACTTTGATTTTGTTTGTAATTTTTGTATTTAATTTGGCTTTGTATTTAAATAACAATTTAATTTAAATAATAATTAAAAAAAAAAAGATTTTAATTCTGTTTTTAAACTTTGATTAAAATTTTACTTTAGTCTTTAATGTAACATTTATTATTCTATGGGGCATGCGGTGCTAACCTATAAGAAATTGTTATGCTAACCTTTGATATAAGAATCTTTATTTTAAAATGTAACCGTATAAACAATTGTTGGTTGGCCAGAAATAATAAATAAATAAATAACTAGAAAGAGTATTAATACATCCAACATACCCTGAAGGCATACATGGAATTGCCACGTCGTGGGCTGACACGACATTATTATGACTTGTCACGTTCGTTCTGTGAACATTAACATGCTTTGTTTGCTAATCAGAAAAATAACAACATGGTTTGTTAATATGAAATATGGATCCAAGAAAGTTGAATAGATATATTTTGGCCTCGATTTTGGCAGAAGACGTCTAGGAGCGATTGGGCAGCGACGATTTTTTGTAACGTTATCAAAATCAAAATCAAAATCAAAGCATTTATTTCAAATAGGCCAGTTACAGACACTTTTGAATTGTCGAAACAAAGACAAAAATAGCTACAGTCCCAGTCACAAGGCATAAAAACTGTGAAAGTTTTGTAGTTGCCCATTCCCTAACGTAGATCTCTATGGAGAAGAACGGGCAAGAAACTCCATGGACACTCTTTTAAATCAGAATACTTTTACAAACTCTTGGTTACATTATTCATGTTGAGATGGTACATTCAGTACACTGTCGTGAAAAATATTATAGTACGGATCACTAATCATTTGTAATTCTCTGTATATTATTTGAGTTACTAGATTGTCATCCTTATAAGAAGGTCTGCCATCTAAAAGGGCTTGCAAAGATCTGGTCAAGTCAGATAGCAATAGCAGTAGCGTATAGCAGTTTTTTTTTGTTTTTTTTTTTTTTGTTTTATATTGTGTGCGCTTGTGGCATGTGCCAAATAAATGTATTTTTTTTCTTTCTATATCTCAAATATTTGTTTATCAACAGATTGGGGGAACTTTGTTGTCAATCTTTTAAATAAACGTTGTCCTTTAGTCGTCTCTGACGTCATCAGCTTCACTTGTGACACTCCCAAAGTGTCGCAACGAAAACCTCACCCAGTTACCAACACAAATCATAAGTTATTATGTTCAATTTAGGCTGAAAATTAGCACTTTTTAAGCTTCATAAATTTACTTATTATTTCCTTTATTTATATTTTTACAAATTTTTAACATTTTTAAATATTCCTTAGAAAAAACAATATAAAAAACATTTAAAAATATAAAAAATTGTAGCCCACCGGTATCGGGAACAGGGTCCAAGCTACCGGCGGTCAGGGCTCCAAAGAGAGGAACCTCCGAACAATACGAGCCGTGTCTAGAAGTACCGCCCTCTGAATCAACCCCTTGATCCAGCTGCCTAACGAGAGCCTCCTCAGGTATTGGTCGAGGCTCTTGGCAATTAAGCCATGGGCTGATACAACTATCGGCACAATGATCGCTGAGTCCACATCCCACATGTCGACAACCTCGTGAGCCAAGTCAAGATACTTGATTTGCTTATCTTTCTCGGCTTTCACGAGGTTCTCATCATGCGGGACCGTTATGTCAACAATCATTGCGCGCCGCTCTGATCGATCCACCACCACTATATCAGGCTTATTGGCTACAATAGTCCTGTCAGTGATGATGGATCGATCCCAGTACAATGTGATACTGCCATTTTCGAGAACTGGGTCGGGCACATACTTATAGTACGGCACTTCCGATTCCACAAGGTTGTATTTTAGAGCAAGTTGCTGATGTATAATCCTGGCTACAAGGTTGTGTCTATGCAAGTACTCTCCGTTAGCCAGACGAGAACACCCGGAGATAATGTGACGGATTGATTCGCCTGGACGGTGGCATGCCCGACATATGTCCACCGTACCATCCTTCACAATAAATTTCCGATAGTTATTCGTCATCATAACTTCATCCATAATTGCACAGACAAAACCTTCGGTTTCTCCGAAAAGGTCCCCGGAACGTAGCCAGGCTACGGACGCTGATAGGTCTACATCGGGTCCATGTAAGGCCCGGAAAAAGCGTCCGTGAAGCTCCTTACTCTGCCATACCTCCATGCGGTCGTTAGTGTCAAGCACTACAGGTTTGCGCCAGTTCTCTTTAGCCAAGGAAAGCGGGGTGAGGCCTTTGTCCACCGCGACTACATCTCGATGCATTATTATTATTGGTTTATTTACCACTTATTATAGCAACATTACAAACAAAACAAAATAAAAAACTTAAAAAGTAAAATAACAACCACTAAAAAGAAAAATTGCAATAGTTAAAATAAAAAAAAAAGTTTTTTTTTTTAAATATAAAAACAAAAAAAAAGTTAAAATTATATAAGACAGTCACAAAACGCCTGCCCTTCACCACTTCGTATTAAAGCTGGTGACAAGAAGTCGTGGAACATCCACCAGCAACACATCTGTTTGCTATATTATAAGATCTTGATCATAACATGCCATAGTCATAAACACGAAGTAAGATAAATCTCGACCATCATCATCTGCCTAGCCTTTTCCCAACTACGTTGGGGTCAGCTTCCAGTCTAACCGGATGCTGATCTCAACAACCCAGTTAGTATTGGGTACGATACCCCTTGGTAAGACTGATTGTCAGACTTTCGGGCCACTGACTACCTGTAACGACTGTCAAAGATCTACAGCTGGGACCAACGGCTTAACGTGCTTTCCGTGTCACGTAGGAAACTCGGAATATAATGGATGGTCACCCATCCACGGTGCCACCTAGGAAAGCGCGGCTTAACCTGAAAGTCGACCTTTGTGGCTGTTATTAGTCACACTAAAGTCTGACAACCAGTCTTACCAAGGAGTATCGTATTACCCAGTACTAACTGTGGAGGTCAGATAGGCAGTCGCTCCATGTAAAATACTGGTATTCAGCTGTATCCGGTTTGACTGGAAGTCGACCCTAACATAGTTGGGAAAAGGCTAGGCAGATGATGATTAGTCACACAAAAGGTAAGTCTGAAACACCGATACCCTCAAATACTGAATTAAAACAAAGAACATTACAGGGGTGACATGTTCAAATTGAACAAGCCCATTTAAACAAAGAGAATTTTTTTTTTTTTTTTTTTTTTTTCTCTTTATTGTAGTGGCAAGAACATGGTTTATCCATGTTCTTGTACACTATAATTACAAACAGTTATCCACGATTTTAATCAAAAAACATAAATTAGAATAATAATCGGGCTCTCATCAGCCACAAATTTCATACAACGTTAAACAGCTATTGAAATAATTAATGTTTTCACACTAAAATCATAAAAAACACGAGTTTAACGGAATTACGGAGCTGTTACCGTAAAATGTAGGAAAACTATAAAATTTCACGGTTTAGATTTTTGTCCACGATTTGAAGCGGGTTGGCACACTGGCCGAGTGATATAGTGCGGTGGGCATTTGTCCAACTAGATTTCGAAAGTGTTGGAGATTTAAATACATTTTTTTAACGGACGAATGTGCGTGCGTTGCACCTTTTTAGGGTTTCTTAGCCGAATGGAAAAAAATGGAACCCTTATGGATTCGTCATGTCTGTTTGTCTGTATGTCTCGGGCACTTTATTTCGAAACTACACTGGTCATCAAAAAAATCGACCCACCTTGTTTTTGTTGAATATTTATCGATTGTTTCACAGATAAGCCGTATCACACGTTTGTTTTTTATTTTGAGGGTCGGTATGATGTTTGACATCTTGTTTGTCGTACATCTTATTGCACTTGAAGGGACTTAACAGTTTTTTATACAGAAATACTGTTGAGTGCTGTTTTGATGGTTTTACGTCGGAATAAATTGCAACCGTTCTTTCAGTCCGAAACAGTCTTTTGTAAGGATTTGTTGTTAAAAACGTTACGATTATTTACCTAGGCTGTAGTTTTGATTACTTTGTTTAAAAATAATGGACACTACTGAAACTAAGGCGGCTCAAGTGGTGGCTTTGCTCTAACAAGGCTTAAATTAACGTGTCGTGGCCAGGAGGTAAAATTTGAGCCGTTCTGCAGTGCGGCGAGTTTACTAAAGGTTTCTAGAGACTGGGCAGTATCGAAGAAGATCAGAATCTGTAAGATATAGGCTTACAACTCAAAGGGATGACCGCTTTTTAGTGGTATCAGCTCTACAAAATCTACACCCACCTGGTGTTGATCTCCAGCAACGCTTACGTGAAGACCGGGATGTGGCTATAAGTGACTGTACTGTAAGATGGAGACATCCTGAGCAGAATTTAAGACTACACGGGCCAGCAACAGGACCACAATTGACCACAGCTCATCGACAAGCCAGACTTAATTTGCTCGTAATCATTTAAACTGGACTATAGGCCAATGGGAGTCAGTTCTGTTTAGTGATGAGAGTTGAATGACTTTATACGGTTCTTATGGACGCCATAATGTCATGCGACGGCCAGATGCACGTTATAGCCAGTGTCGCCTGAGAAACTGTCAGTTATGCTGGGGGCTCTGTAATTTTTAGGGTTGGGATATCTTTGCCTGGACGCACGGAGCTGGTTTTCATACGAACAGGTGCTTTAACTGCAGCATAGTACATCGCAAGGATCTTAGAAGACCATGTGGTGCCATAAGCCGGCTTTATTGGAGAGAACTTTGAATTAATGCTTGATAATGCACGGCCACACGTAGCGCGCATCACCACCGATTACCTTGAAGAGGTCGGCATTTGGGTTATGTCGTGGCCAGCAAGAAGCCCTGATCTCAACACTATAGAGCACATGTGGGACACCCTATAACAAAAGATAAGAGCCCGTAATTCAGTCCCCACAACTTTAGGAGACCTGGAAACCGCCATTAGGGAAGAATGGAACCGAATTCTTCAAGAGACCATCAAAATATTGATAAGATCATTAAAACTGCGAATGCAGGTCATCATTCAAACAAAAGGAGGGAATAAGCAATATTAAATTGCAACAATTGTGTTCATAAGATTTAAGACTAAAAAATTAGAGCATATTTAAAATTAATCAAAAAATGGTGTAAAATTAAGGATTTTGATTTTTTAAGCCTAATGATGTTTAAAAAATCATTTTGATGTTTTAATTGTGATTAAATTAGTGTAAAATAAACCAGTTAAATAAAACATTTCAGTACTTTCAGTCATTGTCATTTCAGTACTTAAAAAAAATGATTTTAATTCTGTTTTTAAACTTTGATTAAAATTTTACTTTAGTCTTTAATGTAACATTTATTATTTTATGGGGCATGCGGTGCTAACCTATAAGAAATTGTTATACTAACCTTTGATATATGAATCTTTATTTTAAAATGTAACCGTATAAACAATTGTTGGTTGGCCAGAAATAATAAATAAATAAATAAATAACTAGAAAGAGTATTAATACAGCCAACATACCCTGAAGGCATACATGGAATTGCCACGTCGTGGGCTGACACGACATTATTATGACTTGTCACGTTCGTTCTGTGAACATTAACATGCTTTGTTTGCTAATCAGAAAAATAACAACATGGTTTGTTAATATGAAATATGGATCCAAGAAAGTTGAATAGATATATTTTGGCCTCGATTTTGGCAGAAGACGTCTAGGAGCGATTGGGCAGCGACGATTTTTTGTAACGTTATCAAAATCAAAATCAAAGCATTTATTTCAAATAGGCCAGTTACAGGCACTTTTGAATTGTCGAAACAAAGACAAAAATAGCTACAGTCCCAGTCACAAGGCATAAAAACTGTGAAAGTTTTGTAGTTGCCCATTCCCTAACGTAGATCTCTATGGAGAAGAACGGGCAAGAAACTCCATGGACACTCTTTTAAATCAGAATACTTTTACAAACTCTTGGTTACATTATTCATGTTGAGATGGTACATTCAGTACATTGTCGTGAAAAATATTATAGTACGGATCACTAATCATTTCTAATTCTCTGTATATTATTTGAGTTACTAGATTGTCATCCTTATAAGAAGGTCAGCCATCTAAAAGGGCTTGCAAAGATCTGGTCAAGTCAGATAGCTATAGCAGTAGCGTATAGCAGTTTTTTTTTTGTTATTTTTTTTTTTGTTATACAGGGTGTGGCGTAAGTAGTGGTCCACCGTTCAGGATTCGATGAACCAGATAAATAACTATAACAATGAAAATTTTAACCATTTTTACCCAAGGGTTACGAAAATATTTCCTTTTTGTCTTTTATTTACGAAATTTCTATCTTTTTTTACAAATTTGTTTGTAGTTTCAACAAAAACCATTATTTTTTCATTTTGATTTCTGTTAATTACTGCTGAATACTAGAGCTATCATGATAAATTATGATTTTTTATGTAAATCCAGCTCTTTTGAAGAAAAAGTTGGTTCTTCTCTAATTTTAACCCTAATTTTTAAAACACCTTCAAGTTCAAGAGCGATTTTTGTAAAAAAAACGTCTTGGGTAAAAATGGTTAAAATTTTTAATTGTTATAGTTAATTATCTGGTTCACCGAATCCTGAACGGTGGACCACTACTTACGCCACACCCTGTATATTGTGTGCGCTTGTGGCATGTGCCAAATAAATGTATTTTCTTTCTTTCTTTCAATATCTCAAATATTTGTTTATCAACAGATTGGGGGAACTTTGTTGCCAATCTTTTAAATAAACGTTGTTCTTTAGTCGTCTCTGACGTCATCAGCTTCACTTGTGACACTCCCAAAGTGTCGCAACTAAAACCTCACCCAGTTACCAACACAAATCATAAGTTAGTCATCAATTTAGGCTGAAAATTAGCACTTTTAAGCTTCATAAATTTATTTTTTTATTTACCACTAATTATAGCAACATTACAGGCCAAGTCCAATACGATGCTATGAGACAAAATAAAAAAATTAAAAAGCAAAATTACAACCAGTAAAAATAAAAATAGTTATCGTAAAATTTTTTTTTTTTTTTTATAAAAGAAAAAAAAGTTAAATTTGTATAAGACAGTCACAAAACGCCTGCCCTTCACCACTCCGTATTAAAGCTGGTGAGAATAAGTCGTGGAACATCCACCAGCAACACATCTGTTTGCTATATTATGAGATCTTGATCATAGCATGCCATAGTCATAAACAAGAAGTAAGATAAGTCTCAAACATCATCATCTGCCTAGCCTTTTCCCAACTAGATTGGGGTCAGCTTCCAGTCTAACCGGATGCAGCTGAATACCAGTATTTTACATGGAGCGACTGCCTATCTGACCTCCACAACCCAGTTAGTATTGGGTACGATACGCCTTGGTTAGACTGATTGTCAGACTTTCGGGCCACTGACTACCTGTAACGACTGTCAAAGATCTACAAATGACAGCCGGGACCAATGGCTTAACGTGCTCTCCGTGTCCGGAATGTAATGGATGGTCACCCATCCGCGGTCCCACCTAGGAAAGCGCGGCTTAACCTGAAAGTGGACCTTTGGAGCTGTTATTAGTCATAGAAAAGGTAAGTTTGAAACACCAATATCCTCAAATACGGAATTGAATGTTAGAACATGGTTTATCCATGTTCTTGTACACTATAATTACAAACAGTTATCCACGATTTTAATCAAAAAACATAAATTAGAATAATAATCGGGCTCTCATCAGCCACAAATTTCATACAACGTTAAACAGCTATTGAAATAATTAATGTTTTCACACTAATATCATAAAAAACACGAGTTTAACGGAATTACGGAGCTGTTACCGTAAAATGTAGGAAAACTATAAAATTTCACGGTTTAGATTTTTGTCCACGATTTGACGCGGGCTGGCACACTGGCCGAGTGATATAGTACGGTGGGCATTTGTCCAACTAGATTTCGAAAGTGTTGGAGATTTAAATTTTTTTTTTAACGGATGAATGTGCGTGCGTTGCACCTTTTTAGGGTTTCTTAGCCGAATGGCAAGCAATGGAACCCTTATGGATTCGTCATGTCTGTTTGTCTGTATGTCTCAGGCACTTTATTCCGAAACTATTAGGACTACACTGTTGAAACTTGGTAGGTAGATGTATTTTGTGAACCGCTTCACGATTTTAATACAAAAAACAAAGTTTAAGGTACGTACGCTGCACATATCTTTACAGAACTATTGTGAACCTCATCGCCTTTGTAAGACCCAGGTCTCCCCAGGGTAGCAGGAAGCTGTTACATTCTTAAGATTGTACTGTTGGTATTTCAACTCTCGGTAGTTACAACGTTGAGAAACTAAACTGAAAAAAAAACAAACAAACTACCACCAAAATCCTGCTAATTAGTGTTATTATAGAAATAGAAATTGGTTAGTTGGTTGGTTGGTTGGTTGGTTGGTTGGTTGGTTGGTTGGGTAGTTGGTTGGTTGGTGGTAATTGGTTGGTTGGTTAGTAACCATGATAGTTTAAAATCTTATATTACTTATTCTGTTGAATATGTAACTCAATTGCTTACGTCACTGTTTCTACGTTTCGATATTTCAAATGATTGCGTTTAGATGTTCAGATTAAGTAAAATATTTGTTTCTTCTTTTTTTACTTTGCGCAGCTTAGTAAAAAAATACATAACATTGAATGAAAAGCCCCGTAATTGCTCCATATAATGTACATACTTTCATTTATGAACGCTTCTAAAATAAGAGAGCACTATAAAGCCGATCTTCTGTATGTGGAACTTAGAGTTGATGAAAACGGACATTACTTTGGTAATTTACGACTTACCTTTAGCGACAGCAGCGTGTACGAAGCATAGACACAAGAAGAACTTTAGAGCCGCCATTTTGAATATTTTACGAAGTTTTTGCTTGATTAGGGAGATCACAAATCACTTGACACTGTATTTACCTGAAATAAGAAAAAAAAACTCATTAGTCATCAGAATGATTTATTCAATTTTTTTTTATTTGAATAAAAATACCTTGGATTGTTTGAGGAAATGATATTACGAAAAAAAAAGTAGTAAATGATAGCGTGACGGTTGACAGAGGAGAATGAAAGAAAATAAATTAAACTTTTTCAAAAACAAGAACAACAAGCTTTTATCAAAATGAAAAGAGAAAAAAATTGTTTATCCGATCGGGTACGACGACAGACGAACGGAGCCGATCGCGCGTCGCACCATACTTTCGGCTACCAACGCGTGTCGCGGAAGACGCCCGCGGTCAAGCTGCTGTGCGCGGCTTGGTAAATACTCATCATCATCATTTCAGTCAAAAGACGTCCACTGCTGGACATAGGCCTCCCCCAAGTGTCGCCACATTGACCGGTCCCGTGCGTCTCGCATCCAGCGTATCCCTGCAACCTTCACCAGGTCATCGGTCCACCTAGTGGGAGGCCTTCCAACGCAACGTCTTCCGGTTCGCGGACGCCACTCCAGAACTTTTCGGCCCCATCGGCCATCGGTTCTGCGAGCAATGTGCCCTGCCCACTGCCACTTAAGTTTGGCTTTTCTTCGGGCTACGTCGGTAACGTTGATTCATTGACTTTATACTGTGTACACGTTTTAATATCGTTTAAATATTGGAAAATCCGTTCCGATTCGATGCGATGCGAGCCGTTTCGTGGAAATCATCCGTATGAATGTATTTTCACGTCAAAAACAGAACACTCTCCCAACCTGACCCGGAACGTAAACCAGTCCATTTAATACCCCCACCATATCACACGTAACAAACTAATAATTTTATCTCGTTCGCACAAAGCTAATGATTATTTTAATTATCAATCACCGTCCGGGAATCGAACCCGCCACGCTCTGCTGGCAGCCACCGATGCGTGCACAGAACAATTTACGGTACTACGTAAACTGTACTGATGGACATACATAGATAGTGGGATATATATATAAATATGTATAGTGAACTCATTAAGTTGGAAAGTTAACTGGAAGAGGAACTTCCGTGGTTGGGTTTGCTTATGTGATTGGGACAAACAGGTAGACATGATCAGAGAGATCAGTCCCAGCAGTGGGAACATTATAGGCTGATTATGGAATTGCCGAAAGCTCAAACTGCGGCAAAAAGCTGGGTATCCTAAATAAGGTTATGCTATACTTCAAGCCTGGCTGCTTTTGTTCTGATATAAAGCTCAAATCTGGTCCGGCTTGCAGTATTGCTGTCATCTTTGGGATGGCTCAGCCAAATACCAACTAGCCACGCTCGACTCTGTTGAGCGCAGAGCCTAAAAGCTCATCGGTGACGATAAGCTGGTGGGTACCAAGCTTCATAGCCTGGCCCACCGCCGGAAAGTTGCATGCTTATCGGTCTTTTACAGACTGCACCTCTGTGAGTGTGCCCAAGAGCTTCACGACAGCCCCGGATCTTGAATTATTTCGAGGCGGGGCAAAAACTGAAAAATGCCGCCCCCGCCTGACAATATTTTTACCTTTATCATCATTATCGTTTCAGTCATAACACGCTCACTGATGGACATAGGCCTCCTCCAAAGAACGCAACAACAACCGGTCAAGCGCTGCTCTTTCTCTGTTAAGCCTATATTTTTAAAATACATGGACGTGTTGGACATATATTTTAATTAGGAAAGGACAAGATATGGTCTGAGGCTGAGAATAGTTAAATATTTATTTTATTATTTTACTATACTGCCCGTTAGTAATCGCAAAGTTGCGATAATGCCGAGTAGTGTAGTCGTCTACCAAGCTTGAATTTGCCGCCCTCTAAATTTGCCGCCCGGGGCACGGGTTCCGGCTTGCCCCCCCCCTAGATCCGGGCTGCTTCACGAGCTCATTTCACCTTCTCCATTCTTCCATCGGGAGTCCAGAAGTACTGCGGGTTGTCAAACATATCTTGTCGAGGTTCCAGACATTTGCACGAAGCGCTTTGCTACATCTTTTAATATGCGCACAGCCAAGGAATGCCTGCGTCGGTGTTCCCGAGTTCATATGACCTCAAGCTATTTAAGTCGCGAGTTTATAGACTTCTTTTGGCGCACCATACGACCCATCGCGTATCAGTAGGATTCGCCGTCGACGACACACTCTCATCGCCCCTGACGACCCTATAACCATCCTCCAGGAAAGCAGTTGGGAAACCAGCACTTTAAGAAAGCAGATACAGACTGCCGATATTCCGACCTCGCCGTCGAGGTCCGTCGCGACGTCCCCGTTCACTGCCCCTCCGACCCTTGCTTGAGTTAACCGTATGCTGAGCCGGTAGCAATAAATCAGCCCCTTAATAACCTAATTCAGATCCAACCTGTCCCCTTACTGCCGTCCCCAGCCACGTCCTAAGCCGAGGCTCGTACCCCACAAGGGCTGCCCTTAGCGTGTGGTGGCTTAGCTGTATAAGTAGTTTTTAAGCCCCTGGCTGAAGGCCTTACACTCAAAGCATCCACAGGATTGGTCCGGTTAAGCAGAAGCCAGCCTCATAGGCTGAACTGCGAGATGCCATATAAAAAAAGACTTCTTTTGGGTTAGCTCGCTAGATCATTGACATCTCTATCTTCAAGATAGGATTGGGGTCAAGAGTTTGCGATGCCTGTGGACATCTGAGAGACCAGAGGCATCACAAGTGTGTTGTCATCCTGGAGACAAAGCTGCAATGTCTCTTGAGCCTCTTATTTTCATTGGAGACTTTCAAAACAGAGTACGGCAGACGTGTTCTTTCTTAAAGAGCTCTAGGAGGGAGCAGCCGAAGAATGAGGCTCCGTTTAAGAGTCTTCTGCCCAGCCGGGAACTTGTATTGAAAGCTGGGAATGATGAATTGAGTGAGGTTTGAAACTTTACTTAATTGGAGGCCATTTATTTCGGATGGGATATCATCAAATGACCCCTCCCCCCCGCTGGGCGGAGCGGAAGGGAGTATCAGACTTCTACTGATTAAAACCCATCCATGTTCCTTCTTTGCCCTTTGTGTTCCAGGGCTGCGGTATCGCTTTCGAACAGTCCCGCAGCCCTGGCTTCTTTCTTTATCGTGTGGTTATGGGCCTCTGACTTGGCTTTACATGCCGTCGAGAAATATCTATCAGGCATGCTGGTTTCCTCACGATGTTTTCCTTCACCGAAGCAAGTGATAATATTATACAATACGCACATGTATCCGAAAATCAGAGGTGCGTGTCTTGGGTTCGAACTCGAGACCTATGACTTGTCAGTCCGACGGTCACACCACTAGACTATCACTGCTTAGCCCTGGCTAATAGGAGGGCTTAGGTCTCTGTTTGCGTATTTGACGCTTTTCGTAAACAGAGCTAGCCCTCCGTAGCCCTCCTATACATACACTTATAACTTTGCCGGCGAAACCTATTGTTTTAGTTGTGACCACCCATTCAAAAGCAAATTCGGTCTGGGCGGTCATATAAGGGCACACGCACGGAAATAATAGCTTGAAAGGGTTCGCCGTTACTGAAATCGATGAGGACTAAACAGTATGTTAAAAATACCCTGTCCGATCCATAAGTGTATTATTAGGTGTCGAGATTAGATTCTATTTAAGTAATCCTTTTTGGAGAACAAGTAAAAAATACCCCGATGAAAATAAAATAAAATGTACTAAAATGAGGAAACTTATATGGCAACACAGGGATGCGAGCGGTCGCTTGTCGGGTAGTGACGTTATAAAAAAACAATTGACGATCGAACATACTTATGCCGAAGATGGTGTTGCCACGTTTTAAAAGTTTGTTGGAATTTAGGGAATCGGTGGTGATTTGGGACAAAAATCAAGCATTTCAAAATTCAACTTTCATGAATATTTTACGTTTCTTATTTAATTTGGCAATGTCATTGATAGACCTGTATGCCCCTTTCGGATCGGCGAAGGTTTTTTTAACATATTGTAATAGTTACATAACCAAAGGCTTAATGTGCTTTCCAAATACACTCAGAATGTAATGGATGGTCACCCATCCAAGGACCAACCTTGGCAAACGCGGCTTGATACCTGTGAAAGGACCGTAGTGGGCATGAAATAAATAATCAATGTTCTTTATTCTTTTTTTAAACCATTGAGCATCCTCTTTCGTCCTCTGGAGATAATTGCTTCATTTATTTATCGCTCTCCGTCTGAGTAACAACTTGGGCGTAAGCACAGAAATAAAAATAAAAACTAGGCCGTTACCTCTTGGCCACGACCTACACGCTCAAGCGACACGCGTCTTGCGACATCAGGGTAATAAAGAGACAATAATGACGATTAAAACGTCAATAAATTATTGAATTTACTTAAGTTATCGACAAATCATCATCATCATCATCATTTCAGCCGAAAGACGTCCACTGCCGGACATAGGCCTCCCCCAAGTGTCGCCACATTGACCGGTCCCGTGCGTCTCGCATCGAGCGGATCCCTGGAATTTGTACATTCCACAAATGGAATGTACAAAATCTAATTTTGGATTGATACACATTACAGGCGAATGCTTTCTGTGAGAGCGCCTTTTAGAGGATCTGGTGACGAGCGATTTGGCATGCGATCAAATGTACACCCAAGAAAGTTGTTGGTACCACTACTCTTCTCACTTGAACACACATCAACATCTTTTACGAATAAGGTTGAGAAGTGAGAGTGTTGAATCGCGAATTTTGCTGGCTGTTCTCAGTAACAACGCGGCGGCCATAACATTTTGGGAGTATGAGAAACAGGGTGACAATTTCTTCGTCCTCTTTATAAAACGAAGAAATCTCTGACCTAACGAGTGTTATGTCTGATGGGCTACTACCCTAGTTATTGCATAAATGGTCATTGAGTGGATCACTTTAATATCGCAGTGTAAGATTGTCAATTTAGTTAGTTTAGTAGCGAGTGTGACAGGCGAGCGCGGTCTAACAAGTCTCTTGCCGGCACTACAGGGTCGTGTTAGCAGCAAATCGGATCGGCCGAGGTCGTGAATGGGCCTTAAAATAATAGTACTATCAAATGAATAACGGTTACGACTACAGCAGGAACATCTGCTCCTTCGAGGTTGTAATTGAATTTTTAATAAGGCTGGCCAATTTAATATCACGCCTGTATATACCAAAGGGGTAGACAGAAATGCACTACACTCACATTTCGCTATATTTACATCCCATGTCTTCTTTTTCGCCAGCACGACAGTATTTATATTTTGTCAGCGAGTACTTCGACATTTTTTTTTTTAAGCTTTTTCCCACACTTAGAATTTGTCCTGTATCGTGGGTGCGTTTACAAACATTTAGACTTACGTACGCAAACAGCCAGACCCGGAACAACTACCTGTAGATCATACAAATATTTGTTCCGTGCGGGATCGAACCCGCGACACGCAGCGCAGCAGCCAATCGCTCAGCCACTGCGCCAATCGTGCCGTCAGCCGTTAGCCGTCATAGCCTCTGCGTCGTCTGTAACCGACTACGTAGGCCCATTGCGGGTTGGTAGATGTCGCATGTTTTCGAATCTTTGGTTCTAGGACGTGCCGGTATCCACATATCGTTTTCGTTCACCGTTTCACGCAGTAAATCTTTACTAATCTTCTATATATATAAAATGGTAAACTGACTGACTGACTGACTGACTGGGTGATATATCAACACACAGACCAAACCGCTGGTCCTAGAGACATGAAACTTGGAGGGTGTGTTCTTTGTGAAGAGAAGGTCTCCACTAAGAAAGGATTTTTGGGAATTCCATCCCTAAAGGGGTGAAATAGGGGATGGAAGTTTATATGAAAGTCCGTCAGTTTTGAAGTTAGGATCTTCAAATTTTGTGTTTAGTTTTGATGGAAAATTAAATTTATACGTGTCTCGGCGTTTTTGATAATTCTACCCCCGAAGGGTTAAAAAGGGGGGTGAAGGTAAGTAATCGGATATTTACGACACCCACGCGGGCGAAGCCGCGGGCAAAAGCTAGTATTGTAATATTTGTGAGTTTGAGTGTAGTCGGTAATCTTCGGAATGACTGACTCGATTTCGAATATTTTTTCACTAATGGGAAGCTACATTCTCCTCGAGAGTCGATAATTTCCGACAAAAGGCGAGCGAAGCCGCGGGCAGCAACTTATCTATTCTGAGTTTGATGCATTACTTGGCAGACATTATCACTATTAATTTGCTCATCGATGATTGCATCTATAAAACGATTAATGAGTATTGCAATAGCAATTAAATTCAAGAATATATTGGACACCAAGGATATTTTATAATGTTTTAAAAAAAGACACAATTTTATGAGAAACGCCGCGGGGCCCGCAGGGTACTCGCTAGTTAATAGAAGATGTGTTTTATAAAAAATCGGTTGTCTGTAAAGTCGGTTTACTGACGATAGTTGAACGTGACAACGTCATAAGAATATTTTCTTATGACGTTGTCACGTTCAACTACGTGCGTTGTACTACGACAACGTCATAAGAAAATACTGATGGGATGGTTGCATTTTTCAAAAAATTAATGTGCGTTGAGCAATTGTTTTATGGAACGCCTCAGAGCGAGGTAACGCCTCATTTTTTCGTGCGTGCAGCCGGCTCAATCGAATTATAAGACGTTGTCACGTCAAAAATACGTTCAATAAAATAAATGATGTAATATTTTCTTTTTACCTGGGAAAAAATGTGTGATGACTATTACTTTTAGATTTTTATTTCTGTCGAATAATTCAACTATGCTGCAAGTCTTCTGGACACATTCCCAGATGACAGCTATGTGGGGGAGTACTAAGCGTCAAACAACATAGTTGGAAAAAGGGTAGATAGCAGTAGCGAAGGGTCAAGTTTTGTAAGAGGTAAGCCGGAGTACATATCTTTACTGTATGGAATATTATTGGCTATAGAATACTGACCGTGCCATTTTTCAAAGGGAAGCCGGTAGGAATCGGGTTGTATGGAACCTTCGCCACTGGTAGATAGATGTTATGTCTTTCGTATTTATATTACTAGCGACCTGCCCCGTCTTCGCACGGGTGCAATATACACCGTGACTTTTTAGTCGTCTTACAACGGCAGCCCACTTCAAGTAACCAATGAGTACTAAACATTCATAAAAGAAAAATAGGTATTTATGAGATTTTAATAATTTAAAAATAAAAGTATTATTCAGTATTATGACTTAGTTGAAACACCCTGTTGCGAGTGATGATCCTACTGACTCGAGCGCTGGGTAGGTATGTTCTCCCGTTTGACAGGTAAACATCATTAACAGGATGTTTCATAATTTTATTCTAATGTATTATTTATTTTTCTTTGTAACTATTACGGGAGGAAAAAAAAATATCGCGCCTAGAGTTATTTTATGTCGGGTACATGAGTGCACCACCTTTGTAAGACGACTACTTGTAAGAAGACTATCTATTACAAAAAACCGCATCAAAATCCGTTGCGTAGTTTTAAAGATCTAAGCATACATAGGGACAGACAGACAGCGGGAAGCGACTTTGTTTTATACTATGTAGTGATGGGAAGTGTAATATAAGGCTCAAAATGTGGGTGCTCTCGAATTTAATCCTGCATGTATCTACGTCTATTTTATGACCAAAATAAGTGGCGAAGTAAAAAATGACCTTACATCAATAAGCACCTAACGTTCTTAGTTTTTTTTTGTAAATACAGACGGAAATAGTTTTTGTGGTAAATACATACTACTTTGTGTAAAGATGAGTCTTATATTTTGAACTGTAGGGTTGTCGCCAGTATGTGAAATCGTTTTACCAGGACACATCCTACGCCTTCAGTAGGTAGTCGTAAGTGCATCTCCTGATCTTGGGGACTTGGGTTAGCATTTTTTGTAAGTATTAAACACACACACACACATACATCACACACAAACACACACACACACACACACACACACACATACATCACACACAAACACAGACACACATACATCACACACAAACACACACACACACACACACATACATCACACACAAACACAGACACACACATACATCACACACAAACACACACACACACATTGCCTTTGAATAAATCCGGTTACCAAACAACACTGAGCCCGCGTGGTTGATTACGGCCCATCCCCTGTCAAAGACCGAAGTCCTGTACCCCAGTAGTAGTATAAAGGGTGCAACAAGATCCTTAACGAAGCCGAAAGGCACTTGTTCTCCCCGTCTTTGCGATCATTTTTTGTTCTAGACCATACCTGGATACCTTCTAGTTACGGAGATATTGGGGGTCAAAGTTCCAACATTTTCTCAAGTATTTTTTTAAATACATTTTTTTAATGTAAGATATTTACTTTACACACCTCCACGACCCCCGTACTATTCAATCCATCCATCAGCACAATGCTTTGAGTGCTTTCCATCGAGTCCTACCGTAAAACGTGATTTTTCACCCCAAAAAAAAAAGTTGATTCCCAGCAATAATTTTTGCGTAAAGTTACTTAGTTTGATGTACAGAATGCTTGGTTGACGGCTATGTGATGGGTCTGTTTACACCTGTATAGGTACCCAGTATTTCTTTTTAGGCTTAAAACATCATACAATTATTAAATACAATTGAAGATAATAACATACAGGGTGGAGACGACAATGCGACAATAAATTAAACTGTATGTAACTCATGACGTTCCCAGTCTGCATACAAAAATTCAATCGAAAATTACTGGATATTTTCGATTGAATTTTGTATGCAGTTTATTCACAGGACGTTATTTTTCCTTTTTAGCATTTTCTACATAGTGTAGATAATAGGCTACCACCAACAGGTTAACGAATCCCGCATCGGTATAAACGTTAAACACATGTTGCCAACTCGCTACTTCAAAAACCTTGGACAAAATTGTCGTATTGTCGTCTCCACCTTGTATTAACTATAATGAAGTGTTTGTCATAAAGTTTAAGATTGCAGTCGTAAAGTTTATCATAAAATAGCTTTTACTACTTATCAAGTATTTTATGAGGAAACCTTTAGTCTTTAGATTTTAATTACAGACACAGTCTTTGTTACAAGTCCGGAAATTTAATAAAGGCTTTGGACATAGAAAAGTGGTTAATAACCGTCATAAGTATAAGGTACATAATTATTCACATGCGAAACATGAGCTCAATCAGCCTGCTGCTTTGTCAGCTTCGACAAAAGCCTCCTCTTTGCAAGAGCCATATTTCTTCAAATAATTGGTCACTAACATGCGAAACCTAGGTATTTTCTAGAAGATGATTTCCGTCACTGTTTTGAGAGCAGTGGTACATAAAGTGTCTCGCTGTATTCGAACCAACCACTAAGGATACGTCATCGAGGCTGTTACCACACGGTCACTGCTGCTATAATCATAGATATCAAACTTTGATGATATCATGGTGGCGTTATCTGTCTGTCTCTTTGTCCCGGCTAACTCAAAACGGCTGGACCGATTTTGACGAGACTTTTACTGACATTAGCTGATGTTATAAGAAGTAATTTGGGTAATCTTTTATTTTAGGAAAAGGAATAGGGTTCCGTGCAAAAAAATCAAAACCCTCGAAATTAACAAAATTCGATTCAAATTGGGAATTATCTTAAAATCTCGTGTCACTGTGTTTGTGGTCGCACTCCTCCGAAACGGCTCGACCGATTTTTATGAAATTTTTACTGTTTATCTGGTAGGTATGAGAAAAGGTCGTAAAGTATATTTCATACCGCTAGTTGATTAGTGGGTAGGTAGGGTGGGGTAAAAAAGGTGCATTTCAACGCATGCCGGGCACAGCTAGTATAATAATTTAACGTGAACGAATGTCGCGGGAGTCCTAAATACTTTGCCTATAATGTAGACTTCTTGTTGGTTTTTCTACGAAACATCAAAGATGCAAATATTTAACAGTATGATCGCAAGGTGACATCACTGACTGGTCACCGGCGTTTCCTTATTACCTTTTTATTTACTTATGTAAATGACTTAGGCTCAGTTTTCTGCGAGGCTGGAGTTTGCTTTCGAATAACCATGAGCTATTTACTAATAAAATCATAGATTTCACTATTCATAGATAAAGCAAGAGCACCTACGACGTGCAAGCTGTTAACTTTTTTCTTTTTCTGTTCCGTCCTGTTGAATTTATAGTTTATTGTTTGTTTTTGTGTAATTATGTATGATGCACGTCATGTCCCTGCAACAAATAAATATTTTTTCTTTCTGTCTTACTTCATGTGCCTAGCTTAAGCATTTTATGCTTAACGTGGCTACTATCGCAGCAAGCTAATTTTTTTAAAACAACAACGTTACAACATAAGAATTTAATTCTAGACATTTGAAAAATAAAAACGAAGTCTCTTTTGTATTGTACAAACAAGTTACTTGTACAATATATAAAAAAAACCCTGACTGATCCGAATGGGGCATATAAAGGGTGCAAATACAATCTTATCGAAGCCGAAAAGCACTTGTTCTCCCCGTCTTTGCGATCAGTTTTTTTGTTCTAGACCATAGCTGGGAACCTTCTAGTTACGGAGATATTGGGGGTCAAAGTTTTTTTTTTAAATAAGTGTTTTTAAAGTAAGATTTTTACTTTTAACACCTGCACGACCCCCGTACTATTCAATCCATCCATCAGCACAATGCTTTGAGTGCGTTCCATCGAGTCCTACCGTAAAACGTGATTTTTCACCCCAAAAAAGAAGTCGTTTCCCAGCAATACTTTTTGCGTAAAGTTAGTTAGTTGTTGCTTGGTGGAAAATTTTAATAAAATGTACTAAAATGAGGAAACTTACATGGCAACATAGGGTCGCGGGCGGCGATATCGACACTCCAGTAGCTTCTCAGTAGTGACGTCATAAATAAACTATTTACGAGCGGTCATATTAATGCTGAAGATGGTGTTGTCACGTTTTAAAATTTTGTTAGCTTTTAGGGAAATGCTGGTAATTAGAACAAAACATCATGAATTTCAAAATTAATTTATATTTTTACTTTCATGAATATTTATTGTTTTGTTTGTATTTTATTTGGTATCTAAAGTCATTAGTATACCTACAAGGTGTAACAAGACCCTTAACGAAGCCGAAAGGCACTTGTTTTCCCCGTCATACCGATATTTTTTTTGTTCTAGACCATACCTGGGAACCTTCTAGTTACGGAGATATTGGGGGTCAAAGTTTCAACTTTTTCACTAGTTTTTTTTAATACATTTGTTTTTAATGTAAGATTTTTACTTTAAACACCTCTACGATCCCGTACTTTTCAATCCATACATCAGCACAATGCTTTGAGTGCGTTCCATCGAGTCCTACCGTAAAACGTGATTTTTCACCCCGAAAAAAAAGTCGTTTCCCAGCAATAATTTTTGCGTAGTTACTTAGTTTGATGAACAATATGCTTGGTTGACGGCTTCGTGAAGGGTGTGTTTACACTGCCACTTGAAGCCTTCGCAAAATGTTTTTCTATTCCGTTCTCCCAAGGCAGCTGTCATATCTTCTACTCACTCTCTTTTTCTTCTTACTTAATCATCATCATCATCATCAATCTCATCTTAAGTGTCTCTCTCCATCAATCATTCTCTTACTCTCGTAGCATGACCACCGTAGACAAGGATTTCTTTGACGGAAGAATCGACAAAATGACAGATTGCGTCGACACAATGACAGATTTCTTTGCACTATCTGTCATTTTGTCGATTCTACCGTCAAAGAAATCCTTGTCTACGGTGGTCATGCTACGGGGGCTGGTCACATGTGTTTCTACAGGCCATGCGGTGGGTTTACTAAGCAGGTTTTAACATTATGGTCATGCATGCGTGGGATGCAGGCGCAGCAATCACGATGACTCACTCGCCTTGATCAGTTCTCAAGACTTGTAAGCACACAATGACTGGTCTGAGGTCATTTCAAGGTCTGTTTCTGTAATACCTAGCCTTTTGGAGTTCTTAGCTTGACCAAGTAACTTCATAACATACAAGTCATGTTTTTTTTCTCTATAGGGTTATGGAGAACGGTGACATCCACATTTCGCCAGACATGTTTAAGTCTCATGTAATAGAGAGGCTAGGAGCTCGTGGCTAAATAATAACAGCCGCTCGGGTCGATCTTTAGGTTAAGCCGTGCTTGCCTAGGTTGGTCCGTGGATGGGTGACCCATTACATACCGAGTTTCCTCCGTGCCTCGGAAAGCACGTTAAGCCGTTGGTCCCGGCTGTCATGTGTAGATCTTTGACAGTAGTTAGGTAGTCAGTGGCCCAAAAAGTCTGACTACCAGTCTCACCAAGGGGTATCGTATTACCCAGTACTAACTGGGTTGTGGAGGTCAGATAGGCAGTCGCTCCATGTAAAATACTGGTATTCAGCTGCATCCGGTTAGACTGGAAGCCGACCCCAACATAGTTGGGAAAAGGCTAGGCTGATGATGTAATACAGAGGCTATTGCCAAAAATCTAGTCTTTTGGAATTTTCTGATGGAAAAATTTATCATTGAATGCTTGGCTGTAGAGCAAGCGACCAACGAGATAATAGCCAAGTTACTTTTGTTTTATTAGTTTACAGTTTTTTTCGAATTTTTCGCTTCGGTTTGTGTTAGTTTCGGAATAGGGATGTTTCCTGTGTAAAAAAAATATGATTCTATTTAGTCCGTCACTTAGATTATCGAAAAATATTCGATACGTATTTTTTGTTTAATCAAATCAATAAAAAATGACGAAGATAAAACGCATCAAAGATCATGAGTGGGGGCCTGTGACGTCACTTTTCGGTAAAAAGCCACTACACTTTACTTAAAAGTATGACGTCACACGTGTTTTCGACGCACTGTATCGTCTTCATTTTTAGTTTTCGTGAAAAAAGAAAAAATACGTGTCTAATATTTTTTAGAAATCTATCTGACGGTCTAATTAGATTTTTTCAGGAAACATCCCTATTAGTTATGCTCGTCAATAGATTGGAGGTGCAGCTGTCTGTCCAGGGTGTGACATTCATTTGGTTCTGTCACTCTTAGTAGCATCCTAGTTGTTCTTTACGCAATAGATGCAAATAAGCCCGAGATTATTCCGATGGAGAGAAAGCCAGCCTTCTTTTGTTTTTAATGGTAATACGTAGGTATCAGGGTCACTGGATTCTCAGGAGTCTTGGCTTGTTTCTTGAGACATACAGTGCATCATCAGCTGATTAAGTTGACCAATCTCCTGACTCCTGCTGAGGCTTTTAAAGGCTCGCATACAAACTTTCTTACGGATAACGTAACACCAAATACTCTAAATAAGAATTCGTTTAATTCGATTAAATGTGAAATAGATGACTTCACTATTTCCGCTTATACAATATCAACAGATTAATGCTATACTATCACTGTCCCTTTCACTCTCAATTGTATTATCGCACCTCTCTTTCTCCCACATGTTCAGTAATACAACAAAGTTCCTGGAACGAATCGTTTGACAGCTCGATTTCTTAAAAAAGTTTTAATTAGAACGAAGAAAGGTTATGTTTTTAAATTCGCCAAAGCTTTAAGTTGAAAATTAAATTGTTTATTTTATTTAAGAGGTTTCGTCAATCTACTTAATACTTTTGAAGTTTGGTGAGTAAACATTGAGGATAGACGACTAGAGTGTTCACACCTCGAAGTTAAAGTCATTAGAACTTAGCTTCTTGAGTCAACTTTGGTGGTTAGCAAAACTTGACACTAGACAAAAGTCCTTCAACATTACTGACATTTTAGTCACAAACCGAATTCTTCAACACTTACGTAATACTAAAACAGGTAAAACCACGAAAAAGAAATAAAAAAATACTTACAAAACAGACAAAAACACTCACATCACTTGCACTGCACCAAAAAGTTTTGATAACCTCAAATTTTTGACAGCTGATCAAATAGTAAACGGATTCGAATTAAATTTAAACAGTTTCCAATTAGAAATATAAGTTAGATGTATTTTATTACGTTATTCGGGCGTGTTTTGTTTGTTTGTTCGGAGCACACACGTCCGTTCCGCGCGGCGGGTGCTAGGCGACTGGTTTTTCGCCTTGACTCGAATGTTTGATTGGGTTAGCCTGCGTTTACGCAGGTGGCTTGGCTTGGGTGTTGTATGTAATGCCCGAGTTACACGAGGCTAGTTTTTCAAGTTAGGATAGCAAGCAGATCCTACTAACCAGACGGCTTAGATTAATAGACGTTCGCTTATGAGAATCTTGTTGAAAGTCATCGTAGAAATATGAAAGTCTGTAAAAGCGATAGCCACTTATTTAGGCCTCCTGGCTTGGCATGTGCAAGAGATGTTACGAAAATTATAAGCCAATAAACTAATTTCTTTGAATTCTAGCTTTCCCGGATATACGAGGCTAATGTGTTTAACGGACTGGTGTCCGCAACTCCACGGCCAAAGCACGTATTTTGCGTACGGGTGGGAAAATTATTTGATCCACCCCAGTTCCCCAAGAATGGCCAGCAACTCCTTGGTGTTGCTGACGATCTTGAAGAGAGTACCTGGGTTATCGAACGAAGTACTTCGCCCTGTATAAAGCAACCTCTGGGTAGTGTAGAAGGGCTGCTATCTCGTCTTCCTCCATGCAGGCGTCGCGCATAGGTACACTCGTTAACTGCAAGCTTGAAGCTTAACTTTAAAGAAGAGAGTAACATAACAAACAGCTTCATTTCGGAACTTAAAAGTAATTTTGAGATTTAATCACATACAGGGTGTAAACAGCATTTTGTAAATCAAACTCAGTAACTCTACGCAAAAATTGTTGCTGGGAAACGACTTTTTTTTTGGGGTGAAAAATCACGTTTTTCTCAATGTAGTACACTCAAAACGTGTGCTGGTGGATGCTTTGAATAGTAAACGGGTCATGGTCAGGTATTTAAAGTAAAGTTTTAACATTAAAAACATGTATCAAAAAAAAACTTGTGAAAAAGTTGGAACTTTGACCCCCAATATCTCCGTAACTAGAAGGTTCCCAGGTATGGTCTGCAACAAAAAAATAATCGCAGTGACGGGGAGAATAAGTACCTTTCGGCTTCGTTAACGTCTTGTTACACCCTGTATACTTTTTTGTCGTTTTTGCAAATTAACTTTACTAATACCGATCTCTACTGATCAGTCAATTTGCTCCAAATTCAAAATGTTATGGTCGGTTTACTAACTGACATTGTTACTTGACAGGAGCCATGACAATAGGTTATATTCTCAGAGGGCGCATAAACCAATGTCTTCACGTCCAAAACACCCTGTACAGGCAGTTGCCTGCCACGGAGTTCCGTAGGTACACCTTACTGACGGGATAACATAAAGGGCATAAATTTGACCCCCAATATCTCCGTAACTAGAAGGTTCCCAGGTATGGTTTAGAACAAAAAAATTATCGCATTGACGGGGAGAACAAGTGCCTTTCGGCTTTGTTAAGGGTCTTGTTACACCCTGTATTTACCACATCATGAGCAAGTATTTAAGTAAGATTGAAAATATTTTCAGAAGATACATATAAGACAGTTTTCCAAAGCACCAGCCCTCCAACTTCTTCCTAGTAATTAAACTGGAGAAAAGAAGTGCAGAACAAACTCTCCAGCAACACATTTGCCTGTGAATACTTAGTTCACGGGTTCATATCCGGCTCGAAGGACCATCTACAGCATGAAATAAAATGCATTTTAAAATGTTAAAAACTGATTCATGGAATTAGTGAGCGAGCATAATTATTGTTTGTAACATAAACGGGCATACCATTACAAATGGAACCACAAAAAAGTAAAATTAAACTAATACCCATAGACAAACCAATGGCCAGTCATTTATAAGATCGAATAGGTTGTATTGAACAAGTGTTACTTCGAACGAGGAAGAAAATGTACTAAAAATAAATCAATATACCCACATTATGTAACAGCCTTTACTTAACACGGTTGCGGAGTGAGCCTTCGAAGTCTGAGCTTTTTATCGATTCAATAACATCCTTAGTCAATACAACATGCAAGCTAAACTCTACCTTATGTCTTGGTTGTTAAGGACTGGATTTTCTTTCCTCCTTTCGTCGTTTTCACAAGACGATGGAAATAGGACTGTGCTTTTAAGAAACTAAGGTCTGCTTTCAATTGAAGACAGCCATTTCCATGCACACAGGAAATGGGACTGCGTCATCTGACATATAAGGTACTTTTTGGATTGTAGTCAGTTCTAGCCACAAAAGTTTGATAGCCAACGCGTTATTACAAGCCTCCTTTGGTTTACCGACTTAAGAAAGAATGGTAATGAGTGTTACACGGTCGCTTTTCTATTTTTATGGCAATGTCGAAGGTCAGCTGTAGATGTGGGAATTTGTAGGTGTCTGGGTGAGATCGGGGACTTTCGGCTGGGTTCGGCTGGGTTCGGTTCCGAGGAAAAGCACTTTTTTAAATTTTAGTGAATAATGTTAAGGGCTAATTTTAGAAAATAATTTGGTTGTTTTGTTTTCTCTTTAACATTGATTAAAACCAGGTGAGAAAATGGCGAAGTAATAAAACTTAAGTGGCATTGGGCAGGGCACATTGCTCGCAGAACGGATGGCGTTGGGGCCGAAAAGTTCTGGAGTGGCGACCGCGTACCGGAAGACGTTGCGTTGGAAGGCCTCCCACTAGGTGGACCGATGACCTGGTAAAGGTTGCAGGGATCCGCTGGATGCGAGACGCACGGGACCGGTCAATGTGGTGACATTTGGGGGAGGCCTATTTCCAGCAGTGGACGTCTTTCGGCTGAAATGATGATGATGATGATGAATTATACATACCAAGTTTCCTCCGTGCCTCGGAAAGCACGTTTAGCCGTTGGTCCCGGCTGTCGTTTGTAGATCTTTGACAGTTTTTACAGGTAGTCAGTGGCCCAAAAAGTCTGACAACCAGTCTTACCAAGAGGTATCGAATTACCCAGTACTAACTGGGTTGTGGAGGTCAGATAGGCAGTGGCTCCATGTAAAATACGGGTATTCAGCTGCATCCGGTTAGACTGGAAGCCGACCCTAACATAGTTGGGAAAAGGCTAGGCAGATGATGATAATAGGGGGCGAGCCTATTGCCAACACCGGGCAAAAATCCAGACTCTGTGGCTGCTTCTTTTTTTTTTGGGATATGAAATCATCAAATGACCCCCCCACTCTGGGCGGAGCGAAAGGTAGTATCAGACTTGTACTGACTAAAACCCATCCATGTTTCTTCTTAGCCTTAGTATCTCTTTCGAACAGTCCTGCAGCCCTGGCATCGGCCCTTGCGGACCCCTTCCTTGTTGCTGACACCTCTTTGAGGCGCGCGTGGAACACGAACGCGCCGTCGACACGGCCTGTCGTCATAAGACGGCCGGGCGTCGAGCTAGCCCATGCTATTGAGAAATTTCTGATGGAAAAAGCCCAATAACACTTTAATTTTTATTAAACTTAATAACACTAAACAACGTAGAGCTTCCTGTTATACCTAGGTCCTAAAATTTTGATTATCGGACTTCTTAGACAGTGGCCAGGCCCTACAGTTTAAGTAAAAACTTTTTGGAAACCTCCTACAATCTTTGTGTTGGCCAAAGTATTTCGGATGGTAAGTTATTTCAACCCCAAACTTTCGGGCTACTTTTACGATTTCTCTGATTTTAAGAAGGTAACCTCCAAAAACTCCAAAGATTGTGTGGTGGAATTTCTGGCTGTAAAACAAGCCTTATCATTGGGAGATGCAATCGTTTCAAGACGTGTGAATCTGTTTGTCTTATTTTAAAAACCTGTTGAGTGCAATGACCCACAGAGTGGTTTCACAAGCGCAGCCAAAATTAGCGTTTTTCGGTTCCCATTCGGAACTACCAGAAATGAAGGAGTTTTTGATTAATTAATCGGTGATTTTGATAACAATAAAATAATTATCGGGTAAGCAAATCAAGTATCTTGACTCACGTGTCGCGAGCGCATAGACATAACCTTGTAGCCAGGATTATCCATCAGCAACTTGCTCTAAAATACAACCTTGTGGAATCGGAAGTGCCGTACTATAAGTATGTGCCCGACCCAGTTCTCGAAAATGGCAGTATCACATTGTACTGGGATCAATCCATCATCACTGACAGGACTATTGTAGCCAATACGCCTGATATAGTGGTGGTGGATCGATCAGAGCGGCGCGCAATGATGAGAACCTCGTGAAAGCCGAGAAAGATAAGCAAATCAAGTATTTTGACTTGGCTCGCGAGGTTGTCGGCATGTAGGTTGTGGACTCAGCGATCATTGTGCCGATAGTTGTATCAGCCCATGGCTTAATTGCCAAGAGCCTCGACCAATACCTGTGGAGGCTCAAGTTAGGCAGCTGGATCAAGGGCTTGATTCAGAAAGCGTTACTCCTGGACACGGCTCGTATTGTTAGGAGGTTCCTCTCTCTGGAGCCCTGACCGCCGCCGGTAGCTTGGACCCTGTTCCCGATACCGGTGGGCTAATTTTTTTTTATTTTTTAAATATTTTGAAATGGTTTTTATGTTGTTTTTTTTCTAAGGAATATTTAAAAATATATATGATTTTTAAAAATATAAGTAAAGGATATATTTGGTTGATATTTTTGAAAGCCTTTACCCAATACTAACTGGGTTGTGGAGGTCAGATTGGCAGTCGCTCCATGTAAAATACGGGTATTCAGCTGCATCCGGTTAGACTGGAAGCCGACCCTAACATAGTTGGGAAAAGGCTAGGCAGACGATGATGATGATTTTTGAAAGTCTTTGTTCTAGACGTAGTCGTAGATACATGGTGGAATCATAGGCACTGAATATAAAATAAAATGAATTTGATAATAAATAAAGAAGACATTAAAAGTAGCTTTTGGTGCTCTACCTCGTAATTTGATCTATACATATAAAATTCAAAGTCCTGATTGACTGACTGACTGACTGACTGACTGACTGACTGACTGACTTATATATCAACGCACAGCCCAAACCACTGGTCCTAGAGACATGAAATTTGGACAGTGTACTCTTTGTAAAGAGTAGGTATCCACTAAGAAAGGGTTTTTCGAAATTTCATCCCTAAGAGGGTGAAATGGGGTGTTGAATTTTCTATGAAACTTTTTATTCTCTGAGTCGATTGACTTGAAATTGTGTCTACATATACTTCAGTTAAAATCATGAGATACGTGTATCAAAGTTTTTCCAAAATCATCCCCCAATTAAAAATTCAATGTCCTGACTGGCTGACTGATACATCAACGCACAGCCCAAACCACTGGTCCTAGAAACATGAAATTTGGACAGTGTACTATTTGTAAAGAGTAGGTATCCACTAAGAAAGGGTTTTTCGAAATTTCATCCCTAAGAGGGTGAAATGGGGTGTTGAATTTTCTATGAAACTTTTTATTCTCTGAGTCGATTGACTTGAAATTGTGTCTACATATACTTCAGTTAAAATCATGAGATACGTGTATCACAGTTTTTCCAAAATCATCCCCCAATTTAAAATTCAATGTCCTGACTGGCTGACTGATATATCAACGCACAGCCCAAACCGCTGGTTCTAGAGACATGAAATTTAGAGAATGTACTCTTTGTGGAGAGTAGGTATCCACTAAGAAAAGGTTTTTGAAATTCCACCCCTAAGAGGGTGAAATGGGGTGTTAATTTTTTGTGAAACTCTCTCGGGGTCGATTGACTTGAAAATGTGTCTACATATACTTCAGTTAAAATGATGAGATACGTGTATCACAAAATCATCCCCCAATTTAAAATTCCATGTCCTGACTGGCTGACTGATATACCAACGCACAGCCCAAACCGCGGGTCCCAAAGATATGAAAATTGGAGGGTGTATTCTTTGTGAAGAGTTAGTATCAGTTTTTCGAAATTCCTACCCCTTACACGGTGAAATGGGGTGTTGAATTTTCTGTGAAACGTTTTACTCTCGGGGTCGATTGACTTGAAAATTTGTTAACATACTCTTCAGATAAAATCCAGTAAATCCGATGTCCAATCTCAAACCAAGGTGTCAATATTTCACGTATCTAATTTAATTGATATAACTTTATAATAATAATTGCAAGTTATAAGCAAGTACATCTAAATCTATGTATGTATTATAGATAGATACATAGATTACTTATTATTCCAGAAGTAAGATCCCGTGGACAATTCCCTAACTCCACGCGGGTGAAGCCGCGGGCATAAGCTAGTAATAATATATATCTATAGACCGACCGCTTTAATGAGTCCTCCGCCTTGCCCCATCAAACGCACATTAAGCGTCCACAAGGCCGATGCCTGCCAGGGCTGCGGGACTGTTCGAAAGAGATACCGTGGCCCTGGAACACAAAGGGCAAAGAAGGAACATGGATGGGTTTTAGTCAGTACAAGTCTGACACTCCCTTCCGCTCCGCCCAGAGCGGGGGGCGGGGGGGGGTAAGCGTCCACAAAGTCCTAACAATATCCACCAGGTTATTTGCTTTAAAATAACCATAATCCACGTAGGTATTAATACTAATTGAACCAATACGTGATCAACCTTCAGAATATTCCATTTCAATTGATAGCTTCGTGAGGACTCATTAAAGCGATCGGTCTATGGTATGTAATGGATGGCAACCCTACTACGGGCCGACCTCGAATTTGCTTAACTTTGGGGTCGACCCTTGAAGCTGTTATTAGGCACTCAACCACGAGCCTGCCAGCAACCTGAAAGAATTTATTCATATTCATTTGAATTCTAAAACAAATACAACATTCCATTCCCAGAAAAAATCAAAGAAAAACTGTACAAATCATTCTTTTCCGTACCTCATCATCTGCCTAGCCTTTTCCCAACTATATTGGGGTCGGCTTCCCGTCTAACCGGATGCAGCTGAATACCAGTATTTTACATGGAGCGACTGCCTATCTGACCTCCACAACCCAGTTAGTACTGGGTAATACGATACCCCTTGGTGAGACTGGTTGTCAGACTTTTTGGGCCACTGACTACCTGTAACGACTGTCAAAGATCTAAAAATGACAGCCGGGACCAGCGGTTTAACGTGCTTTCCGAGGCACGGAGGAAACTCGGTATGTAATGGGTGGTCACCCATACACTGACCAACCTAGGCAAGCACGGCTTAACCTAAAGATCGACCCGAGCGGCTGTTATTATTTAGCCACGAGCTCCTCCAGGGTTGCGTACCTCAAAAGGAAAAAACGGAACTCAAATAGGACCACTCGCGTGTCTGTCTGTCATAGGCTCGCCTACTATGACGGTACGGAACCTTTCCTTTCAAGTCCGACTCGCACTTGGCCGGTTTTCTCTAGAAAAACTTAATCTATATATATAAAATAGTAAACTGAATGACTGACTGACTGACTGACTGACTGCGTGATATGTCAACACACAGCCCAAACCGCTGGTCCTAGAGACATGAAACTTGGAGGGTGTGTTCTTTGTGAAGAGTAAGTATCCACTAAGAAAGGATTTTTGGGAATTACACCCCTAAAGGGGTAAAATAGGGGATGGAAGTTTATATGAAAGTCCGTCAGTTTTGAAGATAGGATCTTCAAATTTTGTGTTTAGGCTGACGATTGAAAATTAATTTATACGTGTCTCAGCGTTTTTGATAATTTTACCCCCGAAGGGTTAAAAAGAATATGAAGGTAAGTAATCGAATATTTTTCGACATCCACGCAGGCGAAGCCGCGGGCAAAAGCTAGTTTAAACATACTCAAGTTACACTAAACCCTGAGCTTTAAGATTCATAGAAAACAGAAGCAGATTTGCATATAATTTTCAGCTACTAACCCCAAGGGGCTGTAAGTTTCAACCCCAGATATATTAAATATGCACCATTCGTAGAAACAGCGTATTTGTGTTTTATACAAACATTAAGTTAGTGTTTGTAGCGCCTACTAGAAATGTATTAGCAAAAACTTGTCGACACGTGTTCATACTTCCTTTGCTCCCGTTTTACTTGTAGGTTATTAAGTTAATAATAATAGGTCTTTAACTATGAAATTGCCGTTTTTTCCCACATTTTCTTCTGTTTTTAACTTTGACGTATAGTTATATTTTTTCCCAATTCCATTTTTATTGGATTAATTGTTAATTACGTACCTTTTAGAGTTTAAAAACCGTACTAGTAGTTGTATATTACCTCATAGGGCAGTGTGTCAAAACGCCTGTTTCAATGTGCTGTCGGTGTCACTACTTCAAGTAGGCATATTTTTGTCATAAACTGTGTTTTGAAAATTTAAGATAAGCAGTGAAGCGCAGCTTTTTTTCACTCTAATTATAGTTTACAATTGCATCATAATCGGCTTAGACGTTCACAAGAGAAAAATAAATGTTAGTATGGAAATATCACTTTTCACGAAATCGTCAAGACAAATCGGCAATTTGATACAACCCCTAATATAACCCCTAATATTAAGTTAATCAGTTATAACCTTTAGTTAGACCTTTAGATCGGTACGGATTTTACAATCTATTATCTAAACGATATTAAATCGTGTACATAGTATTTAAAGTCTATATTACCAAGCCGCGCACAGCAGCTTGACCGCGGGCGTCTTCCGCGATCGTAGCCGAAAGCATGCTGCGACGTGCGATCGGCTCCATTCGCCTGCCCTCGTATCCGATGGGATCCTTTCGGCTGTCGTCACACGTCAACACGGCAGGAATGGGACTATTTGACTAGGCGTAGAAACGGATACGTTGACAAGCGACGGGCGGAGCCGATCGTATGCGTCGACATCCTGTCGGATGAGATCGGCTGTCGTCGGACGCGTTCGTTTCCTTTCCGATCCGATGCGATGCGAGCCGTTTGGTGGAAATCATCCTATAGGCCTCTCCCACTATCACAAAGCTCTTACCCCTTCTAATAGCTCCCCCCCTATATTCCCCCCCATAGCCCCCCCCATAGCCCCCTTCATAGCCTAGGTACAATCTAGCCGCACACACTTCATCACAAACACAATCCAACCTTACATTCTACACAAATAATTAAAGATCCTACCCCCCCATTCACCCCCCCATCCTCCGAACTCGCCTAGTTACGTAAGCCGGTGTCCCGGCCCGGGATCGCTGCATTGATTGCACTGGCGCACTGCAGATGCGCTGGATGTAATGTTGCGTTGTAGGGATGGGACGTGTTGTGGGCCGGGATGTCGATAGTGACCCCAACGTGACCAATGTTGTTGAAGAACTTCCGTGGTCGTGGTCGTTTCTATATAAGGTCTAACTATTTATACACGAAATATTTTCAGGGAATCATCTAACGGCTATAACGAAGTCTTTTCAAGGGTTTTTTTTTTATCTGACTATATTTTTATAAAAATTAATAATTTAAAATTACTTGACCCACAATATAAATACTAGCTCCTTATTTTTGAACGTCCATTACGCTAGTTTACTACGTCGTATTTACCGACTGTCATTGTTAGAGTATGGGATTAAAAGTTTTATGCAAAAAGTCTCAAAAAATTTTAGAATTATAATAATTTCGTAAAAAAAAACACTCAGATAATTTTTTTTTTCGTTGCTATGGCGACTTTACGAGTTACCCTTAAAATATTTCGTGTATGAAAAGATAGACCTTTTATACGAAACGGTGTTATTAATTTCCAAGGCATAGTTAAAAAAAATAAAAACAGCTGCCACGCAGAAGCAGGATACATAGGTCTAAAAAGTTAACATTTTTGAAAAATAGTGTTACAGCTAAATAAGACCGATTTTTTATTTTTATTGATTTTCCATATAAACAAGAATTTTCAATTATCTTTTTTTTAAAAAAGACATTTCGAAAAGTTCTCTGTTAACTTTTTAGACTTATGTATCCAGCTTATACGTATGAAGTTTCATTAAAATCGGTTCAGTCATTTCGAAAAAAAAGGACTTGAAAGTTTGTATGAAATGCAGTAAGTCGTTAACGCTCTTAAGCACATCTGAATGTCTTTAGTTAATCATATTATTTTTTTTTATTTTTTTTTATCCTTATACTGAAACTTTATCTATCAATGAAAACTTGGACAAACAAACAGACAGACGCAGATGACTTTATTTTAATTATCTGCCTGACTCATGTAATTTGATGCCTTAAACCTTTTGACCGCCAGAGCACTAACGCACGCGCGTGCCCTCCACCCCAAGCCACACTTTCACCTACCATTTTGTCACATATTTGTGTCGTTTGGCGTACAGGGCACGCACTTGCTTGTCACGTATATGTGACAACGGCGGTCAAAAAATTAATTTATCGAGTGGGTTGTATCGAAGCTTTCTTAAAAATAACAAGTAGTCTTAAATCTATATAGTGGTGGAAAATAAGGTTGTCATACTTAGCTTTATGTATGTTATTTGTGGAAGGTTATTCAACGTATTCTCTATTGCGTTCAGCCGTTTGCGAGTTACCATTAACTGAACAAACAAACATCTGAATTTAGAAACAATAATATAGTTCGTTAGTTTGGATTAGCTTAGGCTTAGGCTTTGTTGTTCATAAAGTATTTGTTGTTATTATTCATAGTTTTACTAGATTTTTCCCGCGGCTTCGCTCGCGTTAATTTAGAATTTGACAACCCAGCGGTGTGAAATATACTTAAGATCTATTCTCATACCTACCTACTAAATATATTATGTACATAAAAAAATCATAAAAATCGGTCGAGCCGTTTCGGAGGAGTGCGTCCACAAACACCGTGACACGAGATTTTTATATATGTTACGGCTAAAAGCCGAAGCACGGTTTCACCTAGTTCTAGCCGGCTAAATCTAGGTGCGGCCGGTAACAGTTGTGCCTGTCCTTTTCATTGCTAGGACACACCGACCAAATGGATTAGGTTAGGTTAGAACTGTGACGAAACGCGCGCGAGCCGAGCGAGCGCAGCGGCCGGCGAGCGCTACATACATATTGGTTGCATGTTCTCACCGAAGATAAGTAGGATACATCTAAGTTTAACCGGCTGCACCTAGTTGTACCCGGCTGAAACTAGGTGTGGCCGCACTTCGGCAAATACTTAGACAGGCTGCTGCTGCTGCTGTTTCTTTATTTTTTAGTAGTTTGTACGTCTGGTAAAATCAGCACTATAAGGTCTATCTTTTCATACACGAAATATTTTAAGGGTAACTTCTATAAGTCGTAATGTCGCCATAGCCACGAAAAAAAATTATCTGAGTGTTTTTTTTTTACGAAATAATTATAATTCTAAAATTTTTTGAGACTTTTTGCATAAAACCTTCACTCCCATATTCTAACAATGACAGTAGGTAAATACGACGTAGTGAACTAGCGTAATGGATGTTCACAAATAAGGAGCTAGTATTTATTTTGTGGGTCAAGTAATTTTAAATTATTTATTTTTTATAAAATATACTCAGATAAAAAAAAAATAATCCCTTGAAATGGCTTCGTTATAGCCGTTAGATGATTCCCTGAAAATATTTCGTGTATGAATAGTTAGCAGCCAGCCAGAGAGCAGAGTAGAGCCTCAAATATCATCATAGACAAAAATAGACTATCGATAGAACATCACTACGCGTCCTGTTTACGTCATCGCTTTTCCTGACCCCGTGGCATCTAACGGTGAATCTAATCAAATCACTTCTGATTCCAAACGAAACCTTATCTACCTGCAATACAGTCCAATATCGCTTACACACATATTGGATCAGGAATAACTTTTAATGTAAATGAGACCTTTGCCATAATAAGTAGGGTTTATATTCCCGTGGCAGATATTATGCATTCAGTGGGTTGTTTAAAAACATAGCACTTCTAATTTTACTATTTCAGGTTATTTCAGGAATAGAGAATGGTGGTCTTTAGTTAAAATGTCAGATGTTTTATATTGCATGGCGAGCAGCTTTATTAAAACCTTATTTAAATACTTGCTCATGATGTGGTAAATACAGGGTGTAACAAAACCCTTAACGAAGCCGAAAGGCACTTGTTCTCCCCATCATTGCGATAATTTTTTTGTTCTAGACCATACCTGCGAATCTTCTAGTTACGGAGATATTGGGGGTCAAAGTTCCAACTTTTTCACAAGTTTTTTTTTTAAATACAATGTTTTTAATGTAAAACTTTTACTTTAAACACCTCCACTACCATATTATTCAATTCATCCATCAGCACAATGTTATGAGTGCGTTACATTGAGTCCTACCGTAAAACGAGATTTTTCACCTCAAAAAAAAGTCGTTTCCCAGCAATAATTTTTGCTGTACATCATGCTTGGTTGATGGGTTCGTGAAGGGTCCGTTTACACCCTGTAGAATGGTATTTAATGGCTTCTTTGTCACTTCTCTTTTATATTTTATAGGCTTATTTACATTTTTAAACCATTGTAGTCGCGAAATACGACTTAATTTTGTAAAGAAACTGCTTATAAGTAAAGCTAATTAAGATACTTTAGTAAGTACCTACGTATTCTTGTGTCTAAGTAAAATTATTGATCTTTTGGGATCAATAAATATGGAAAATTGGGGAATTGAATTGAATATATTATGTGAAAACGATGTAGAAAGACGAGCAAGTTCCAGAGTAAAAAGATATAATCAACAATTAAAAAATAAACTAAACCGGATGCCATAAAAGTACAGGGTGTTATTTTTTTTAAATAGAGCCGGTTCGATTCCCGAGCGTGGCAAGCGAATTTCGAAAATCTTTAATGCAGATTTATATCTTTTTAAAAATAAGGGAATGTTTTCTTTGAGTAAAATTTTATATCTTCGATAGAGATGGCGGACTAGTTATTTTTTTCTGCATTCCCATGATATGTTATCAAATGAAAAGGTTTTCTGACAAGAATACGAATAAAAATGACGTCACTATAACACGTGTTTTTTTTTTTTTTAAACTATTATATTTTATTATTTGTTGTTTTTTTTTTTTAATAGGTACTGGTATTCAGCTGCATCCGTTTAGACTGGAAGCCGACCCCAACATAGTTGGGAAAAGGCTAGGCAGATGATGATGACGATTTTATTAAATTTCTCATTTCTTTTTTTAGTTTCCATGTTACTCTTTATCAGAAAACCAATTAATGTCAAATAATATTACAACATTGTTGTATTCATTGTCGAATTATACTGTACAAACCGAGACATTGAATTTATGTTTGTTGCTTTGTTTTACAGTACTAATGTATTACGTACAAATACGGACTCAATATGTAAACCAACAATGTCAAGTGAAATGTAAAACCGCACATATGCAGACAAATATTTTTGGTCACATATCAGCTCTTCTAGCATTTTTTTTTTTGGATGGGAAATCATCAAATGACCCCCCCCCACTGTGGGCGGAGCGAAAGGGAGTGTCAGACTTGTACTGACTAAAACCCATCCATGTTCCTTCTTTGCCCTTTGTGTTCCAGGGCCACGGTATCTCTTTCGAACAGTCCCGCAGCCCAACAGTCCCGCAGCCCAGCTCTTCTAGCATTACCCGTAACATACTTGGTGGAAGGGACTGCGACGCGAAAACGGTTACCACGTATTCAGTACACCATTCAGAGCCCCCTATTGAAAAAAAAAACAGCTGCTTCTTACAGAAATGCAATACCTACACGGTCAAAATGTATAGAACCACTGATTTAAAAAAAATTTTTTTTTGTATTATTTTTGTATTATTTTATTATTGTATTTTTTTTGGCTCAGAATGTTGTACTGAATACGTGGTAACCGTCTTCGCGTCAGTGTCCTTTCCACCCTGTATACACTTAGCAAAACTCAAAAGTCATTTTCTCGTGAAATAAAGCTTCTACTTTGAGATACGACCTACATATTATGATTTACGTTATAATCCTATTATAATGATTCTATGTAATGTAAGGTTATTTTAAATAGTTAATAATTATTACAAGTAGTCTTAGCTATCGCATTAGGTTTGTAACCTGTTATGATAGTATAAGAGTTTTAAATAAATAAATAAATAATGATTCCGCTAA
Source organism: Noctua comes (assembly GCA_963082995.1). NCBI lineage: Eukaryota > Metazoa > Arthropoda > Insecta > Lepidoptera > Noctuidae > Noctua > Noctua comes. The sequence goes on from OY720294.1 coordinate 2,288,882, forward strand.
AGCGTTCATTTTATGCCTCCCTGCTCTGTGTAGAACTAAATAGTATATTTTTATACTAGATTAGATAAATACTTGCCTGTTAATATACTACAGCAGGGAAAATGCTTCATCATACAGAGAGAATGAGAATCAAATGAAACTTGGCTGCATTTCATTTAAATATTGTTGAACCGGTTTTAGCTGTAACTATGTCAAATTTAAACCAAATTGCGATAAGTCTAACAATGTTGTTTACATGCCCTAAACTCATATAATTATAAACTCTAATGTATTGAATATTAGGCGTAAAGGGTACGCTTTTAGTGCAATTTTCAGCTTCAAATTGGTTATTTTCGGTATAAAATGTGAAAATTTGCGTGTTTTGCGCGGCATTTTATAAGTGTTGCGGTCAAAGATGGCGTCGGTGAAGTGTGTTTTAGGCTTCATTTTGAGTATTCTTTCTTTGGTTCAGGTTTGTTCATTGTTTTTTTTTATTATTCTATACTTAATGGAAAAAAAAGAAACTCAAACTCAAAACTCTTTATTGCATTCATGTGTACATTTAGTTGTTACATATAAGTAAGTATGAAGAAAAGAAAAATATATAGAAATGAAAGTAGGTTAGGTTTGGTTTTGTTTGTTGATGTTATCTAATTTTTTTTCGACATTACTTTTAGTAAATGCGAAACCTGAAACACGTGTCTAGTATTTTTATGTAAAGAATCTATATACTTACAAAATTTCAAAACTGTATCATGAAAAATCACAAAGTTATAAGCTTGTTCTGTTACCTGGTTGTCCGCATAAAAACGTGGTCACCACGCAGCGCGCCCGCTCATGCGCCTCCGGCGTCGTCTTGAGCTCATTGATAATAATAATTTGGCAGTAGGTACCTAAATTATTGCGATAGGTACTTATTGTCGCTCGGTATCCAACTTGTAACTTTCTTTAAATATTCTTTTAAATATTTTTTTCTGACAAAACATAACATGGTTAAAAATTATTGGAATCGATTCAGTTACTTATTCTGAACAAACTATATTCAGGTTTCGCATAAACTAATAATAATGTTGTGTTTAAGTTATTATGTACATTAATTATATACAGACTATAAATAGAACTAAAATAATGATAAAAAGAAAACTAAAAGTAAGTACCTACTATATACAGGGTGTCCTGGATCTGGACCCGCCATAGCAAATTCGCATATAGAGGAGGTCATTTACTAATTATTGAACCACACTTTCCCTAGCTAAAGTTTTATAGTTTGGGAGATATGTCAATTTTTATTATACTTTATTGAGATTTTTCCATGATAAAAGCCATGGGTTCTGAAGAAAAACCAGTAGAAGTATGGAAGTGTATTAAAGAAGGTGGATGTATGTGGGTGACTTTATTCTTCAATAAGTTTTTGTACGAAGGAGCGATCCCACAAGAATCGTGCAATAGTTCGCTGTTGCCTCTTTTTAAGAATAAAGAGATTATACATGGAGTACGGGGAGTAGGTACCGAAGTTCGTGTAGAAAAACTGATGTTTTTTCGATTTTGTTTTCAAGGAGCAAGTTGTTCAGTTTCATGGTCTGCGCCACACCTTTAAATATGACCACACCACACAATTTCGCTTAAAACTTTGCTTGCGCGACGCAGGATTTTAGTTCCTATGTTACGAGTTAGATGGCGCTGCAATAGTTATACTTATTTTTCTTCTCTTTTTCAGCACGATCTATGTGCTGAATCGGACTTCCCAATGTTCAGTATAGAAGACCGCGCCTATTTCAATCGCTACTTGCCACAACCACTGGTCCCCCGAACCTTCTACAACCGAAGACCCGTCCGCGTGAGGTGGAGACCGCCGCGCAGTGGGTAGACTATGAATTGGAAATAAACAAATTAAAAATTAAAAATTAAAATTAAAAAACTTCAACGACTTGTCATTGACAGCGTAATTCCATCCCTTTCTAAGTACTTCCTCCCTTATCTGTTATGCTACCCTGGTATATGCCAATTCATCTAGGTTTGGCTTACGGTCCTTTGTAGACTCATCATCATCATCATTTCAGCCGAAAGTCGTCCACTGCTGGACATAGGCCTCCCCCAAGTGTCGCCACATTTACCGGTCCCGTGCGTCTCGCATCCAGCGGATCCCCGCAACCTTCACCAGGTCATCGGTCCACCTAGTGGAAGGCCTTCCAACGGAACGTCTTCCGGTTCGCGGTCTCTCCAGAAGCCACGGTCGCCACGCCACTGCAGAATGGCTTCCAAGGTGCACTATTAGCCCAGACTAAAATAAAGCTGAAAAGATCCCATTACATAGTATTCTGTTTGTCAGATTAACGAGCCTTTGATTACCCAGAGAGTTCCCTTAAGGGGCAAAAAGAGTAAGCATTTGTAAAAAATTAAAGAATTCTAAATCAGAACACTGTACTACGCTTTGAACTTTGACATTGAGGACCGTTTGCATTCATTCTTTACTAGCAGCTTGTGCTGACTCTGAACCAAATGTTTATGAATATGAAATCTTATAACCACTGTGTTGTATAGTTCAGTGCGGAGGGGTATTCCACTATATCTAGATATAATTGCCAATCTGGGGCTGCATCATCATCATTTTCCTGCCCTTGTCCCATGTCACTTGGGGTCGGCGCAACACGTTTTTTTTCTTCCAATCTCCTCTGTCAACCGTCACGCTATCATTTACTCCTTTAACTTTCATATCATTCCTCACACAATCCATCCATCGTTTCTTTGGTCTTCCTCTCCCTCTCCATCCATCAACGTTTATATTCATCACTCCCATACCAAGACAGTCGATTTCCTTTCAACTTTTCTGTAACTGGCGCAACTTTTAAACTTCCTCTAATATACTCGTTCCTTACCTTATCCATTCTTGTCACACCACACATCCACCTCAACATTCTCATCTCCGCTACATGCAATCTTTTTTCAGCCATCTTCTTCACAGCCCACCATTCCGATCCATACAGTACGACAGGTCTAATCACGGATTTGTATATTTCCCCCTGGGGCTGCAGAGAACTTTAAAATTCAGACTTCATTTCGACCGCTTTTTCTATTTAAATTTTAAATCCCCGAGAAGTAATGTCGAAACCAACTTAGATATACAATATTTATGTCAAAAAAAACCCTGTCCGATCTGTGAGGTTATTATCAGGTACCGGGATTAGATTCTATTTTTGTAATCCTTTTTGAGTAACAAGTCAAAAAATTATATATTGTTTAAGCATGTAGTGACATTGGAATGGTAAGCTGGAAATAAAGATTTCTATTATTTCCTTTATTTATATTTTTATAAATTATTTACATTTTTAAATATTCTTTAGAAAAAACAATATAAAAACCTTTAAAATATACAACGTGTAACATCATAAACGCAAGACCTCCCGTGTGGTCTCTCGCACCGTGAAATTAAACATCTTTTGTTCTACGAGTTCTTGAAATTCGCAAAAAAAAAAAATACTTTCTGTAGGAACGGACGCAATCAGCTGTTCCACATGTATGGTAAAACTAAAAAAAAAGTTATGAATTTCCAAAAGTCATAGAACAACAGTTGTTCAGTTTCATGGTCTGAGACACCACACGAGAGGTCTTGCGTTTATTATGTTACACGTTGTATATTTATTGTTTATTTCTTGAGGGGAGGAGGGGGTTTTGGCAGGGGGATACCTTTTTAAGATTCGAGACAAATGAACAAAAGACACTTCAATTTTTTTTTACTTAAATAGGACCTCTTTTGATGACGGTTTCAAAGACTCTTGATTTTATTACAAGAGCTAACCATTGAAAGTGTATTCTTGTGTCACTGTCAAGAGATCTTCAGAATTTTTCAATTGTTACAAAAATACACGTTTTTTGATGTGAAACATCTGTAGCGCCTTGGCTGTAAAATCGACTCGTATTCCTTGACGGGGAATGGCGTGACGCTGGTAATGGCGTGATGCGCCCTCTGCGCCTGCGCGACCGCTGTCGACTCCCTTGTGTGCGCACGCGTATACTATACAGTTTTTATTTTATTTTACTCCATGTTTCGTTGTTTTATTTTACTCTATGTTGCTCGTGGCTAAAGAGGAACTCGCGGCTAAATAATAATAGCCGCACGGATCGATTTTCAAGGGTAAACTGCGCTTGGTCGGTCTGTGAATGGATCACCATAATTACCTATTAGGATTTTGTCCGAGCGGTGGGACCTGTCCCTGATACAGAGGTGGAAACAGCTTCATGTTATCGTCTCGCCTCGTATTATTTAAGATGCGTGTATGACACAATTTTGTATTTTAATTTAATATTGTGTGTTTAATTTTTATTTTTTTTATTTTTTCTGACAACCAGTCTTACCAAGGGGTATCGTATTACCTAGTACTAACTGGGTTGTGGAGGTCAGATAGGCAGTCGCTCCATGTAAAATACTGGTATTCAGCTGCATCCGGTTAGACTGGAAGCTTACCCCAATATAGTTGGGAAAAGGCTAGGCAGATGATGATTGTGTGTGTTTAATTTTGTTATTCTTTTAATGTGTATTATTTTATTTTATAATTAATTTTATTTAATTTGGTTATGTAATTGTAGTGTGTATGTGTAATTTTATTTTTTTATTCATTATTTTAATGTACATTTTGTGTTTAATGTGATTTTAATTTTTATATTTTTTTTATGTCTGAAATAAATGATTAATAATAATTACATACCGAGTTTCCTCCTTGCCTCGAAAAACAGTTAAGCCTTTGGTCCCGGCAATTATTTGTATATCTTCGACAGTCGTTACAAGCGTCAGTGGCCCAAAAGTCTGACAACCAGTCTTACCAAGGGGTACCGTATTACCCAGTACTAATTAGGTTGTGGAGCTCCATGTAAAATACTGGTATTCAGCTTTATCTGGTATGACTGGATGCTGACCCCAATTTTGGGAAAAAGCAGGCAGATGAATGACTGAGCACGTGCACTTCTCTTTTAAGTGGAAAGTCACCAAGGGGAACTGTTCCTTACTTACTGGCCTGCTGTGTGAACGTGGACGAAGCATTGCAGTAGTTTCTCCCTACCTCAATGCATGAAAGGCGTGAGTTTTTGTGATATGTAACTATGTACGTTTTTAACTTTATTTTGGAGTGCTCAAAGGCTTGAGTTGTTAGTTCTATGAAATTTTGCTTTGATTTTGGTTTACAGATAGGACAAAGGACAACGGGCAAAATGATAACGACATTGCTGACATAATTTATATAATTTAACACATATTCAATACACAAGGTACATATAATGTAGTCTTATGATAGCTATAACAACAGTACATTAAGAGACGTTAGGCCATCAACATAAAATAATCGGAGAAGATATCTTATATCTTTAACATATGTTTTGGGCGAAAAAATATCTTGACATATCATTAAATAGTTTCAGAAAATAGGTACACATCACAGTTTTTAGGCTATATTTTTTATTTTATTTTTATTATTTCGACAAACATCAACGGATTTGAAAACAGTGAATATATTACGATAAAAATGTGATAACAATTAGATTTTTTTATTTAAAAAAACTTTTTTTTCATTTGATATGTATTTCCTAGGCACCTAGCATAGTTTTGAGAGTTTCACTAAAATTTAAGCGAGAAATTAAAAAATATTTTCTTACGATACTCTTACCTTAGGACTAGCATACATGATATGTTTAGTAATAGAGTTTTTATTAATTTTAACATCAATATTTACTAATATAAATGCCTCAGCCAGTAAGATATGTATTTGTTTCATTGAAGACCTAATAATTAAATTTACTTTTAATCTATTCATAATATTTAGAGATTAAACACTTTAAAATTGTTTTTAATAATAAGATGTGACAACTGTCACCGTAAATACTAATTTTTAAATAACATTCATAAGTATTTAATATTGAAACATTAATCTCCATATTTCTAATTCTACACAATAAATAAAAAACTAAAAATGATATGTCTCAGCTTTGCCTATCTTCTTTTTTGTCTTTTTTTCAAAGCCTCTTTTATACAAATAAAATGTAGCGTATCGATTTACCGTTTTTCGAAGCGAAATTTCATATTTTTGTCTCCATTTTTCGTTTTGTTATTACGCTCACAAAAAAAAAAGAAATATAAAAAAAAGCAGTTCACACCTAGTTTATTTACGGAATTAAAATTAGATTACAAGAAATTATGGCAAATGGTAAAAGAAAAAGTAAAAGTAAGAAAAATCTGATTTATTTTTACGAAACTTATGGGCGTAATCACAAAACTTTAGTCGTTAATGAGTTTGACATAAAATTTTACGAGTGCCAGTTCTTAGCAATGGAGAGACTCGTAAAAGATTTGTGATCTTTTTTACTAATAAAAATCTAAAAAGATTGGATTAAGCTTTGTTTTTGCAAATTATAGAGGTTCTGTGTTATTAACTTTTATTAGTAAAAATGATGTTTTTTGGGACGTTGCGTAAAATGGTATAATGTCTGTAATTTTTAATTTAGCGACATACAAAGTTTTCTTCCTCACAAAATGTTTTATATCTTTAGTTATTTCTTTCTTTACATTCAATCGTTAAAAAACAAATTATATCTCCAGCCGTCAAAGACCGCAACTAACTAGAAAAATATATTTTTTTTTTTTCAAAATGGCGCCTTATGCCGTATACCATTTTACGCTACGCAAAACGTAAAGAAAATTAATGAAGTCGATAAACGCCGATGCGTTTCTCCCCGGCGGTGTGCTGTACGAACTCGCGGATCTGGTCAGTGGCCACGGGTCCAATGCACACCAGGGGCTCCTTGAAGTATCCGCAGCTCTGAGGGCAGAAACATACGATAATCATAAGCACAAGCATTTTCAACCACAAACTACAGTGGCCTATCTGGAAATATCTTAACTGATTGCGGGCCTAGATTGGCCGCTGCAGAAAATAAGCCTGCCTAATGGGTACCCTCAAACCATCGCAAATAGGTACAATGCCAATGTGGAGCCCATTTGCAGGACTTGTTCCACTTTTTTTTTCCTGCCCGTCTTGTACAACCACACGCATCTTTGAGGATTTTAATGATAGGGCTGATGGGTTTTAGTCAGTACAAGTCTGACAATCCCTTCCGCACAGCCCAGAGCGAGGGGGACCAAGTGCCCCCCCATTTGATGATTTCCCATCAGAAAAAAAAAGTATGAAAAATAAGGTGTAAGGTTCCTTATGTCGATTTAACTAAATTTTCTTCCAACCAGTATGAAGTCACATGTAAAGTGACTTGTGTGAAATACTTTTTTTTTCTTATGGGAAATCATCAAAAGAGCTTTGCCATTCTTCTTTGAGAATGAGTGTATAGAGTCTCACCGACCCCACACAGTCAAACCATTACTACAGTTTTGTGGCGCTTAATTTATAAGTTATTTACTTACCATTATGTGAATATAAATAAATAAAAAAACCCTGGGAACCTTCTACCTCTAAAACTGCCATGTCTTCAAAAGATCATGAACGATGGAATGATGGAACGAAATCGACACAGGGATCAGACGATTTACGATAACATAAAGACGCTTCTAACTGACGATAGGTAATATTATAAGGTTGAATATAATAACGTTTTTTCCCAAATACGCCCGGATTTTGATATTATTTTCCTCAACGAACCGATTCTATGATATTTTTGGCCTCTTTACCGATTTCAATATTTCAATCTTCGATATTTTGCTGAGAACTCATTTAGGGTCAAGAACACAAGAACTTCTTTTAACAAAAGAAGCTCCCATAATAATTTGGAGAATTACTTACATTTGAACGACTTATAAATGAATTGGGAATCAAACAGTGTTTTAAGCACAGATATAGTGTTTTAAGCATTCACGGTTTACGACTAAACTTATACTGTCACTTACGGGATATATTCAGTGATTGTTCATGATTTTGAGCAAACAGCTTTTTAGTGGATGCATATGAAAATATATACGGCACTTTTAACAAAAACACATTTTTTTTTAAATTTTTGTCTGTCTGTCTGTTCCGGCTAATCTCCGAAACGGCTGTAGCGATTTTGACGGGACTTCTACTGGCAGATAGCTGATGTTATAAGGTCTAACTTAAGCTAAATTTATTTTTGAAAAATAATTAGGGTTTCGTACAAAAAGTTAAAACCCTTGAAATTGTTAACAAAATCCAATTCAAACGGCTGATCTCCGAAACAGCTGGACCGATTTTGACGGGAATTTTACTGGTTGATGGTTGATGTTATGTAGAGTAACTTAAGCTACTTTTATTTTAGAATAAGAATAATGGTTCCGTGCAAAGAAATTAAAACCATTGAAAGTAACGAAATCTGAATAAAAAAGGGAAGTAAATTTTTTTATAATAATTTCACGCGAAGCAAGGACGCGGGCAACAGCTAGTTTTAAATATATTCTAAGCGTACGTATTGAATGTAAATGAGACTGATTTAACTGAATAATATAATACCAAATTTAGAATGGTGGTCTCATTACGGATCAGATATTCGGATGTATATTTACCTAAATTATGGGCGTTGACTAGTATGGAGTGTGAATTCGAGTATCAAAATATAATCGTTGTGATAAGCTCAGTCATATTTTCTATTTCATTCTATTTGAATATTCAGCGGCATTTGAATTCAATTGTTAGAGTACTAACTGAATTGTGGAGGTCAGATAGGCAGTCGTTCCATGTAAAATATTGGTATATAGTTGAATCTGATTGGACTGGAAGCGGAAAAGGCTAGGCGGATGATGATGATAGCCATAGCCACAACCCAACAGCAGCCTTATAGTAAGGTGAATAAAAATCACTGTTATTTTGTCAGACTTGTCCGCGTCACCAGCCAAAGTAACCTTAAGATTAAGAAAATAACGGGCTGCGGGACTGTTCGAAAGAGATACCGTGGCCCTGGAACACAAAGGGCAAAGAAGGAACATGGATGGGTTTTAGTCAGTACAAGTCTGACACTCCCTTCCGCTCCGCCCAGAGTGGGAGGGGTCATTTGATGATTTCCCATCCGGAAAAAAAAAAGAAAAAATATTTAGAATATAATAGAACACTATGATTCTGACAACTATGCTACATCAGAGGTAAAATAATTTTGAAAGGACTGTAGTTGTATTGTCGAAACACACACAAAATACTACAATAGACACTCTATCTGGACAATGTCACAAAAGTTCTCCAAGAAAAATAAAAAAAAATCTTGGCCCTCTTAACTTAATAGGCGCCGAGTGTTCGACTTAATATTTTTATTAAGAGGAACTCGGTCGTCGTCTAAATATATTAAGAATTGTACGGCCTTTTATAAGTGGGTTTTATTGAGGAAACGAAGTCTTCAGGTCTTAACAAAAACAGTGTTTTTAGGGTACCGTTGCCAAATGGCTGAAAACGGAACCCGTATAGATTCGTCCTGGCCGTCTGTCCGTTCGTATGTCACAGCTCTATTACTCCGAGAGTATCGGTACCATACAGTTGAAAATTGGAAAGTAGGTGCCTTTTATGAACCGCTAAATAAATTAGATGAGAAATAATTATGAAAAATATAAAAATAGGAGTGGCCCTCCATACACATACATACATAATATATCTACGTATATAACGTTTATGAACAAATTAACATTTATTTGTGTTCTTAATTAAAAAAATATTTGAATTTTCTATATTTCATATAAGTCTGTTTAGCGGCATCATATCTTTGCTTCTTCTTCAACCTGGCGAAAGCAAATCGCGGAAAAAAAGCAAATTAAATTATAGTTTTTTAACAATTCCTGACAAAATACTTTCCGTTCTAATATTTTATTTCTTCGAAAGTGTATTGAAAAACGTCGTTTTCCCCACTTATGTCAAAATGTACTATTTCCCAATCTGAAACCAACCAAAATCACAATGCAAGCAAATTGTTTCACGATCTCCGACACAATTTTCTGTGTTCCAAAGCACAAAATGTTACTAAACCGTTATTCCAACAAAAAAGGGATTCGGTTTAAGAAAGAAAATATATAAAAAGAAAGCGTCTTTTGTAAGAAAACTTGGCTCTTTCTTATTCATGATTATCTTTGCGACGCTTTGCCTCAAATTCTGTTTATGGAATATTTCCTTGAATATGAATATAAATTAGGTTTTTTTGAATTGTACATATATATGCCTATTACCATAAAATGTATTGTTAACTATGTTAAATAAATGTATAGCAAATATTTCTATAGAATTGTAATATCCTATACAAATATTTGCTATCTATACATTTACACTAAAAATGGAAAAATAAAAAATCTTTATATTATACATACATATAAGCAATATCTCCGTAACTAGAAGGTTTCCAGGTATGGTCTAGAACATAAAAAATCTTAATTGCAAAAAGTAAAACCGACTTCAAAAACACAAAAAAGGGAAAAATAACTTTAGCTTCTGAACTCGGTGACTTTTTTTTGTTTGATTCAGTTTTTTTGTCACCGACTTCTGAAGCTAAAGTTATTTTTCACTTTTCTGTGTTTTTTGAAGTCGGCTAACCTAACCTAACACCTACCCTACCTACCCTAGCGGTATGAAACATAGATAGTAGCCGATTCTCAGACCTACTGAATACGCACATAAAATTTCATAAAAATCCGCCAAGCCGTTTCGGAGGAGCATGGTAACTAATATTGTGCCACGAGAATTTTATATTTAAGACTACTTTAATTACCTCCATGACCCGTTTACTATTCAAAGCATCCATTAGCACAATATTGTGACCATATACCAAGCAAACTTTAGAGAATCTCTGTACAAACATACATACTACAGTTCAGCTGGACCCGAGAGACGTATTGTGTAAGCCGACCTCACATACGAAATTAAAATATGAATATACATAACGACAGAGCAGATTAGGGCACTTTAGGGTGTGTCCCTTCTATTGACACAAGTTTATAGAGGTATGCCGAACAGGGAGTTAAGTTACTCATATCATAGACAAGCGAGAATCTTCCAACCAGTCGGGTGCTGTGTCTGGGGGCTACCGCCGCGGATAACTCTCTTGAGCGAAGCAGAATTTTGTGTGACCTCAGCATGGTAGGTAGGTCGTATGTGACGTCGTATATGCAGCGACAATTTCACTGGTCCTCCATCATTAACAAACTGATTCATCATCATCATTTCGTTCTAGACTAGGTTCTGGTTACGGAGATATTGGGGGTCAAAGTTCCAACTTTTTTTTTTATATATATGTTTTTAATGTAATTTAAATTTTTGCTTTAAACATCTCCACGGCCCCCGTACTATTCAATCCGTACTATTCAATCCGTACTATTCAATCCGTACTATTCAATCCGTACTATTCAATCCGTACTATTCAATCCGTACTATTCAATCCGTACTATTCAATCCGTACTATTCAATCCGTACTATTCAATCCGTACTATTCAATCCGTACTATTCAATCCGTACTATTCAATCCGTACTATTCAATCCGTACTATTCAATCCGTACTATTCAATCCGTCCTACCGTAAAACGTAATTTTTCACCCCAAAGAATAAAGTCGTTTCCCAGCAATAATATTTGCGTAAAGTTACTTAGTTTGATGTACATAATGCTTTTTTTTTTTTTTTTTTTTTTTTCTGTTGGGAAATTATCAAATGCCCCCCCCCACTCTGGGCGGAGCGGAAGGGAGTGTCAGACTTGTACTGACTAAAACCCATCCATGTTCCTTCTTTGCCCTTTGTGTTCCAGGGCCACGGTATCTCTTTCGAACAGTCCCGCAGCCCATGTATATAATGCTTGGTTGACGGCTTCGTTAAGGGTCTTGTAACACCCTGTATAATACGTTAGGATGCGTTACTTGTGTCGAAACTTAGTTGACGACAAGCCAATGAGGTGAGATGATACCGATCTCGTGTGTATCATAACAAATGTGCATTGATTTTCAGACAAGGGGACTAAATGAAAACTAGCGTCGCGAGATCGATCAAATGCTACAATACTCTAAGACCTTCTGACTTCTGCCAGATCTTCCTAGGCTTCTGCCTGTGTCGACCCGTTTAGTCCACTCTCGGCCCCTCGACCCCCAAAAAATAATGTGTCCACTCGACCCCTAACTATAGTTTCCCAGGGCTTGAAATAGTTATTTAAAATAACGTTTTTAAAACGTTTTGAACAGTTCTTTGTAGATCATTTTGTTCGGAACGAAATGAGAATGTTTATTCCGCAGGGTAAAAACCGGTTTATTCCGCAAGACGTAGCCGCGCACGGCGGCCCGCGACAAACATGAACTTTTTTAGTTGAATCGAGCACTGCAAGTGTGAAATGGAATGGAAAAAAACGGTTTAAAACGTTTTATTAACCAAGAACGATTTAAATGTTGTTGTTCGTCAAAAACGTTATTTATAATGTTCTGTGCGAACGTAACCGAAACAAATCGTTTCTTAGATATTTAAGACGATACCGTTTCAAAAAATATACCGGTATCCGAGCCCTGGTGTCGACTTGATGCAGTACAGGCCTCGGGTGACGTCTCTCTCTGACGAAGAGTTTCAGTCCTCGTTGTACTGCACGCAGCGCCTGCAACTGTTGAGGATATCTCACCTTCCTGGGCTTCTGCCGGTGTCGGCGCTGCATGATGCAGCAGAGTCCCCTGGTGACGTCACACTCGGTCGAAGAGTTGCAGTCCTCGTTGTACTGCTTGCGGCCAGCGGTCGGAGGACGGCAGACGTGCATCTCACCTGGTAAAGAGAGAATATTTTGGATGTCTATTTTGCTATGAAACGCGGGTTCTGAAGTTTTAGAGGTCGAAGATAAGTTTTATAAGTATAAACTGCGATAAAAAGGCAACTGAATGAAGGGAAACTAGCTATTTAAAAAAAACAGACATATTAGTAAGTATTAGTGGTATTAGTGAGTATATTTTTATTAGTATTGGTGGTTTTTTAATTGGTTTTGGTTCTTTTGTTTATGAACAACCTGCATATCTTGTATGTATACTCATGTTTCTACAAATAAATGTCTTGTCTTGTATTGTCTTGTCTTGTAATTAGTAATATTATTAAATATAAGTAAATTAGTAACATTAGATAATTAGTGTAAATATTATAAATTAGTGTAATATAAGCATTTGTTAAAAAGTAAAACAAGTGAAAATTTTGTGTCCGCACTTGTCAACTCTCCGTAATGTTTGTTCCGTTCCCTCAGACAAACCGTGATAACGGTAGTAGTAAAATTACTAGCCCGACCCTTGCTCGAGCCAGCCCGCGATGCTAAGCTGAGCCAGTAGTTTTAAATCAGACCCTAAATAATTTCACTCAGATGCAGCGTGCTCTTCGCTGCCCTACCCAGCGACGCCGAGCCGAGGCTCGTACCCCACAGGGGGTGACCTTAGTGCGCTGTCGCTTAGTTTATAAGATTTATGCCCCTGGCTGGAGTCCTAACACTTAAATCATTCACAGGATAGGCATCCGGTTAAGCCGTAGCCAGCCTCATAGGTTGACCTGCAAGACGCCATATCGAAAAATAAAATAAAAAAGCAACCGAATAAAGACCCGTTCCTCACCAGGTACCACTTCTTCGCAGATTAGTCCAGCATCGCATTGGTTCTCTCGGTTGCAGATCTCGCCCAGTTTTCTGCCGGAGAAGGCTGGCAGACAGCGACCTCCGTCCTCTGAGGGCAAAATTATTTAGTATTAATAATTTGTTATCGCGGAGAATCATAATACCGCGATTCAGTGGTGAGTGTTAAGTGAACAAAGCCATCTATCGCGACATTAGGAACTAAAATAGTTATAAGTATAAACTTAAACGTAAGATTGTACAACTATTAATTATTAACATTTTAAGAAATTCAAATAAGTGCCAAACAGCTTCAAATATAATGTCAAACAGTTTCAAATATAATCTCAAACAATTTTAAATGTAATGTCAAACAGTTTCAAATATAATGTCAAACAGTTTTAAATATAATGTCAAACAGTTTCTAATAAATGTCAAACAGTTTCAAATATAATGTCAAACAGTTTTAAATATGATGTCAAGAGATTCTAGATTATAAATAATGTCAAATATTAAAAAAAAAACGCGAACCGTTTGATTTGTGGGCCTCAGTCATTGCCAAATTATCTGTCTATAAAGAATCCTGTTCTAATGTCTCTTTCCTACTCATTACCGATACAAAAAGCCATTTCCTCTACCTAAATTAAATGCCGATGCGCGATGAATTTGTAATAAACTGTAAGAGGAAAGATTCCGTATTTATATTGGAAATATCTTTTCCGAATGCGTTCCGGATAAAAGGCGCCTTTTCTCGAAGGTCGTATCTATTTAGGAGATGAGAAGAACGTGTTTGTCTGTTTGTAAATAGACAGTTCTCTCCCAAATCTGTCTACCATATATTATAACATGACGCCTGTAATCTCCGATAGGGTAGGTAGAGATGTACCTATAGTATTAGGTTTATAGGCGTATGAAGAACAGGGTGTCAAGTTTTTCATCCTTTTTTATATAGTCTTAAGTCACGGATAACATTACTTGCGCGATGTAGGATTTTAGATGTATTTCGATAAAAAGAAAAAAAAAAAAAAAAAAAAAAAAAAAAAAAAAATATATATAAATAAAAATAAAATATAAATATCATCTTTGTCATAGATGGCGTGTAGTACTTTTTTGTTATATGTTGCTGTAGTACTCTTTGTAGTGCCGCTACATGTGTGATCGATATTTTGTAAATAAAATAAACTCGCGGAAGTCAGGCAGGCCAGTCGTCATACAAATTTTTCCAACCCCTTTAACACCAATTAACCCATCCAATTACATCCCCCGACGAACAACCTTTTCAAATTCACCCCCAAAATGTATAAAAATTACAACCCCTCACACAACGAATGAATTTAAAATTCCAAACGCGGTTTACACTAAACGTCCGTATTTATTCAGTAATTTATTTACACGAAAAGGTTCCCGAAGTAATTTTATTTGAACCATACATTTTTGAATCCCTTCAGACGTCCTTGGATGAATCCTTTAACAAAAGGGGTGAGTTCTATCAAAGGGGATGAACCCGTTTCACACAGTTTAGGTGAGATGAATATTATGTTAGTTAGTCGCTTCTTGTTGAATTTTTCAGCTCGCTTTGCGGGTAGACGGGAAATTTAATAATTCACGTTTTCTTTGAACGTAGTCTGAAGGAAAGATGGTTTATTACGAGAATTATAAGTACCAAGAGAGGAGCTCGTGGCTAAATAATAACAGCCGCTCGGATCGATCTTTAGGTTAAGCCGTGCTTGCCTAAGTTGGTCTGTGGATGGATGGCCACCCATTACATACCGAGCTTCCTCCGTGCCTCGGAGAACACATTAAGCCGTTGGTCCCGGCTGTCATTTGTAGATCTTTTACAGTCGTTACAGGAAGTCAGTGGCCCAAAAGGTCTGACAACCAGTCTTACCAAGGGGGATCGTATTACCTAGTACTAACTGGGTTGTGGAGGTTAGATAGGCAGTCGTTCCATGTAAAATACTGGTATTCAGCTGCATCCGGTTGGACTGGAAGCCGACCCTAACATAGTTGGAAAAAGGCTAGGCAGATGATGATAAGTCCCAAGAGAGACTTGTCTGAATAACAAGTACGCAGAATGTATGGCTTGGTGAAGTTCTTACTTTGGAACTTGTACAAAGGTCTCTTCATAAACATGGTGGTTAAGAGCATTGGCCTCAGTCACAGCCACGGGGCAAGGTTTCTTCTTACATAGGGTTTTAGGGATCATTAGCCACACCAGACGATCCAACGCGCTCCGATCGCGCGCGGCATGAGCGCGCTCTACAGGAGCGTTTGGTGTGAACGTGCCTCGCGCGATCCAAACTGCGCGGTGGGAGCGCACGCTTCTTGCCGCGAGTGTTTCGTTGGTGATCGGTTTTTGGATTAAGCACAAAGGTGCCTCAGTCTCCTGGCGCGCTTGGTGTGTACGGTTGTCTGTGGAGCGCGCGATCAAAAGCATGGTTTGTGATCAATGGATATGGAAAATTTTGAAAGTCGTCGTCTACTATTCCCTTACAGACAACATAAATGCTTATAGGATCCTAATAACAGCAAATTTACCAATAGAGGAGCGAGGGACGATGCATGGCGAGGTATTAGTCGCGAAATTAAAAATATATTTTTTCTTCTTTAACTCTTCAACTGGGTTGAAGAGTTAAAGAAGAAAATGAAATCTTCAACTAAAGGCGGATCAGCGTGGATCGGCTGGTGTTGGAGCGGCGCGGCAGGATCGCAAAAAAATTCAAACCGTCAGACGAGTACGATCCATGTTCCATGCTCCACGCCCCCGGATCGCGGATCGCAGGATCGGCGATCCATAATTGGATCGTCTGGTGTGGTCAGATCTTACCGGTCTTACATACTTATTCATGGAAATATATCCAAGAGATCGGAAACTTATGTTAGCTTTTCATAAATTATTATCAAATGACCCCGCCCACTCTGGGCGGAGCGGAAGGGAATGTCAGACTTGTACTGACTAAAACCCATGTTACGGTATCTCTTTCGAACAGTCCCGCAGCCCTGGCAGGCATCGGGCCTTGCAGACCCCTACATAACTCATGTTAGCTTAGGTTTGGAACAACCATTTGTTATGTAACATGAATCATAAACATCCGGTCAACCAAAACAGCTTTTCCATTTTCTTTGATCCTAATTTAAGAGGAAAACGTTTAAATTTATTTTACAAGACTTTTCCTGCTTGTGATCCGAGATTCTGCGAAAAACATGTGTTTATTTTAACTGAAATGGTAATTTATAAAATTAATACAACGTTACTAAAACGCGTGTAAAAGTGGTTTAGATTAAATTGAACAAAGTAGCCTGTTCGCGGAATGACAAAGCTTTGATGTAATTAATTTGACCTTTATTTTAATAAAGTCACCACATTCGGAGAAGCCGCAATGTTCTAAAAAAGCGTTTGATGTTTTTTTTTTTCACAACATAACATACAGGGTGTAAAAAGACCTTTAACAAAGCCGAAAAGCACTTGTTGTCCCCGTCATTGCGATCATTTTTTTGTTCTGGACTATACCTGGGAACATTCTAGTTATGGAGATATTTAAGGTCAAAGTTCCAATTTTTTCACAAGTTTTTTTTTTAATACTGGTTTTTAAGTTGATGGCAATAGGCTCGCCACTTGTATGGAACTTAAACATAACAGGTGAAATGTGGGTGTACTATTAGGTACACCTCTGCCTAACCCTTCGGGGATTATGGGCGTGATGTTGTTATGTATGGTGGATCCGGTCGGTAGTATGCACATTAAAAGAGGCGCAATTGCGCCGGTGGTGACATCGGGCGACCTACTTACAAGTCTACCCAAACCACAGCGTGCTTCTACAGAGCCCTGATGTTCAGCTCGAGGCGAGGGCGACATTCAATGCCTGATCGCGGCGGAGTTGAGACGTCTTGGAACTGTACCCGATTCATTGTGCCCCGTGTTATTGTGCTTAGTTGTAATCTCAAGTAATTTGTTAGTTTTGCTAGAAACAGTGTATCGCACCCAGTGTGTTTTCATAGCACGAAACCTATCGTCTGACCCCATGATGTACGAGCCTAACGGAATAAATCCTGACATATCCGACATGTATATGTCATTCTAGGGTGATTCAATTCAATTAAATTCAATTCAAATTATTTATTGCAATCCATAATGTACATATACATGTGTTAAAATACAATTAAGAAGAAACAATTATGGACCCTGTCGGGCACAGCACTGTCAGGGCGTTGCTACTCACATCTACCATTTTTGTTACGGCTTATTCAAATACGGCTCGAAGGAATTAAAAACGCAGACTGATTAATAATGACTGGATATTGCAATTTATTTAATTATTGAACCCATTTTCTAGCCTTTTTGGAGGAAGTATAATATTTCCTTTATTTATTTCTATACAAATTAACTACATTTTTAAATATTCCTTAGAAAAAAAAACAATATAAAAAACATTTAAAAATATAAAAATTGTACCCCACCGGTATCGGGAACAGGGAAGTATAAATAATTTTTTTTTTTTTTTTTAAATCTGCCCCACACTAGGAATTTCTCCTGTATCCTAAGGTGTGCTTACAAACATTTACACTCACATATACAAACAGCCAGACCCGGAACAACTACATGTAGATCATACAAATATTTGTTCCGTGCGGGGATCGAACCCGCGACACGCAGCACAGCAGCCAATCGCTCAACCACTGCGCCAACCGTGTCGTCAATTATGATCCTATGGAAACATTCTACTGAGATAAAAATTATCCTATGTCCTAACCTAAATCAAAGTCGATTCGTAGGCTAGATAACAGACAGACAGACAATGTTAATATTAGTACGGAAGTATAGATTAGAAAGGAATATAACAACGTCTACGTTCATCTTCATAAAATAATACAGAAAATATAATAATATATTCTATCCTATATCGAAGAATAATGTATAAATATACAATTCTGAATGTACAAATTACATTCGTAGAAGTATACTGTATTTATATTTATTTAAGGCACATTCAAGACATGTACAACAAAATTTGACTACGTCTGTCAATGTATACATGTATCTACTGTATTTATGTAAACGAGAGGTATACATGTCTAATAATAATATACAAGGTCGTAAAATGTATGTTTTTAGGGTTCTGTCTCCATAGGGTGCTAACGGATTCTATTACTATGCTCCGCATCTGTCCGTTCAACCGTCTGTCTCAGGGTTGTATCTTCTAAATTGCGGGACTTATGAAATTTTTCACAGAATCCTTAGTAGGTGCTGTGGCCGCTATAACAACAAATAATATATAAGAATATATTCAGACAAGAACCTTGTTTTTTTTGGTGATTTGTTAACGATCTTAATAATGGCAATACGCACAAACGTCTAATTAGTAAAACTATATTCGGGATTGTATTATACTAGCGACCCGCCACGGCTTTGTAGGGGTGCACATCGCATTTCGCTGTTTTTTTAAAGTAAACGAGACATGTATGTACAATAATAATACAGGGTGTAAAAAGACCCTTAACGAAGCCGAAAGGCACTTGTTCTCCCCGTCTTTGGCGATCATTTATTTGTTCTAGACCATACCTGGGAAGGGAACCTTATAGTTACGGAGATATTGGGGGTTAAAGTTCCAACTTTTTCACAAGTTTTTTTTTAAATACATGTTTTTAATGTAAGATTTTTACTTTAAACACTTCCACGACCCCCATACTATTCAATCCATCCATCAGCACAATTCTTTGAGTGCTTTCCATCGAGTTCTACCGTAAAAGGTGATTTTTCACCCCAAAAAAAAAGTCGATTCCCAGCAATAATTTTTGCGTAAAGTTACTTAGTTTGATGTACAGAATGCTTGGTTGACGGCTATCTGAAAGGTCTGTTTATACCCTGTATATTGCTGAAAACTGCATTAAAATCCGTTGCGTAGTTTGAAAGATCTAAGCGTACAGACAGCGGGAGCGACTGTGTTTTGTACTATGTAAATATTTACTAAACGATTAAAATAATAATAATATTCTGTCGGTATAGTAAATAATGTAACATGTATTTTATGAGAAAGTTAATAATGTATTGAAAAAGTGACCAACAAGTAATAATACTATGTAATATTCAATATTAGACGATGGTATGGAACTTTCGGCTGCGAGTCCAACTCGCATTTGGCTGTTTTTTTAAGTTAACGAGACATCTATACATATAAAATTCAAAGTCCTGACTGACTGACTGACTGACTGACTTATATATCAACGCACAGCCCAAACCGCTGGTCCTAGAAACATGAAATTTGGACAGTGTACTCTTTGTGACGAGTAAGTATCCACTAAGAAAGGGTTTTTCAAAATTCCACCCCTAAGAGGGGGAAATGGGGTGTTTAATTTTCTGTGAAACTTTTTATTCCCTGAGTCGATTGACTTGAAAATTTGTGTATTTACTCTTCAGTTAAAATTATGAGATACGTGTATCACAGTTTTTTCAAAATCATCCCCCAATTTAAAATTAAACGTCCTGACTGGCTGACTGATATATCAACCCCCAGCCCAAACCACTGATCCTAGAGACATGAAATTTGGACGGTGAATTGTTTGTGAAGAGTAGATATCCACTAAGAAAGGGTTTTTTGAAATTCCACCCCTAAGAGGGTGAAATGGGGTGTTGAATTTCCTGTAAAACTTTTTATTCTCGGAGGCGATTGACTTGAAAATATGTATTCATACTCTTCAGTTAAAATTATGAGATACGTGTATCACAGTTTTTCCAAAATCATCCCCCAATTTAAAATTCAATGTCCTGTCTGGCTGACTGATATATCAATGCACAGCCCAAACCGCTGGTCCGAGAGAAATGAAATTTGGACGGTGTATTCTGTGTGAAGAGTAGGTATCCACTAAGAAAGGGTTTTTTGAAATTCTACCCCTAAGAGGGTAAAATGGGGTGTTGAATTTTCTGTGAAACTTAATATTTGCTGGGTCGATTGACCCGAAAATTGATGTTCACACTCTTCAATTAAAATTATAAGACATGTGTATCAGTTTTTCCAAAATCATCCCCATCATATAGTTAAATAGGGCTTCGAAGCTCACGTAGAAGGGCGCATGCCGCGCAGCGTTGCGTGGGGCGTGCGGGGCGCGGGAGTATTTACCTATTACTAAGTAGGTAGGATTTTTCTGAGGTAGACGTGTCTGTGAATATGGTTTATTCCACCGATTTTCGCGTTGGCTCGCGATACGGGACATTGATATTAAATATTATGTCAAAGTATTATGTCTATAAATAGATTCCTAATAAATCATTTGATTGGTGTCCCGGTGTCCAATCTCAAACCAAGATATTTCACATATGTAATTTAATTGATATTACTATGAACAAATATTTGCAATAGCAAGTACACGTAAATCTATGTGTGTACATACATACATAGATTACTTATTATCCCAGAAGTAAGATTCCGTGGGCAATTCCCGAACTCCACGCGGGCGAAGCCGCGGGCAGAAGCTATGTATGTATAATAATAATATACAAGCTCGTAAAATTCCGTTTTTTATGTACATTATTATACACGAAGTAATTACATCGTTCGTCTGTGTCTATTGGGATGACAAAAAACTTGTAAACAAATGTTTTATGAAGTATGTTTTATCTTTTTACCCGTCTGCGGCGAAGTCCAAAATAAAGGTTATGTGTTTGACATGTATGTATGTATGTCCGTTTCTTTGTTCCCTCGTAACTTCAAAAAGGATGAAATTTGATTTGTATAAACTATACGTCGCTAGATTCGTCTACCCGCAACTGCGCAACTGGCGGTCAAATAAAAAAAGCGTACTAACATTTTTTGTTGTCCTTCAATAGAGAAATACAACTGTATATTTACTTTTTTTAAATTAAATACTTTTAAAATTTTTAATTCTATGTCCAACCTCTTGTATGGGGACGATCCACTGTGCGCCGCTGCGGGCGCGCCCCCAGCGTCGTCTTGAGCTGTCTTGAGCTCATTGATAATAATAATTTGGCAGTAGGTACCTAAATGATTGCGATAGGTACTTAGTGTCGCTCGGTGTCCAACTTGTAACTTTTTAAAATATTTTTGGGACAAAATATAACCTAGTTTAAAAATTATTGGAATCGATTCAGTTACTTATTCTCAACAAACTATATTCAGGTTTCGCGGTAATGTTGTGTATAATAAAAGTTAAACAATCGTTGGAAGCAGGCGCAGCCCCTTCCATTTCCATAATTTTATATTCAAATGGGCCCCGCCTGTTTCTAACTTTTATTTAATTTAAAAAGGGCTTGTTTTTTGATTTTCTGTTTTTTCAGTCGGGTTTTTTAGTTTTTTCAACTACTTTTTTATTTGAAAACAAACTTTCATTTCAAACCGCCCTTTTATCCACGCGCCGATTAAACAAACAGGTTTTATAAACAAGTATTTGCAAAAAGTTTGAATATTAAAATAGTCCGTACATTCACAAAGGCATGTATTAAAAAAAACACACAGAGCAGTGAAAAAACATCACGCACTACCCTTTTATAGGAAAATCAGCATAAAAGGATTATAAAAACACATTTTACACACTAGGTTCTTTCAGTTACACAGTAATGGGTTTTTAATGGTTTTTCCTTCTTATTACGTGTTAGCAAAAGTAGGTTTATGAACTGCAAAAAACGACGATAATAGTAGGGCAGAAAAAGGGTCGCGAAGTAGGTTTTTCATGTATTGTAATTTATTTGAATAGAGGGCGTGAATGGTGTTGAAGAAAAATACATGTCGTTTTTTTTAAGCTTTTGTTAAATTGTAAAAAAAATACCAGCTCATGACCTACTATGTGAGAACAATATTCTTATTAAAAAAACCTTTTGATTGAGTATAGTATGACCCAGTTTAAGCGAGGAAAATGTTGATTATGAATGTAGGTAGACGGCTATAAGAGTAGAGGAAGACTAAAGAAACGATTGATGGACTGTCTGAAGGATGATAATGGCTAGAAAGGAGGTGACTGCTGAGATGACAATAAATAGAGAAGTATGGAAGAGGAAGACATGCTGTGCCGACCACAAATAAATTGGGACAAGGGCAGGAGAATGATGATGAGTATGACCACTTTAAGTGTGCAGCTCAAGGTGGCTGCTTGTCAAGAATTTTTTTTTTTTTTTTTTTGTTTTTTTTTTTTTTGAGTCGATATGTCAAACTTGGTACATTTCTTTTAGTTTTGCGATGTCCCGCCTGCACAGATAAGTTGTTTTAAGTATTCCAAAGTGGCGGTTGTAACTAGAACAAAATACAGAAAAATAGAATACAAAAATAAAAAAATATTAACTGTGAGGCAGGTATAAACATGTCATTCATTTATTATTCAGTAACAATTTACATTGTGTCTGAATGTGTTACATAATAAAACAAAAGTTTAATAAAAAAAAAAAAAATACTCGATATAAGTAATATCATTTACCAAAAAAATTGACAAACGTCAAAAATTAAAATACAAAAAATCATGTCGAAGTAAAAAGTAATTAAAGTCATGAAAAAGCTGTCATGAAGAAATAAATAAATACGGAGTATAAAAAATGCAAAAACAGAAATGTGATATGCGGCTTTTAAAACTGCAAAAATAAACCTTTGCTGCTTGGTATAATACAGTAAAAAAAGAAAACATATTTCATTCTAACATCGTGTTTGCATTAATCCATAAAAAGTTCCTCGTTCCACTTTCCTACAACGCAACGTCACTAAGTGGTTTTGCTATTAACTTTATTCGCGCATTAACTTCGCAAATGAACTGTTTACTTCGTAAAAGTCACAAGGTAAGTTCAAGGTAAGTTTATTTTTAGTGAGAAACACCACTGCGCAAATGAGGGTAGTCGTAACAAAACATGGTTGTTTTTATAGCGAGTTAACCTTAGGCGTGAATTACACAGAAACGGCGTAAGGTGACGGTGCAGGACAGGCGCGGTTCGAATTTAAAAAATCTTTTAGTGTTGGATAGTGTAGTGTAGTGTAGTGTGTGTGTGTGTGTGTGTGTGTGTGTGTGTGTGTGTGTGTGTGTGTGTGTGTGTGTGTGTGTGTAGTGTTTTGTGTGGTTATTGTTTTGTGTTGTTCCTATTGTAATGTAATGTTTAATGTATTCAGTGTGTTATTTGTGCTATATTTAATTTTTGTGTATTAATGAGTCCTTGTTACTTGATAAATAAATGAATTATTAAATGAATTATTATAGTCCAATTATCGAGGTAGGCTATAGGCTATATAACATCACGCTGCAACCAATAGGAGCCGAGCAAAAAGAAAACAAGCCAGAAGCGGTGGGTGAAACCGCGGGGCACAGCTAGTGTTATGTAAAGTCAAACAATAAGGCATACGCCATCATGGAAATCAGTGAAGTGGCATGAGAAAATTAAGTACGTGAGGAAAACTGTTATGGGAGGTTGTATTTTGCCCAAGCTTCCACTCGGTATAAACACACACTGCCAGATTTGCCTTCGCAAGGAAATCAGTGTGCAAAACGTACGAAACCACAAAAACTCTTTGCATAAACATCAACATGAGATATGAGAGTACTTCGTTAACTTATGTGAAAATGTTCTGAAGTTTTCCCTTTCCATTTGTTTCAAGGGAATGTTTGGCGAGTGTCTTTTTTTATTTTTTATATTAAACTTGCTTTTGCCCGCGGCTTCGCTCGCGTGGATGTCGAAAAATATCCGATTACTTACTTTCATCCCTCTTATTAACCCTTCGGGGGTAGAATTATCAAAAACGCTGAGACACGTGTAAATAAATCTTCAATCGTCAGCCTAAACACAAAAGAAGATCCTAACTTCAAAACTGACGGACTTTCATATAAACTTCCATATTCTATTTTACCCCTTTAGGGGTGGAATTCCCAAAAATCCTTTCTTTGTGTATACTTAATCTTCACAAAGAACACACCCTCCAAGTTTCATGTCTCTAGGACCAGCGGTTTGGGCTGTGCGTTGATATATCAGTCAGTCAGTCAGTCAGGACTTTGAATTTTATATGTATAGATATAGGTGGGCCTATTCTTTACCTCAATCTATTCCTGAGGACAGGGATGAGGACGACGATGGCACGAGCTAACCCAAAAGAAACCTATTAACTCACGACTATGATTGAAAGTGGTCGGTCAGGTATAGAGAGCGAGCGAAAGAGCTGGCGGGCGACGCGAGGCGAGGGAAACTATATAAACTAAGCGAAGCTTTGGCGAGCTAAACCATGTGGGTTCACACTGAAAACTACGGATGGATGGGCGAGCGAGCGGGGGGCGCACCGGGCAATGCGGGCGAGATGAACTAATAGCATCGCTGGCATCGTCGGATATTTCGTTCTCAGTTTGTATCGCTGACGTAGCTTAGTTCTGTAGTTCGCGGTGTGAACCGCAGTAAGTTAAGAGGGGAAACGATGCTCCCCCGGCTCGCTCGCTCGCTAGCTGGCGATGTGGCCTGCGCTATAGATTCATTTCATTTGAAGATTAAGAAGACGTTGCGTTGGAAGGCCTCCCACTAGGTGGACCGATGACCTGGTAAAGATTGCCGGGATCCGCTGGATGCGAGACGCACGGGACCTGTCAATGTGGCGACACTTGGGGGAGGCCTATGTCCAGCAGTGGACGTCTTTCGGCTGAAATGATGATGCCGATGAAGATTTTGGACCGAACGTTACTTTTTCGTCCTAAGCCCCTAATGTCTCCTAACTATGTTGGGGATAGCAGGCTTCCAATCTATCCGGATGCAGCAGATATTCAGCAATTACAAGGAGCGTCTGCCTTTATGACTTCTACAGCCCAGTTACCTGGTAATACGGCAACCCCTTGGTAAGACTAAGTCAGACTCGGGATTCTAACTAGCCCTGTTAGAAGGTACAGTCACCATCACATCAAGTTACCGCAAACTGTCAAATTTCTCCAAATGATATTAAACTATAAAATGTTGACGGTTAAGTTCAAAATCGAATGAGAAAATTTAACTTTACATAACATAACATCACGACTGTAATCCCCGAAGAGTAATACAGAGGTGTACTTATCAAGTACACCCACATTTTGCAAAGTTGTAGTTTTTTAAGTTCAAAGAATATTTAGATTATTTACAAACTACGAATCTATAATAGTAATGTAAGGTCCCCTCTACATATTTATAATCTTTGCCATTAGACACCTTAAATACCATATTATTATTGTAATAAAGTCAGTATGCATAGGCAAATGAATGTATGTATGAAATAAGCAGTACCTTTTTTTTTTTTTTTTTTTTTTTTAACCTCGTAAAATCATCAAATGAGTCCTCCCACCCAGGGCAGAGCGGGAGGGACTGTCAGACTTGTACTGACTAAAATCCACGGTGTCCTTCAGTAGCCCTTTATGTTCCAGGGTCATGGTAATTCTATGAGTCCCGCGACCAATAAGCAGTACCTTTGTGCTCTTCTATAATCATAATCATAATCATAATCTTTATTTTGCCAAAAGAATAACAACCTTACAAAAAATTTTACACGAGCACTTATTTTCTATGAAGTTAAAGGATTAGATACCCAATTATATAGTAACTCAGTACACACTAATAAATTCTGGTTGTTCGAAACCGATTCACGCTGACCCCCGTACTAGTTATAAACTGTATTACGGTGGGACAGGTTTCCTCGTTCTCAGTTAACAATATTATAATAAGCCGTTTTGAGAGAGAACAATTAGATATCTCACTTTAAATAATACAAAGCAAAACTGTGGGTAAAATGTAACAAAACATTCAAATTGTTGTTCACTTAGTTTTTTTTTTTAATATTGGTGGGTAGTAGCGTAAATTGACATAGTATATGCAACATTTTTAGATGTTAAGTTTATTTACAAATGTTTGCATTGTTTTCTTGTTACCTTATATAAGACAAAAAAGACTGATTTAAAAAAATAAAATAAAAAAACAATTATAATATTAAGTAAAATAAAAAATAGGTTAAATCAAAATATTACTTTATCCTTGCTTTTTCTTTTCACTTTGGTATGGCCATACTTTGTGTTTTCTTGTACAAAATATGTGTGTATGTTTGTGTGTGTGTGTGTGCGTGTGTGTATGCGTGCGTGAGTATGTGTCACATTATATCATCTCAAAATATTTTCCACTTCATAGTAATCTAGTTTTTTAAGAAATTCATCAATACACTTTTTACATTCGCGACAGCTTAGATCTCTTATTTTTATTTTTTTGCTTATTTTATTATATAGGCTGGGGCCAAGATAATTTGGAAACTTTTGAGCAAACTTAGTCTTACATTTGGGAGTATTATAAACTACATCCAACCTTCGCCTAAAACCGGAGTCAGGTTTGATTTTGTGTTGTGCAATAATTAAAAACCGGATAAATAGTTTCCGTACAGAAAGTACATTATTTTCCTTATATAACAGATCAGTAGGATACCTGTAGTTTTTAAAACACATTACCTTGAGCAGCGCACGTTGAGCTCTTTCTACCACCAGTAAAGTAGTTTTTGATGTACCACCCCAGATAGTTAGACAGTAGCTTACAATAGACTGACAAAGTGAGTAATACACAGTAGTGCGTAATTGCATTGTACAAGCACTTCTGAGTATTTTAAAGATGTAAATGAGTTTTCGCATACGGGCACTTAGTTTTTTGGCTTGTTCTTTCCAGTTCAGATACTGATCAACAACAACACCGAGATATTTAGTGGAGGTGGTATTGTTAATACCGTAACAGTTACATGTTAGTACGTTCTGACATTTATGTAATTTTATATCCATGTTGTTTGCTGAAGGCTGAGTTTTAATTGATGTGCTGAAGGAGATGTACATGGTTTTTTGGGCATTCAAGGTTAGCAAATTGTTATCAAGCCATGTTGCCACTGAGCGCATTCCTTGATTTGCTATGCTATTCATATCCACCCATGTTTTTGCTCTAAATCTATCTTAATGTAATGTCTTATTAAGTATTTTGTATGTACATAAATAAATAGTAAATATATTCTAGGCAGTCATTAGTTTCATTTGGTTTCATTCGACCCTGCGCAAAGAATCTACTACCCGAGCGTCACGTATTTGACACCACCCGGCCAGCGTATATGGACAAGGAATGTGAAACAAATCAGTGGATTTAGCCACTGGCAGCTTTTTTTTTTCTTTTTTTTGTGTGTTTTTTGTGCCTACCGTACAGTAATGAAAGTTAAAAAAAAAGAAATTTACAGGGCGTCAAAAAATTCGTCCACATCGCTGTCAATAGGAAAAGTGCCCAGAACGCTGGCAGCATTGCCACAATGGGCGCCAATCCAGACTCCGTGGCTGGTTTTGAGAAATTTCTGATGGAAAAACCCAATAACACTTTGCCCGACCTGGGAATCGAACCCAAGTCCTCATGCTCAATATTCGCGCTTGCGAGCACAAGATCCAATATTTTTTTATTTTTTTATTATGACTTTTTATTTTTTTTCGGATGGTGCAATCATCAAATGACCCCCCCTCACTCTGGGCGGAGCGGAAGGGTGTGTCAGACTTGTACTGACTAAAACCCATCCATGTTCCTTCTTTGCCCTTTGTGTTCCAGGGCCGCGGTATCTCTTTCGAACAGTCCCACAGCCCTGGCAGGTTTATTATACCTTTCAGTCGCCATTGTTCTATACGAACTTTAAAATCTTTCAACTTCCTTGACCATAAAAGTTCAAGGTTCCTATAGAATAACTAAAACGAAAGCACACACAAGTAATTTACTTAAATTACCATACAAAACATAACATGTATTTACCTCTCATTTAACTTGCAAAATATTGTAATTAGAAGCTTATGTAGTATTCTACACATGGAACTGAGGTACCGTTTGATTAAATGGTGATACCTAACTACTTACATAGTCAGAAACGTAACTACGGGCATTATTGAATACGGTATCAATATCGGTATCGGTTTCGGTATCGGTATCGGTATCGGTATCGGTATCGGTATTGGTATCGGTATATTGTAACTTCCTGTACATTATGAAATGCAATAAATAAAATAATATGAGTTGTATACAGAATAATTTGTATAATAAGTAAAATGTAAGACACTAGCTGTTACCTGCGACTGCGTTCGCGATGATATTTCGACGTGCATGGGTGCGAAAATAAAAAAAATTGCTTGGTATTCCAGACTATAATCTATCTCTGTGCCAAATTTCCTCCAGATCCGTTCAGGCGTTCTGTCGTTATTGATTAACAAACATCCATCTGAGCTGGTGTCTGTACCCAAAGTTCAGATAAAAACATGTTAAACACACCTTATTATAAAAAAAAAAGACGAATTTTTCTTCACTATCTTAAATCTCCAGCTACCGGTGATGATGATGACTGCATTTGAAATCAGTTAGATGTCATCATCATCATAATTATGACAACTATTTAGCTGTACCCCGCGGTTTCACCCGCCGCTTCTGGCTTGTTTTCTTTTTGCTCGGCTCCTATTGGTCATAGCGTGATGTTATATAGCCTATAGCCTTCCTCGATAATTGGACTATCCAACACTAAAAGAACTTTTCGTTTCGATTCAGTAGTTCCTGAGATTAGCGCGTTCAACCAAACAAACAACTCTTCAGCTTTATAATATTAGTATGGATTATTCCTCTTTAATATCTTCAATCTTCGATGGCCGATGACTGCGCTAACAGAACTACCTTTTTTTGCGATAGTGCATACTATATGCTATAATACATGCAAATCGCAAAAGAAGTAGCTACATTAGCTTTGTAGAAGACGAACAGCAACGCTATGATATTTACCTGTAAAATTACTTACGAATAGAATATATTCTAACACACAATACAGGGTGTAAATAGACCCTTAACATAACTAAAAGGCACTTATTCTCCACGTCTTTGCGATCATTTTTTTGTTCTAGACCATACCTGGGAACCTTCTAGTTACGGAGATATTGGGGGTCAAAGTTCCAAGTTTTTCACAAGTTTTTTTTTAATTACATGTTTTTAATGTAAGATTTTTACTTTACACACCTCCACAACCCCCGTCCTATTCAATCCATCCATCAACACAATGCTTCCCATCGAGTCCTACCGTAAAACGTGATTTTTCACCCCAAAAAAAAAAGTCGTTTCCCAGCAATAATTTTTGCGTCAAGTTACTTAGTTTGATGTACAGAATGCTTGTTTGACGGCTATGTGACGGGTCTGTTTACACCCTGTATATTGGGTATAAAAGTCTTACTTAAAAAAAAAGTATAGTCCGAAACACCGCTCAAAAATAATGCCGCATTGCAAAAATCCTCGTTCATAATTTTCGACTATTTTGAATGAACCATCTTACACTACAACAGAAGGGCTACAACGAAACCCATCAGCTGCCCACATGATGTACAAGTCTAACGGAGTAAATCCTGACATTTCCGACATATAGATCAACAATTACACTGCAAGTCTTATCATCTATGTTTCTTCAATGCTGTATCTTGGTTCTCTCGAAGTCAAAGCCTGAAGCCTGAAGTCTGCAGAACCTTAAACGCCAATAAAAATCCATATTGGACATGGACTTTTATTGGGGTCCACGGCACTGACCGAAGATATCGCTTGCTGACTCTTTCTTCTTTCGCAAGTATATTTTGTCTTCTTCATGGGCTGTTTGTGAGCTTTCGGAGTGGTGCCTTCGAATTATTACAGAATGCTAAGCAATACGATTTTGTTCTATATAAGGTCTAACTATTCATACACAAAATATTTTCAGAGAATCATCTAACGGCTATAACGAAGCCATTTCAAGTGATTTTTTTTATATGAGTATATTTTTATAAAAAAATAATAGTTTAAAATTACTTGACCCACAAATAAATACTGGCTACTTATTTTTGAACATCCATTACGCTAGTTTACTACGTCGTATTTACTTAATGTCATTGTTAGAATATGGTAAAGGTTTTATGCAAAAAATTTTTGGAAGTATAATAATTTCGTAAAAACAAAAGATAGACCTATTGAGTTCTTTTGAAAAAAGTGAAGAATACACAATTGGAAAAAATATTCTACTCCTTAAACATACACAATACTAAAATAATTCACACTAGTTTATAATTCTTGACTTTTAAATGTCAACAAATTATGATTTGGCCTCGACTTAAACGATGTATAATGTAATTATTATTTTGTAATGCGTTCAGGATATTGTTGCGACTGCCACGCTTCTGTAGTGCCTCAGCAATGTTTGCCGACACACGCACAGACAGTTTTGATGCGTTGCGGCGTAAGAAATCTGCCTCGCTACTCCACAGGCTGCGTGGCAGTCCCAACACTATCCTGCAATCGATTGCAGACCGAGCAGATAGGTTTTTTATACTTTTAATTAAATGTTACTTGTTATCCATTTAAAACGGCCGGTGCATCGATCTATGAGAGTGTGGCAAGAGTGTGTTCACTTATGTTTGTTTGTGCACTTCAATCATTTTGCGTCGATTTGAGATCCCCACTTAGATTGACCGCCATGACCGATGATGGTCTGGAGAACTAGCATAACTTCCTCGAACGAACGTCGACCTTATACGAGGAGCTCGAAGACTCTTTTTCAAGGAGTCGCTGCCTATACTAAGGACTCACCGGTATCCAAGCACAGTAGACCGCGGCAGCAGTCGCCATTGGTGGTGCAGGGGGCGCTGTAGCAGTGCCCGGGCTCGTCGATCACGTCGTCAATGCGGTTGCCCTCCAAGGCTTCAGCGTAGACTTCCTCGGGTTCCTGGCGAAGAGAGGAAGTTTAGTCATCTCACTTTTTAAACGGCTTCCAAAAGAAGGAGGGTATCAATTCGTCAGTTTTTTTTTTTTTGTTTATTTTGAGTGATATCTTCGCCATAAATCCAAAAAAAAAAAGAATCATCGAAATCGGTTCATAATTGAACCGATTTCGATGATTCTTTTTTTATTTGGAAAAAAATCATTTTGTGGTGGTCCCGTTTAAATTTGGTGAAGATCTGATGCTGATCTTCGGAGATATACAATGGAACTCTTCAATTATAGATAGCAAATCTGTCGTGATTGCTGCTATCGCTTGGATTATTATTGTTTGCACAATATTATAACATAACATGACGTCTGTACGCTCGAAATAGAAAAGAAGGTGACTTTTTCTCGAGATAAGTTTAATGAAAAAGAAGCTCTAATAAACTAGTTTTAAGGTATATTACTCTTCAACTCTCAAAATCTCATATTAGCAGTTGATATTGTTTACATAACATAAAGGTATATTTACAAGAAAGAAAGATGTCGATGGATGGACTGTGTGAAGGATTATATGGCTAGAAAGGAGGTGACTTACTGAGAAGACTTGTTTTGCCGACCTCAAATAAACTGTGCTATGCCTACAACCAATCGGATGAGGTTTTACGTGGTTTGACCTTAATTTCAATAGGTTTACCACCAACCAATCACAAGCAACCGACACCTCCACCACCATACCAACCAACTACCAACCACAACCACCACCACCACCAACCACCATACCATACCTCAACCACCACAGCATACCTTAACCACCAACCACCAACCAACCATAACCACCACCACCAACCGACCACCACCAACCAACCACTACCAACCAACCACTACTAACCAACCACCACCACCAATCAACCACCACCAACCAACCACCACCAACCAACCACTACCAACCAACCACTACCAACCAACCACTACCAACCAACCACTACCAACCAACCACTACTAACCAACCACCACCACCAATCAACCACCACCACCAACCAACCACCGCCAACCAACCACCACAATACCCACCAACCAACCATACCACCACCACCAACCAACCATACCATACTTAAATCTACATTCTTAATGTCCATCAAGAATTCTAGGCCAACGCTGACCAGCTTTAATCATGGCCATCCACCAGAATTTATCTAAGCATTATTAAGCAACAAATCAAGATATATTACGTACTAAATCCATTGTACTATAAATACAAATTAAACAAGCTTACATTTATAGGCCAGGACCTTTATGGCGATATAATGCGCAATGACCCGTTAAGAGCCACGGATTTACACGTCAAATGGCCATGGAATTACGCGCGTAATTACGGGGCAAGAATTGAATTTATGTGTTTTTAATGCAAGTCTGTCATCATCTGCCTAGCCTTTTCCCAACTATGTTAGGGTCGGCTTCCAGTCTAACCGGATGCAGCTGAATACCAGTATTTTACATGGAGCGACTGCCTATCTGACCTCCACAACCCAGTTAGTACTGAGTAATACGATACCCCTTGGTAAGACTGGTTGTCAGACTTTTTGGGCCACTTTTTTAGACCAACTTTTTCATAACTTTCAACACAGTTACGAAGCTGATTATTTTATACATAAAAGTACTACTCATGAAGATTCAATTGCAAAAAAAAAATCTCGACAGTCTTGTACTTTTTTATTTTTTTAGATTGGTCAGGTCGATCATTCTAAAAAATCAGAAAAAAATTCATAACTCGAAAACTATGAAAAGTCGCGGAACATACATGGGGGTGAATCGGATACCCCACAATACGAGGGACCTAAATTTTATTTATGGACGTCAATGTTCCGGCCACCCTGTATATTACGGATCATGAGCTACAGCCCGCTGACAGACAGACGAACGGACGGACGTCCAGCGGAGGCTTAGTAATAGGGTCCCGTTGGTAACCCTTCGGGTACGGAACCCTTAAACTAAAAAAAACCGACTGAAAAAACTAAAAAACAAAATATGGAATGGTGAAAAACAGTTTCGATTGATTCCGCGACACTTGCAACTGGCGTTATGTAAATTAAGCAAGATAGTGCCTACTGCTAGATATATATGTTTGTATTTAATTTAACAAAATACAGTTACTTACAGTTGCTATATAAGAAGGACACCAATAAACATAAGTGTAATTAATTGGTGGACATCTGTTAACAATGACATTGAGGTAAGTTTTCACTTTTTTTCTTTTTCGACTGATTTTTTTGTTTAGTTTTGTTAGCCCCTACACAAAAAGAGGGGTGTTATAAGTTCGACCGCAATGTGTGTGTGTGTCTGTCTCTGGCACCGTAGCTCTTAAACGAATGAACCGATTTGGATGCAGTATTTTTATTTGAAAGCTAGTTTCTTGGCGATGGTTCTTAGATACGTTTTATCAAAATCGGTGCAGCCATTTACTAGATATGGAGGATTAATAATCGAATATTTTCAAATACACCCAAGTGGGGTATCAAATGAAAGCGCGTGATGTGTTTATTACAATTAGACATGTTTTATCAAAAGCGGTTCAGCCATTTTATTGACTTTTCAAATGTTTGTTCGCTTTTCTTTGTTGCGATGGGGGTTTTTTAAATTTTTTTTAGTCATTTCGTTTTGTTTTTTACTTAAGAGCGTTAACGTCTTACGGCATTTCAAACTTTCAAGTGATGTTTTTGCGAAATGACAGAACCGATTTTAATGAAACTTCGTACGCATAAGCAGGATACATAGGTCTAAAAAGTTGTCAGAGAACATTTTCGAAAAATAGTGTTACAGCTAAATTAGACCGATTTTAGATTTTCCATAGAAACAGAAATTTCCAATAAACTTTTTTTTTAAAACACATTTCGAAAACTCCTTAAAGACCTCTCCAGATAATGACGGGGCCCCCCTCTAATGACGGGGCCCCCCTCTAGAGGGCCAAAGCCTGCCGGGGTCGCGGGACTCATAGAATTACCGTGACCCTGGAACATAAAGAGCTACTGAAGGACACCGTGGATTTTAGTCAATACAAGTCTGACAGTCCCTCCCGCTCTGCCCTGGGTGGGAGGACTCATTTGATGATTTTACCACAAAAAAAAAAAAAAAACACCTCTTCAGATTGATCTTGATGTGCAGTATAGCATCTCCTGTGGGGACCAAGTCTTTACTGTGATTAACCGCCATGCTCAAAAACCGTCAGAAGGACCATGAACAGTAATTCCATTTTTTTTTTTAAATAACCCATGTATTCTGTCCAGCTAAACTATTTGCCTGCCGATCACTATAACAGAAGATCGTTTTGGTATTAGTTGCAGTACAGAATCCTGTTTGACCCCAACAGTGGGAGCTGCTCCTGAGACCTTCGCAGCAGCATTGCAGTACTTTGCAGCTGCACAGTGTCTCCTCACACGACCTTTACTACCAGAAGCTGATGTACACGGTAAATCAAAATGATTACATTATCTTTTTCTCAACTACATAAGTGGCGTCCAGTGCAGCTGAATACCAGTATTTTACATGGAGCGACTGCTTATCTGACCTCCACAACCCAGTTAGTACTGGGTAAATACGATACCCCTTGCTAAGACTGGTTGTCAGACTCTCGGGCCCCTGACTAGCTGTATCAACTGTCAAAGATCTACAAATGACAGCCGGGACCAACGGTTTAACGTGCCGAGGCACGGAGGAAACTCTGCATGTGGTCCCATCCACAGACCAACCTAGGCAACCGCGGCTTAACCTAAAGATCGACCCAACCGGCTATTATTATTAAGCCACGAGCTGTGGTTATTAAATAAATTATACAATAATTAATCAGTGGATTATTACACAACCTGGGTGCGAACACAACATACAACGACAACATGTAAGTCGGGGACGATTCACTGGGCCACCACTGTTCAAATAATATTTAACTTTTTTGTTTTAGACTTTGAGAGTTTTGACTTCATCGTAGTTGGAGCAGGATCGGCAGGGAGTGTCGTCGCCAACCGGCTCAGCGAAGTTGATGACTGGACAGTATTGCTCATTGAAGCAGGATCTGATGCCCCCATAGAAGCTGATGTAAGTTTTGATAATGTGATATTTTAGTAACTGAGGGCCTTCACAACGTGACATTCTGTTAGCTGCGGTGATGGTGAAGTCAAAAATATTTCAGCTACTGACAAGCCAATGTCGACCCTGTTGAAAGTATTTGCATTAATATGAAACGCTTGTAAACTGAAAGGAACTTGACTATACCCTCTGGTATGAGCAATTTACAAAAAAGTTCAATTTAGAGTTAAGTTTTTGTGTGTTGAATTACTATTTGAATAACGGTCAAAGAATAGAAGACTTGTGTCCTCCTCTCACAGAGAGGAAGTGGGGGACGTTGACGGCAATGGAAACATCAAACTCTCAAACTCAAAGCATTTATTTCAATTAGACCATGACAGGCACATTTGAATGACAAAAAAACAAAAAAAAGCGAAGCTACAGTCACAGTCACAAGGCATAATAACTTGAAAAAGTACTGTAGTTGCACATTCCAAAGTTCCATCATAAGCTAATTATGCTATTCGAAATCTCATTAGTTTTCATAACAAAATAACCACTAAATTGTTTACAATCCTTCCAGATTCCCGGTTCCGAAGGTGCTTTATTCGCCACAATTTATGACTGGCAATATTCAACAGTAAACAATGGAATCACAAGCCAAGGCCTCATTAATGGTTCCGTGGGTTGGCATAGAGGGAAAATGTTTGGCGGCAGCAGTGGCATTAACGGTATGATCTATGTCAAAGGAAACGATGAGGATTACCAGAAATGGTACGAAGAAGGCAATGAAGAATGGAGTGTTGATGAAGTACGGAGATGTTTCAAAAAAGCTGAAAATCTACAAAACATGGACATGCGCAAAAACTTGACAATAAAAGAAAATTATGGGCAGGATGGTCCTCTTATAATAAACAAATATAACAGCACTTTCAAAAGCTACTTGGAGAAGATAATCGATTCATGGGATGAAATTGGCTTTGAAAAGGTTGCTGATCTAAACAAAGAAAATGTCATGGCTTCTGGTTTCATGCCTGTAACAGCAGCTAACGGTATAAGACAAAGTACAGATAAAGCGTATTTAATGCCAATAACCACAAGAAAGAACCTAAAAATACTGAAACACAATTTGGTAACGAAAGTGTTAATAAATGAGAATTTAACTGCATATGGAGTCGAAGTAGAGAAAGATGGAGAGAAGAGGACATTTTATGCTTCCAATGAAGTTATTCTAAGTGCTGGTCCTATAAATTCTCCACAACTATTGATGTTATCCGGTGTAGGTCCTGCCAAAAATCTTAAAGAAAATAACATTACTTGTCTTGTAGATTCACCGAACGTCGGTCAAAACCTTAAAGATCATAGTTTCGTACCAATATTTATATTTGCTGATGTACCGGGGGAAGTTGACGAAGGCGATAAATCTTTTAATGCTATTAACTATCTTTATAACCGAGAAGGTTCCTTATCATACGGTGACTTGATAACAGATGCTGTAGCCTTATATTCTACAGAGACTAACCCTACTTATGCGAACTGTCAGAACCATGTTTCGATCATTCCAAAAAATACGACGACACTTAAACAGAGTTATATGACAGTATTTAGATTTAATGAGACTGTAATGGATTCTGTAGTGGAACTGAACCGAAACCATGGAATCTTCTTCTTTCTCTTTAATTTTCTACACCATCATTCGAAAGGAAATATCTCACTAGACTCTAACCGCCCTGAAGACAAACCTCTCATATATCTAAACTATTTCGAAGATCCAAGAGATTTGGAAGCCGCTGCAACAGGAATCAAAATGATGACGAAAATTCTTGACACAAAATACTTCAAATCTATCAATGCATTCTTGGGTAGAATGAACGTGCCTGCGTGTGATGATTTTGAATTAGATAGTTTAGATTATTGGAAATGCGTTTGTGTGAATTTGGTGACTACTGTTTATCATCCTATAGGTACTTGTAAGATGGGCAGAGATATAAGTATGTCGGTAGTGGATAGCCGTTTGAGAGTCCATGGAGTGAAGAATTTAAGAGTTATTGACTCAGGAGTAATGCCTGGTACAGTGAGTGGTAACACGAATGGGCCAACTATCATGATTGGAGAGCGGGGTGCAGAATTAGTTAAAGAAGATTATATGGAAGTGTAAAAGTATGACAACCAGTGAACAGCATTGGCTGACACCTCTTTCTCTGTTCTTCTTTAGTGTGCCATACATTAGTTTTAGTATACGCGAAACCTGAAACACGTGTCTAGTATTTTTATGTCAAGAATTTCAATACCGTATCATGAAAAATCACAAAATGATACGCTTGTTCCGTTACCTGGTTGTCCGCACAAAAACGTGGACACCACGCGGCACAGCCGCGTGCGCGCCTCCAGCGTCGTCTTGAGCTCATTGATAATAATAATTTGGTAGTAGGTACCTAAATTATTGCGATAGGTACTTAGTGTCGCTCGGTGTCCAACTTGTAACCGGTTTTTAAATATTTTTGGGACAAAATATAACATGGTTCTAAAAATTTTTTGGAATCGATTCATTTACTTAATCCGAACAAACTATATTCAGGTTTCGCATATACTAAAAATAAAGTTATATACTAATTTCAATCCACCCTGGTATGCAGCGGGTGCGGCGATTGGTGTGATGGCAACTTTCCAAAACTTCATGATTTCTATGTTATGCTTAAGTTATATTAAGAGCGTTAACGTCTTGCGGCATTTCATACAAACTTTGAAGTGATTTTTTTTCGAAATGACTGAACCGATTTTAATGAAACTTCGTACGCATAAGCAAGATACATAAGTCTAAAAACTCAACCGAGAACATTTTCGAAAAATAGTGTTACAGCTAAATTAGACCGATTTTAGATTTTCCATAGAAACCCAATTATCTTTTTTTTTTAAAGACATTTCGAAAAGTTCTCTGTCAAGTTTTTAGAATTATGTATCCTGCTTATGCGTACGAAGTTTCATTTAAATCGGTTCAGTCATTTCGAAAAAAAAACACTTGAAAGTTTGTTTAAAATGCCGTAAGACGTTAACGCTCTTAAGCTATGTATTAAACTCTTGAAACTCCCAAAATTAATGCTCTAAATGATTATTAAGACCCGCGTACGAATCCATTGTCTAAGTCAAAAGAAACAAGCGGACAAACAGGCAGACACGAACTGTGAATTCGTGTTTTCTATTTATTTAAATAGATTAATACAAGTTCAAAAAATTGTAACTATAGACCAACCACTCTAATGAGTACTCCGCCTTGCCCCGTCAAAAGCACATTAAGCTTTAAAATAACCATAATCCACGTAGATATTACGATACTAATTGAAGCAATACGTGATCAACCTTCAGAATATCAGAATATTCCATTTAAATTGATACCTTCGCAAGGACTCATTAAAGCGGTTGGTCTATAGATTCGTAATTTTGTGTAGTTTCTCATTTATATTTTGGCTACTCCAATTTACCATTTCCTCTATAAAAATGTTAATATTTATTTAATGATTATGTTGATATGAAAGAGAGACCTTGAGGAACAGCAGCGACGAGTACGACTTAAAATTCATGTAAAATAAAACAAACAGAGATGGCTTATTCATTATTTGATATTCTGTACAACTGAGTTAATAGTCTCCTGATGGTTTCCAGTTATGAATTCTCTGTTTTAAACAAATATATTTTCAATATAATATACATCTCTTCTCTTCTCTATCTCTTCTCTTCTCTACATATAATAAAATCGTTAAAATCCGGTCCGATGTTCCGACTTGGCGCAAAAACTACTGCATCGATCCTGTTCAAATTTTGCACAAATATCTGTAATAGGCTTCTTCAAATGTTAGGCTATATATTATCACGCTAGTTGCTTAAGGGGATGAGCAATATTGCATTATGTTAGTATTATTCAATTGTTTAACGTTTCAGCCATGAAATGCGTAACAACGTCTATTTCAAAGTATATGTCAGCGAAGCAAATAGAGAAACGGTTTCATGACCGCTTTACGTGCATCACGTCGCAAGTTCGATCCCCAGTAAAATTATACCTTTTGTAGTTGGTTGTAATTTTTTTTGATAGAGATTATTATTATTTATTTTATCTATTTTATGTATATTTTTCCCCGAGAACGAAGTCGCGGACAGCTAGTATTATAATAAATATGTCGGATTTGTCAGGATTTTTCCGTTAGGCTCGTACATCATGTGGGCAGACGATGGGTTTCGTGCTATGAAAATACACTAGGTGCGATGCACTGTTTATAATAAACTAACAAATTACTTGACATTACAATTTAACACAATAACACGGGGCACAATGAATCGGGTAGGTACAGTTCCAAGACGTCTCAACTCCGCTGCGATCAGACATTCAATGTCGTCCTCGCCTCGAGCTGTAAACATCAGGGCTCTGTAGAAGCCACGCTGTGGTGTGGGTAGACTTGTAAGTAAGTCGCTTGACGTCACCACCAGCGCACTTACGATTCATTTTATGTCCGTACTAATGACCGGATCCGACATATATATATTATAATATAGGTACATTTAAAAAAAAAATATATTAAATTTTTATTTTTTAGAAAAAGAGTCTACTTTTTATTTTATTTTTTAAAATGCAAGTTAATGATTATTCGCTAGTGAGAGCAGACGAGCAGTTCTTTATAAGGCCCCTGCAAATTATTGTATGTTTCCAGAAGCAAGTGGAACACGAAATATTCTCTGAATGAACTGTCTCCAATACTAGTACCTACTTGGTCAATGATCATTCATTTTGATCGTTTTTTTTTAGTTAGTGTTGAAAAATTGACAATGTCCGATCGGGCAGTTTGCGCAGCCACATTTGTGTGGAGCAGTGAAGGATCCTACCAAAACTTTCGTCCAAAGAAAAAAAAAAAATCGGTTGCCTGTAAAGTCGGTTTACTGACGATAGTTGAACGTGACAACGTCATAAGAAAATACTGATGGAATGGTTGCATTTTTCAAAAAATGAATGTGCGTTGAGCAATTGTTTTATGGAACGCCTCAGAGCGAGGTAACGCCACATACGTCATGTTTTTTCGTGTGTGCAGCCGGCTCCATCGAATGTTAAGACGTTGTCACGTCAAAAAGAAAAAAACAATATATTACCTTAAATAATTGTACAAGAAACACTTATCTAAGCTAAGTACACCTGTGCAGCTTAACCGTGGGTAAGTTTGGAGCGGGTGTTGGGAATCGCACCCAACATACACGCAGACGGCAGGCGCTGGCGACGTGACCGACCTACGCGTCATCGGCATCAAGCGGAGGTGCGGCGTGGCGAGCCGGCGGGATGGCGGATACTCGCTTTCTCGGACACCACCGCGACGGACAATACTCTCGAACGTTTAATAGATTTTTTGAATGTCCGGGACAGTTATAATGCCTATTAATTTGTTAAACAGTCCACTTTCATTTATCCCCAACAAGCAAGTCGAACAGCGGGAATAGTACTCTTGATAAATGAATTGTCTCAAAACCCATTCAGTCAGAAATAAAATAATATGTGAACTTATTTTATATTTGCACGCCGAAATTAAAGGCAGAATAAGAGGACAAGTCTGTACATTTTGCCAACCTTCTATACCTTATTTACGCAAATAAATGATTTTGATTTTTTTGATTTTTGACCTCTTCAAATAGTTTTTTTCAATAAATTTTTTGTCGAACATAACCTCAAAATAGTAATTTCATTTTTTGTTAATATCTCGGAAATGCCATTGTTGTTTGTGTTGAATCTTTTGAGGTAATATTTAGAAATGCCATCGATAATAATTGATAATTTGATGAAGAGACCACAATGTTGAATTGAGTAGCAGTAGCGAAGGGTCAATTTTTTAAGAGGTAAGCCGGAGTCCATAATCTTTAATGTGATTATATATTTATCTATAGAATACTGACTGTGCCATTTTTCAAAGGGAAGCCGGTAGGAATCGAGTTGTATGGAACCTTCGCCACTGTTGAGTAGGTACATTTGTCCATAGTGCCATGGGCATTCTCCTTTAACATCCAACATTCTTGCTTGCTTTACTATCACCAAAACAACGGGTCAAATTCGACTTACCTGTCCATACGGGTAGTGGCGGTACGGGGAGCGCCCGTACCCCAGATTGGCCAGCATATCGGAGCTGAACCGGTTGAACAACCCCCCCCAAGCGTGGGCAGCGCCGGCCGCGGTTAGTACCAGCACTGCGGTAACAGCCATCGTCGTGCTGTGGACAAGGAAAGGGGACGTTAGAGGGAGATAGAACATTTTCAACATAATCATCATCTGCCTAGCCTTGTCCCAAACTAGGTTGGAGATGGCTTCCAGTCTAAACTTACACTGGCACTCAATAAGGGAGCTCACAATAAATAAAAAAAAACTTAGAAAAAAAAGTTGTTTTTTTTTTCTACTCGGGTCCCTGACTACCTGTAATGACTGTCAAATATCTACAAATGACAACCGGGACCAAAAGCTTAACGTGCTTTCCGAGGCACGCATTAAACACGGTACCTTTGTAATGGGTGGTCACCCATCCACAGACCAACTTAGGCAAGCATGGCTTAACCTAAAGATCGATCCGAGCGACTGTTAGAAAGCCGACCCAGATAAATTTGGGAAAAGGCTAGGTAAATGATGAACATTCAACACTCTTTACATTCTACCCACACTAAATTATTTCAACCCCCAGCCAATTTCTGATCCCTTTTTTTGTTAAATAAACACGACTTTCTTATTAAA
This sequence comes from Noctua comes, assembly GCA_963082995.1. Taxonomy (NCBI): domain Eukaryota; kingdom Metazoa; phylum Arthropoda; class Insecta; order Lepidoptera; family Noctuidae; genus Noctua; species Noctua comes. The sequence continues at coordinate 2,330,855 of OY720294.1, forward strand.
TGACTCGTTTTGGTCGCCTGTGAGGTCTATTGAGTTAGATTTTAATAATTAATTAGGTACAATTTCTTTCGTAAAATGTTAGTGGGTTTGTCAAATTAAATTATCACGAAGACAGTGTCAACACCGTGACTTTTCAGTCGTCTTACAACGGCAGCCCACTTCATGTTTCCAATGAGTACTAACATTCATAAAAGAAAAATAGGTATTTATGAGATTTTAATATAAATTATTAAAATCTCATAAATATTTTTTTTTTTTTTTTTGTTAGTGTTTGTTGTTATGTTTTAATTTTTTTAAGTAATTATGTATGTCGAGTGAGATTTAATGCCTTTATTAATAAATTAATAAAAATAAATAAATACCTATTTTTCTCAAATAAAAATATTTTTCAGTATTATGACGTATGACTTAGTTAAAACACCCTGTTGCGAGCGATGATCCTACTGACTCAAGCGCTGGGTAGGTATGTTCTCCCGTTTGACAGGTAAACATCATTAACAGGATGTTTCATAATTTTTTCTAATTTATTATTTATTTTTCTTTGAAACTATTATGGGAGGAAAAAAAAATCACGCCTATAGCTATTTTATGTCGGGTACATTGAGTGGACCACCTTTGTAAGACGACTAAAAAGTCACGGTCACGTTACTCTGAATAGAGCCTTAAGTATTCATTAGAACCTTCTGAATAGGTGGTAAATTACAAGCTTGTTTGAACGAGAATCTCGGCGAATATGCGTGTACGAATATTACAAGGGGCGAAAAAGTACGTTATTTTTTTTTCATCCCCTGGGTTTTATTATAATTAATTTGCTCTTCACGATTTAGTAACCTTTATTTTTGCTCTTGGATTCTTTATTATTAAAATACTAGATGTTGCCCGCGACCTTCTTTTGCGAGAAATTATGCACAAAAAAAAATCGGTTGTCTGTAAAGACGGATTACTGACGATAGTTGAACGTGACAACGTCATAAGAAAATACTGATGGAATGGTTGCATTTTTCAAAAGAAAATTTTAATTTTTTTTGTTTGATAGATATTTCGTATGGATATAGAGAAGGAGGTAAATGGAAATCACAATTGAATGGGTCAAGTTACATTTATTTGTACGCATAAATACAATTCTGTCAATTTTTTTTTTTTACAATTTACATAGTTTTTACAAGTATGAATGTGCGTTGAGCAATTGTTTTATGGAACGCCTCAGAGCGAGGTAACGCCCGTTTTTTCGTGCGTGCAGCCGGCTCCATCGAATTATAAGACGTTGTCACGTCAAAACTAGCTTTTGCAATGACCGATTACATATTTTTTCGTTAACATATACATACTGGTGCTCGTGATTGTAGACCTCTGACTGATCCTTCGGGATTACAGGCGTGACGTTATGTGCAATTTTGAATGTAAGTAAAATATGGGGTATATTTTCCATACATACATTGCATTTTATAGCAAAAGATATCAGAATCAGAATCAGAATCAGAAAGCTTTATTTGTGAACATAGGTCAAGTTACACATAGTGTGAGGTGTTATAAATAGGTATATCCTGCATGTTTTCCCCAAATCGTACAAATATAATTGTTAAGGTTTAAAATAACAAATTGGTGAAATTATGTCAACTTTCACGTCAGTAATAAAAACAGTATAAATAGGCATAGCATATCAAAAGAAGAAAAAATAAAAAATAAATATACAATCAATTTCTCAATAAATGTCAAATGGTTAAGTTACATTTCATAAAGTTACATGTCATAATTCATAATGATAATGTCGAACAATAAAAAAAATATCAAAACAGCTATACAAAATATACTATAGCAAAATCATGGCATCCCTTTTGACACAGTTATTAAGGTGAAGTTAACTGACTTGTACACAGTACGTAATGTTATATCTTGTCAATGACAGTAGAACGGCTGACCGCTCACCAGACTTGCCTGTTCAGCATTAACATAGACGCCATATTCATAGGCTTGGACGCCAGTTCCGTCTGAATCTCGGTACGGGTCATAAGTCCTACATCATTTCTAATTCCTATTATTCTACTAATTTTAAGTCCAAGTTCTTTAAAGTAACAAATTCTATTTCCAGTTTAATTTAATAGTTTTTTTTAAAACAAGAATCCGAACTCTCGTATAAAGGATGATTTCCACCAAACGGCTCGCATTGTATCGGATCGGAAAGAATACGAACGGGTGCGGCGACAGACGATCGCATCCGGCAGGATGTCAACGCATACGACTGGCTCCGTACCATCTTTTGCGAACGTATGCGTTTTTGTGCCTAGTTAAATAGTTTCCTATCGCGTTGACGTGTTTTTATTGCCGAAAGGATCCAATTGGATACGAAAACAGGCGAACGGAGCCGATCCCGCGTCGCAACATACTTTCGGCTACGATCACGTGTCGCAGAAGACGCCCGCGGTCAAGCTGGTTTGCGCGGCTTGGTAATATAGACTTTGAATACTGTGTAAACGATTTAATATCGTTTAAAGATTGTAAAACATATAGTAAACTTCGTGTTCAACCAGCAAAGACAGCTCTACTGCATAAAAGCGTTGTATGCAGAGCGCCGATAATTTATAATAATATCGCTAAATGTATGAAAATACTAAATACAGATCAGTTTAAGAAAACATTAAAAAAAATATTGATAGGAAAAGCCTACTATAATGTCAATGAATTTTTAAATGACAAATCGCTCTTAAATTATACTATAATTGAATCTATTTTATTTATTTAATCGCATGACTAATTAACTTTTTTTTTAAAATTTAATATTAATTTTAATTGTTTTTCTGATTATTATTCTTTGTATTTTAATTTTTTTTATTTTTTTTTTGAAGTGTCTGGTTTTTTTTCGACCTAATTTGTACACCAGTCATGGTCAAACATGTTGAGCCAAAGAGTATATTGTAACACCTATAATAAGCATCATACCATGTATATTATCTACACATGTTTTTGCAAATAAATGAATTGAATTAAATTGAATAAAAACCGTTCCGATCCGATGCGATGCGAGCCGTTTCGTGGAAATCATCCTTTATAGTACGTACACAGTTACACACGCCACCTTTTCTTACGCCAAAAGCTGCTAAACATTAAGACTACTTAATCTACACCCCCGGGAGACGAAACCAGCGTTATTTTACTTAAGTCTGTATATCAAGTATTAAAGTCCCCAACAATAGGGCCCAAGGGGGGCCTTTGTACGCACGAGCTGTTCCAGGAGGAAGTTACAAATATACACTTTATAATGCATGATGAACAATATACACTGGACTGGTAGACTGGTAGAAAATGCCCAAGGCATTAAGTCCGCCTTTGTTCAGTTTTTAGGGGTCCGTACCTCAAAAGGAAAAAAACGGAAGCCTTATAGATCAATCGCGTGTGTCTGTCTGTCCGTCTGTCACAGCCAATTTACTCCGAAACTACTAGACCCATTGAGTTGAGGTACACATATGTAAGTTGGTGACCCAAAGACAGACGTGTAACTTAAATTAATGAATTTTAAACATGGGGGCCACTTTTGGGGGGTAAATTAGTAAATGAAAAAGTTTTTGTATGAAAATCGTAAAGCGGTTCACACGCGAGCACGAGAACGTTTTTGCATTTAAAGGTAAAGTAAATTGTTTACGGTACTCAAAACATGGAAGCTTAACTTAAATGGCTGTTAAATTACGAAATTAAAAACACAAAATGTTGCTTTTCAATTAAAAAGAGCAACAGGTAGTGTTGTTGAATTATACCATTTAGGAACAAAATATATTTTGTAACATGAAGCTTTCTACGGGCTTGTATAAAATTAAAAATAATTTTAGAAGGAAATAATATATTATGACACAAGTGTAAGTATGTCATTACGGCCGAGGTGGAACTTACGTACTTGACAATTGCCCACGTGCATCAAACGACGTTTTTCAATACACTTAGGAAGAAATAAAATAATAGAACGAAAAGAATTTCTGTCATTGATCACAATAAAATTATGATTTAATTTCCTTTTGTTTCCGCGCTTTGCTTTTGCAGGTTAAAGGAGAAACAAAGGCCTATCTTAAACGGGCTATTTAAAAAAAAAAAACAAAATTTTAGTATTTTTATTGATAATTTAGAGCACAAAATATAATTGTTAAGTTGATAAACGCAAAATTTTACAATGTTACTTTTTAACACAATTTAAATATTCATAAAATATTTAGTCATTAATGACCTCTTTACTGAAATTAAAAAAAAAAAACAAACACCGCTGACTATAGGAATTGCACCACGTTGTACTCATTAGTTTAATTATGTGTATCTGTGCAAATAAATCACTAGTAGAAATCATCATCATCTGCCTAGCCTTTTCCCAACTATGTTGGGGTCGGCTTCCAGTCTAAACGGATGCAGCTGAATACCCGTATTTTTTTTAAATCACTAGTAGAAATAAAAATAAAAAAATACCACGGCTGTGAAATGTACTACATTATGAACCTAATAGCTAGTAGTGCGAAAAGAGTCACTTTTCGTGTAAGTGTATTGAAAAATAACGTTATTTTAATAAATCCAGGAATAAATTACTTATTTTGTAGGTAGCTTAATAAAATTGTTGATAACATTTAGCCGGGTGGGTGCCAAGCCAACTTATTAATTCCATAGTCTGTATTTTAATATACAAAAAAAAAAAAATATGTTACTGTACGGCCCGCACTGTGAGGAAGTTCCTGTCTATGGAGCCCTAACCACCGGTAGCTTGGACCCTGCTCCCGACACCGGCGGACCACTATTCCGCCTCTTCGCTCTCTTCAATTAACGAGAAAGTCATCCAAGGCGTCCTGCCATCTCCTCCTTGACCTGCCGCGACCCTGTCCAGCTGCCTCAGGGCTCCAGTTTTGTGATATGCGGGCCCACAGCTTTGCCGGCATCCGGCAGACATGGACTGCCCAGTCCCATTTTAGTTTGGCAGTTTCATGAGCTACGGCAGCTATTTTTTAATGTTTATTTGAAGAAATATTTAAAAAAAATGTATATAAAGATGATTAAATCAATTGAACCGGAAGACGCTGCGTTGGAAGGCCTCCCACTAGGTGGACCGATGACCTCGTAAAGGTTGCAGGGATCCGCTGGATGCGAGACGCACGGGACCGGTCAATGTGGCCACACTTGGGGGAGGCCTATGTCCAGCAGTGGACGTCTTTCGGCTGAAATGATGATGATGATGATGATGAAATCAATACCTACACGAAAAAAATATTTTACTGTAACAGTTTCATTTCCAATGAAAGGTCTTAAAATGCCGGGCACGCCGCAATCGCGGCGGTAAGACCCCTCTTTGAGGAGTGGCTGGATAGGCGTCACGGCGTCCTGACCTACCGCGTGACGCAGGTCCTCACCGGACACGGAAGTTTCGGGAGGTACCTGTGTCATATGGGGAAGGAGAAAACGCCTGGGTGTCACCACTGCGAGGACCGCCCGGAGGACACGGTGGAGCATACGGTGCAGGACTGCTCCGCTTGGGCAGAGCACCGCCGTGTCCTCACGGCGGCGATAGGCGGAGCCCTCTCGCGCCCGGCATTGGTCGAGGCCATGCTGCGGGGCGAGACGGAGTGGGAAGCGGTCGCCTCCTTCTGCGAAGCAGTCATGCTCGCGAAGGAGGAGGCGGGCCGCGTGAGGGAGAGGACAGCGTCCTCCCTCCACACCAGCCGCAGTGGTAGACGCCCACGGCGCCGGACGTCGGCAGACGATCTCCGGCCACCGTAGGCGCGGGCATGCGGGCGGCGAGTAATGGGCGACTCGCTGTCCGACCATGGACCATGCCCGGGTCGACGGCGCGTTGTGTTCCACGCGCGCCTCAAAGAGTGTCAGCATAATGACGGGGCCCCCCTCTAGAGGGCCAAAGCCTGCCGGGGTCGCGGGACTCATAGAATTACCGTGACCCTGGAACATAAAGGGCTACTGAAGGACACCGTGGATTTTAGTCAGTACAAGTCTGACAGTCCCTCCCACTCTGCCCTGGGTGGGAGGACTCAATTGATGATTTTACCACGTTAAAAAAAAAAAAAAAAGGTCTTAAAATGCAATTCAATTCAAATCTAGGTTCGCTCCACTATTCTTAGTCTTCATCGTCACAAAATGACATTATAAAAAATCATTGATTCGCTTACCAATGCGGATAACGTTATAACGTTAACGTCGGTAACGTTGTAACGTTATATCCAATACCGTACTCTTCAAAAGCGGTTCACTGCAGCCCTACACGGCAATGAGATACTAGTTGCACCACACACGGCTCAAAACTAACAGACCACTCCCTGCAATATATTCAGCAGGTATGAAGTACCCTACACTATTATGCGTACTGTGTTGGGGCCCCACCCGTTGCAATATTGATCGACCGTCTGGGACCTAGATACCTCGGTACTACTATAGACCGCCCGCTTAAATGAGTCAGTCAGTCAGATCGGCCAATAAAGTAAAATAAAAAAAAATAAAAAAAATTTTTGGTAACGCGTTATCTCTCTCTACCGTTCAAGACTCACCCAATGCAGTATTGATCTACCATCTGGGACCTAGACACCCTCGGTAGACTTTAGGGTTGGTAAATATTGAAAACAGCACTTTCTCTGCCGTTCAACCCTTACCCGATGCACTCTTATTCCTCGGACTCCCCCTGACGAAAATGGTGTGGGAGAAACCTGTGGGAAAAAGATGGCGCTAGACGACCTGTACAGCACCGTCTCTTTCCAACACTGTCTCCACAATTACTCTTGCTTTAAGACGTCATAGTAACCCCCCTGGTAGTCACGACTCGTGATTTTAGGTTATAACAACCAGCTAAATACAGAAATCGCGCTTAAACACGCGCACTCTCTCTACCGTCCGAGCCTCCCCGATGCAGTATTGATCCGATATTCTGGAGTGTCCGAGCTCTAGAAACCGCGGATTGTATATAAATGCATATTTGCATATAATGACTGTTTTTTGAAGATAATGCATATTGTAGAAAAAATCTGCATATCGTACTTTTTTTGGGCATATTTCCTTTGTTTTTAATAATGTATCTAAATGGAAAAATGCCAGAGGTGATTACCGCGCAAATAAGCACTTAAATTCAAATAGACCTAAGTGGATGAGGAACGATCGTTTTCAAGATATATAAATATTTTAATTATTAGAAGGCTTAATCGGACTATCTACTAATAATATGGAACATAACTCGATTTTCAAGAAAAAAAAGATAATATCATGGCGAAAATGTAATAAATAAAAAAAAACATTTTTTGTAGTACTTGTTAGATAAAACTTTTAATATGTACTGGAAAATGTTGTTGGTTATACATCGTGTATTTATTACTTAGTATACGATTTAGGTCGTTGCACCCAAGCATTGATCCAACAATGCAAACTCCTATCAAAAGCAAACTATTCAACGCATTTATTTCAATTAGACCATAACAGGCACTTTAGAATGACTTAAAAACTGTGAAAGTACTGTAGTTGCCCATTTTAAAGCGTAGATCTCTATGGAGAACAAAACGGACCAGAAATTTCATCGACGTTCTTTTAAATCAGATTATTTTTATAAAACATCATTCATGTTGAGTTGGTACATTATGTGAGAACGATGTAGCAGGATGTGCACGTTAAAAGTGTCCATAGTAAACAATTCAAAAATAAAATAATTAATTCAAATAAGCCGTAGCATCTAAGAGATGACCACTCCCTACTGACGGCGCCCGTTCACGAACATGACGCGTGGATCAGCACCATTCAACTCAACCATTTTGAAGGGAACTAAATGCTCCGACACACGCGCGACCATCAGCGAGACATTTGAGTGAGCATGCCATACCTACTCTCAACCGCCAAGGCACATTTAAGTCAAGAAAAGACGTAGGTTTCCAGTGAATAATCGGGTTTGAAATTCTAAAATCTGTTCTCAAAAGACTGTTGTCAGATGGCGGGCCACCTCGACTGCGATGGCGATGGCGCGGGCCTGGGGTAGAGCAGCCTTATTCTATATTCTTAAGGGATCGTCGACACGATGAAGAAGATTATTTACTAATTCTCTTGAGTAAATCTTAAGCTTTATACATAGGTATAAGTCCAAAGCTTAAATAAGTACATGATTTACAAGACTACCTTTAGATTAAGAACATTACCTACCTATCATTATAATTAATATTCAGGCATGTTACCGACTTGTTAATTAGTGAAGAGCTCTGTTTATTACTACCCTTACCGCTAATTAAACGTAACACTACATACTATGTAATGGATGGTATGGCAAGATAGGAGGTATCTGATGAGAGTTTCCCTCTATCTGGCAGAATTTTGATGCTCCGAAATGTACTTGGCATAACACGCTTGGCATAATTTTTTTTAAACGAATATTTTTAAGGCATAAAAATAATTGAACATTATTATTATTTGGCCGAATGTTCATATGTCTGAATTTACATTGGCATACTTGGCAGAATTTTAGTTAGCATAATTACCTTTGGCAAAGTCAAAATTTCACATAATTTCGTTTGGCATAACGTTTATTTAGAGTGTAATTCAATCCCGCGTAGGCGTGGAGAGGCGAGGCTGCCTGCGAGCTGAGGAGCAGGTGGTTTTAACGCTCGCCGCCCGTGGCCGAGGCTGGCCGGCCAGCAAGCCGAAGCTGCGATGCGGACGATAAGCTAGCCAAGCTCGTTTGCGTGTTGCATGTTTGATTGTATGCATGGCGCATGCTTGTTTGCATGTTGCATTCTTACTGCATGCATGGCGTAGGCTTGTTTGCATGTCTCTTACAGGTAAGAAATACAAAATTATTCTAGCCATGAATTTTCAGTAATGTTATGATTCTAACTGAAAACATTCTGAGATATGATAATTCTGACCTTTAATGACTATTGATATGATAATTCTGACCTTTAATGACTATTGATATGATAATTCTGACCTTTAATGACTATTGATATGATAATTCTGCCCTTTTCAAATCTGACTGTGATCTTTCTGCGATATGATGGTTCTACTTTTCAATTCGTATGGATATTAAATGAATGCCTTTTTTTTCGGATGGGAAATCATCAAATGACCCCCCTCCCCCCTGGATGGAGTGGAAGGGAGTGTCAGACTTCTATTGTATGCCTAAAGATGATTCTGACTTATAAAATTATGAGTTTTCATTCAATAATATTGAACAAAAAAACTGAACATTTTGACAGCTACTTGAGACGCTGAAAATGAGATCTGAATTCACACTCTAATGAGGAAATTCAAGGTACGGACAAAAGACGTTTTTTTTAAATCGAGTTAGTATATTTTTATAAAAGGTATATTATTTTTTAAAACGAATAACATATTGGCTGTTTGTGTATGTGAGTTTAAATGTTTGTAAACGCACCCACAATACAGGAGAAATTAAAAGTGTGGGGCAACGATTTAAAAAAAAAAAATATATATATTATGTATATTCCTGAGTTAGGTAAGTATAAGTAATTGAGTTGAGACAGCGTCATTGGTGTAGTGGTCGCAAGCAGGACTACTGAGAATGAGGTCCTGAGTTCAATTCCCGGCTCGGGCAAAGTGTTATTGGGTTTTTCAATCAGGAATTTCACAGCAGTAACTACGGAGTCTGGTGCACAGTTGATGGCAATTGGCTCGCCCCCTATTACATGGGACTTTAAACATAACTGGCGAAATGTGGGTGTACTATTAGATACAGGTCTGTCTAACCCTTCGGGGATTACTAGCGTGATGTTATGTTATGTAGTACTACTACTACTGGGATAGAAATATCTGTCCTAACTCAAGTCTACAGTGTGGAAGACATTGAAATCTTATACAGAGTGTAAACAGACCCTTCACATAGCCGTCAACCTGCATTCTGTACATCAAACTAAGTAACTTTACGCAAAAATTATTGTTGGGAATCGACTTTTTTTTTTGGGGGTGAAAAATCACGTTTTAAGGTAGGACTCGATGGAAAGCACTCAAAGCATTGTGTTGATGGATGAATTGAATAGTACAGGGGCCGTGGAGGTGTGTAAAGTAAAAATCTTACATTAAAAACATGTATTAAAAAAAAAACTTGTGAAAAAGTTGGAACTTTGACCCCCAATATCTCCGTCACTAGAAGGTTCCCAGGTATGGTCTAGAACAAAAAAATGATCGCAAAGACGGGGAGAACAAGTGCCTTTCGGTTATGTTAAGGGTCTTTTTACACCCTTTATTAGCATTAGAACTTCATGACCGCTATAAGATGAGACGCGGGGGGATGAGGAACTAAATACAATGTATTAAATATCACGTGGTTTCCTTTATTCTGTTGCTATGGGCGCCAGCCAGAGAGATCAAGTTAAATTGGTCGTAACCTTCTACTCGATTAAGTGATTTTATTGGCGGACTGGTGGGAATCGGTAGTTTGACAAAATTGCTGAAACCGATCATTTAATTTTAATGAGTAGCACGGATACGCGCAATGGATTTTCAACTCTCGGCGTTCGGGTAAGTGTTGGGAATCCAATAAAATAAAATAAAATTCATTTATTTCGGACAGCAGTCATCCATATTTTGTTAGTATTACACACAGGTTATATTTTAGAGTTAGTAACACTGATTAAAAAAAAAATCGGTTGTCTGTAAATTCGGTTTACTGATGATAGTTGAACGTGACAACGTCATAAGAAAATACTGATGGAATGGTTGCATTTTTCAAAAAATGAATGTGCGTTGAGCAATTGTTTTATGGAACGCCTCAGAGCGAGGTAACGCTTCATTTTTTCGTGCGTACAGCCGGCTCCATCGAATTATAAGACGTTGTCACGTCAAAAAAAATAGTATTAAAACAAAGGACGACCAGACAGGATAACATGATTTCTTTAATGGTATAATAATATATACTTCGCCTGGTATTCTCTTCCCACGATGGCCCAAGACTACGTCTCGGTAAGTGTTACCATCGATTGTCCTTTTCAGTAAATTTAGGGACTTTCTCATTTAGTGAATGAAAATAAAATAAATTACTAACTAGCTTAACTATTTAGTAGCTCGTGTGATTCAACTATTTAGTTTTAATTTAATATTGAATAGTTAGTTCATAATTGCTTTGTTAAGTTAAAAAATGCATTTTGCTCGGGTATTCAATCACACACCGTGGCAACACATCGACCGCATCGCAACTGATGACGTATTCTTTGGCCAATCACGTGACCCAGCTGTCACGGGAAGAGAATACCAGGCGAAGTATATCATTATACCATGCTTCCTACCTAATCAACCTATGTACAAAATGATTAATATTTGGAGCTCCGCCACAGCTACACCGTGACTTTAGTCATCTTACAACGGCAGCCCATTTCATGTATCCAATGACTACTAAAAATTCTTTAAAAAAAAATGGTGTTTATGAGATTAAAATAATATAAAAAAATAAATATTATTCAGTATCATGACGTTGTTAAAACACCCTGTTGCGAGCGATGATCTACTGGACTCGAGCGCTGGGTAGGTATGTTCTCCCGTTTGACACGTAAACATCTTTAACAGGATGTTTCATAATTTTATTCTAATGTATTATTTATTTTTCTTTGTATTTAGGTAGGTAAAAAAAATCGCGCCTTGAGCTATTTTATGTTGGGTACATTGAGTGGACCAAATTTGTAAGACGACTAAAAAGTCACGGTGTATAGTTGCGACTACTCCGTACTCTGCACAGCAGCGACGCCGTCTTTTTGCTTATTAATAAAGGTCAGCGAGCTAGAGATGCACTCTGTTGACTTCTGAATTCTGAACGCTCGGTTCAACCGTCGAAAGTTAAAAATCAAGTGCGCGGTAAAACAGCACCCACTCTAACGTGGCTTTAGTTACTGTGTAGGTGAGTTTTACGCGAGAAAAAATCATTTTCTTGCAGCATAATGTAAAAATTTGCCGCGTAGTTGCAGTGCAAAATATTTGTTTTTTTTTATGTCAGCCTTCTCTGTTCCACTATTGGGCCAAGGCCACCATTTTTTTTTTTCAAATTTTGTTTACAATTTTTTAATTTGTTAAAAAAAACAACGACGGAATATATTAATTTTAGAACACACAAGCAATCAAATTCTATTCCAATCCATAACTTGCTGACACGCGCCAGTTTATAAAACTTATTTTTAAACGGTTTCTGACACAAAGGTCAAAGGTTATTTTTGCATAAAACGTCAAATTCACGAAATACGATTAATTTGAATAGAAATTCGAAAATCACGCGACCGCAAATCTTTTATCTAAAACTAACAATATTTTACACAAAACACGATGTGTTCCAAAACAGAACATATATCGAAAAATATAAAACCAAATTACAGTAAAAAATAAACCAAAAACTAACTTAACCCCAACATTTTAAATTCAAAACTTTATCCACGGCGCAAAATCCAAAAACAAAACGCCAACTTTTTATTCGAAAATCAAATCCCAAAAAAAATCAAATGCATTTAAAGAATCCTATTCACGGCTAAAGCTTCCCATTAAATGATAAAATTATTTTACCAAAAAAATCAAAGGAGAAGTAGGATGGGGTGTACTCACCGATGCATGACTGCTGTCTTCAACGTTCCGTGGAGAACTGGCGATCCATACCGGGTTGCCCACTGCGCATGATGGGGTGGGAGTAGGGTGCGGCCAGGTGGGCGGGTAAGGCGGTGCGATTTACTGGATATTGATGAGATCGGGGGCGACTTTATTGTCGCTATTTTTTTGCAAATTTTATTATTACTATTTTAATTAATATAACCTGAATACCTAGAAATGCCAATGTTTACAAATGTGTTATTAGAATATGATTCAATGTAATTTAATCAAATAATATGTTAATTTTACACTCGTGCTTTCAAGCATTAATTTAAAAATAATATCTAAAAAATCATAAAAAAATATTTTAAAAGAAATTTACAAAGAAACAGAAGAAACGCGCGAAAAACAATCTTTCAAGTTGGGTAAAAGCAAATCGGGATATCTCACAATCGTGCTACGGCGTAGCAAATGCGGGCTACGCCGTAGCACGCCATGTAGCATGTCAAGACGGAGCGGTTTTTTCACATTTCTTGAAATCGCTGTTATTAAAAAACTACAGTATTTTTACAACGTTAAGTACCATTATAGTTTTAGGTATTTATATGTATTATGTGACTTTTTATTGAAGTTCCGAAAAAGCATATTTTTTTTAAGTCCGCAGTTCATGAAGTTCATGATGTGAGCTCGTGGCGCTCGGGTCGATCTTCAGGTTAAGCTCGCTTGGCTAGGTTGGTTCGTGGATGGGTGACCACCCATAACATACCGAGTTTCCTCCGTGCCTCGAAAAGCACGTTAAGCTGTTGGTACCGGCTGTCAATTGTAGATCTGTTACAGTCGTTAAGGAGTCAGTAGCTCGAAAGTCTGACATCGGTCTTACCAAGGGGTATCATCGTACCTAGTACTAACTGAGTTGTGGAGGTCAGATAGGCAGTCGCTCAATATAAAATACTGGTATTCAGCTGCATCGGGTTAGACTGGAAGCCGACTTCAACAAACTTCGTTCCACTTTTTAACCATTTTTTAATCTAATTGCACGTAGCCATATCGGGGAATTCTTACTAATATTATAAATACGAAAGTAAGTTTGTTTGTTACCTTTTCACGTCTAAACCACTGAACCGATCATCCTGAAATTTTGCTTATACGTTGTCAGGTGTACAGAAACGGACATAAGGTACCTTTCATCCCGAAAAAAGGTACTGTTTCCGAGGAAAACAACAATAACGATCTTATGATAATAGATGGCGCCACGTGTCTTCTAATCATCATTGAATTAAAAACAGTAAACATGGTAAATATCCCGTTAGTATTAATAGTAATTATCATTGAATTATATTATTACAAGTATAGTACAACCCGAATTGATTGTCAAATTCCAAATTAACGAGCGAAGCCGCGGGCAAAAGCTCTATAATAATATTTCTTACTCAATTTCGCCTACGACCAACTATTGTATGATACAATTTTAGCTACCCCAAATTCGCATTGCCAAATTCTCCAATATGACTGAACCTTTACTTATCAGTAATGGTGGCACGAAAATATACCTGACGTCAGTTAGATGAGCGTCAACGTATGCTTCAAGACTTTTATAGAAAGGGGGAAAGCAGAGATTTTGTAAGTAAGTAAGTAAAATTTTGTTTGTTTAAACATAGTGTACATCAGTAGCGAAGGGTCAATTTTTGTAAGAGGTAAGCCGGAGTACATATCTTTACTGTATAGAATATTATTGGCTATAGAATACTGACTGTGCCATTTTTCAAAGAGAAGCCGGTAGGAATCGGGTTCTATGGAACCTTCGCCACTGGTGTACATGATACATTGCATGCAAGACAATAATGAGATATAGACAAGTTCTAACATGTTCAGCCATATATCATGGCGTAAAAATTGGTAGGAAGAGATGGTGTATACACCGTGAAAATAAAGGGTGTGAATAGACCCTTAACATAACCGAAAGGCACTTGTTCTCCCCGTCTTTGCGATCATTTTTTCTTTCTAGACATGGGAACCTTCGATTTTTTTTTTTACCTACCATAATAGGTACAAAGAAAAATAAATAATACATTAGAAAAAAAGTATGAAACTTTCTGTTAATGATGTTTACGTGTCAAACGGGAGAACATACCTACCGAGCGCTCGACTCCAGTAGATCATCGCTCGCAACAGGATGTTTTATCTACGTCATGCGTCTTAATACTAAATAATATTTTTATTCTTAAATGATTAAAATCTCATAAATACCTTTTTTTTTATGAATGTTTAGTAGTAATTGGATACATGAAGTGGGCTGCCGTTGTAAGATGACTAAAAAGACACGGTGTATGCTATAGCAGTTGGTTCTCCTACATATAAAAACATATACAGTATTTACTTTGAATGAATGAGGGAAAGTAATTACATTAGAACTTCAGTGGCTTTGAACTCTTATGTTTTATTAAATCATATTTTACCCTTGTGTGTTCACAAATCATGAATGAATTAGGTCTTGCCTGCGTCACCGTCTGCGCGAATTTCAAGTGAAACTTTGATCCCGTTCAGGCGGCCTACCATGACGTCTGGGAAAGAGATGGCGCTAGACGACCTGTATAGCTCTGTCTCTTTCACACACTGGAATTACTCCTGCTTTAATACGTCATGGTAACCCCCCAGGGCTATCTTTGAGAGAAAAACTATTCCCATGTTTTTTATTTATTTTATTTGGCTCATCAACACTGAGTACACTTTTTACATGTCATTTAGTAAAACATTTCAAACTTAAATCTAAGTGCTCCATTACTTAAAGAAGAGGACTACATGCACTATATTATGCGCCTAAATCATCATCATCTGCTTAGCCTTTTCCCAACTATATTGGGGTCGGCTTCCAGTACAACCGGGTGCAGCTGAATACCAGTATTTTACACGGAGCGACTGCCTATCTGACCTCCACAACCCAGTTAGTACTGGGTATTACGATACCCCTTGGTCAGACTGGTTGTCAGACTTTTTGGGCTACTGACTACCTAACGACTGTCAAAGATCTACAAATGACAGCCGGGACCAACGGCTTAACGTGCTTTCCGAGGCACGGAGGAAAGTCGGTATGTAATGGGTGGTCACCCATCCACAGACCAACCTAGGCAAGCACGGCTTAACCTAAAGATCGACCCGAGCTCTCATATTATGCGCCTAAATAAACAATGAAAATAAAAAAATAATAAATTTTAGTTAATTGATAATGTATTTTATAATCTCCCTGAGTTTTTTGATAAAAAAATGTTTGTAAGTATCTAATTTCTTAAAATACTATGAATTGCATATCCGACTGTAATTACCGACTATCCGACTATGATTTCCAAAAATAATCATATTCATGTAATAATTATTAATAAGATCTTAATGTACACAGTTAAGCAATAAATATCCTTATTCTTACTTATAACATGCGAAAGTAAGTTTGTTTGTTACCTTTTTATGCCTAAACTACTGAACCGGTCATCCTGAAATTTTGCATATACGTTGTCAGGTGTACAGAAACGGACATAGGGTACCTTTCATCCCGAAAAAAGTACTGTTCCCGACGAAAACAACAAGAACGTTCTAATAATAGTAGATGGCGCTACGTGTCTTTCGAATCATGATTGAACTATATTATTACAAGCAGAGTACAAACCGAATTGATTGTCAAATTCGCGGGCAAAAGCTAGTATCTTTGTCTTTATAGAAATCTGTGTAGCCGTTTCGGAGTGAAAAGGTAATTAACAGACATTATACTCTCAAGTCTAGACAGCGAATACATTAGTAATATGCTTCAATGGGCGTACTCAATTAATTATATCATTCCCCAAAGTAATCTTAGGTGGGAAACTTTATCTTAATGAGATCATCATGAACCCTGTCGGGCATGCCAGGTGAAGTCGGGGAAAATAATTGTTAAGCAAATTGAAACTAAAGTCTGTTTTTTAATCTCGGAGACTAAATTGACAAGTACAAAATGGCAAACTGACATAGATTTCAATAGCATTTAAGTCCGTTTTGACATTTTCACTTGTCAATTTAATCTCCGAGATTAAAAAAGGGGAATTATAAAACGAGCGATTAAAAAAAAGCTTTGCGACTGATGATGACATACTGTATTAATAACTTGAGCGGTATGAATTTGAGTAAGCGAAAAATTAACTAAACTAACGACGAATATTGATTAATAATAAAATCCAGAACGAGCTTACAAAAAGTGGATTGTGATAAATCCATTTCATATATTAAAATTTTATCCGAGCGACTACATTACTAAGTGAGCGGCTGGAAATACAGAGAGGGCAACTTCAATATTAAGATAGAATCGATTTTTCTAAGTGAGGTTAGGTTAGGTTAGGTTTTTTTTTTTACCTCTTATACTCTGCTCATTAGTGTATTTTTCAAAGTGGTTTTTGTATTCGAAACACTTCATCTATACATATAAAAATTCAAAGTCCTGACTGACTGACTGACTGACTGACTTATATATCAACGCACAGCCCAAACCACTGGTCCTAGAGACATGAAATTTGGAGGGTGTATTCTTTGTAAAGAGTAGGTATCCACTAAGAAAGGGTTTTTCGAAATTACACCCCTAAGAGGGTGAAATGGGGTGTTGAATTTTCTATGAAACTTTTTATTCTCCGAGTCGATTGACTTGAAAATGTGTCTACATATACTTCAGTTAAAATGATGAGATACGTGTATCACAGTTTTTCCAAAATCATCCCCCTATTTAAAATTCCATGTCCTGACTGGCTGACTGATATACCAACGCACAGCCCAAACCGCTGGTTCTAGAGACATGAAATTTGGAGAATGTATTTTTTGTGGAGAGTAAATATCCACTAAGAAAGGGTTTTTTCGAAATTCCACCCCTAAGAGGGTGAAATGGGGTGTTGAATTTTCTATGAAACTTTTTATTCTCCGAGTCGATTGACTTGAAAATGTGTCAACATATACTTCAGTTAAAATGATGAGATACGTATATCACAGTTTTTCCAAAATCATCCCCCAATTTAAAATTTAATGTCCTGACTGGCTGACTGATACGTCAACGCACAGCCCAAACCACTGGTCCTAGAGACATGAAATTTGGGCAGTGTACTCTTTGTGAAGAGTAGGTATCCACTAAGAAAGGGTTTTTTGAAATTCTACCCCTAAGAGGGTGAAATGGGGTGTTTAATTTTCTGTGAAACTTTTTATTCCCTGAGTCGATTGACTTGAAAAATTGTGTATTTACTCTTCAGTTAAAATTATGAGATACGTGTATCACAGTTTTTCCAAAATCATCCCCAATTTTAAATTAAACGTCCTGACTGGCTGACTGAAATACCAACGCACAGCCCAAACCGCGGGTCCCAAAGATATAAAAATTGGAGGGTGAATTCTTTGTGAAGAGTAAGTTTCAGTTTTTCGAAATTCCTACCCAATTTTTTTTTTTTTTTTTGTTGAGACATCATCAAATGACCCCCCCCCCACTCTGGGCGGAGCGGAAGGGAGTGTCAGACTTGTACTGAATAAAACCCATCCATGTTCCTTCTTTGCCCTTTGTGTTCCAGGGCCACGGTATCTCTTTCGAACAGTCCCGCAGCCCTGGCAGGCATCGGCCCTTGCAGACCCCTACATCGTTGCTGACATCTCTTTGAGGCGCGCGTGGAACACGAACGCGCCGTCGATACGGTCTGTCGTCATGAGACGGCCGGATGGCGAGCTAGCCCATAGCTCGCCGTCAAAAAAAATGAAATGGGGTGTTGAATTTTCTGTGAAACTTTTTATTCTCGGGGTCGATTGACTTGAAAATTTGTGTACATACTCTTCAGATAAAATCCAGTAAATCTGATGTCCAATCTCAAACCAAGGTATCAATATTTCACGTATCTAATTTAATTGATATAACTTTAAACTAATATTGCAAGTTATAAGCAAGTACATGTAAATCTATGTATGTATTATAGATAGATACATAGATTACTTATTATCCCAGAAGTAAGATCCCGTGGGCAATCCCTTAACTCCACGCGGGCGAAGCCGCGGGCATAAGCTAGTTTAAGATAAAATGCCGCTCAGTATAAAAAATACATTTGCCAAATATTGAAAAAAATGCAGGACGTAACGTTGACACTCAAACAAATATTAAGTCGCTCAAATATTATGAAGCTGCTCATTTTGTATTTTAAGTAACTCAAATTAATGTTTATAAGATACTATTCTGTTGATTTTTCGTCACTTACAGTCAGTCGCTCACTTAGTAATAATATAACCCAAATTAATTAATTTTGACACTTAAAATTGTAATTTACAGTCACTCGTTTTATTGCTACCCATTAAAAAACAGACTATACGTCATCACCGCCATTAGGCTGCCTGTCCATTGAAGTGGAGCGTGGCTGCGGAGCGAAGAAACTGCGAAATATTAACCAAAAGGATTGCAAACTTAAGCGGAGCGGAGATTTTATGCAATCCTATTGCTTAATTTTTCTCCGTTTCACCGCTCCGCAGCCTCGCTCCGCTTCAATAGACAGGCAGCCTTATGGCCCGGACTCCACTAAAGCGGAGACGAGAAGAGATGAGCGAAGCGGAGAGAAGAGTAGATCATCATCATCATCATCATCATTTCAGCCG